>MU388900.1:0-199991 GCA_022578795.1 Xylariaceae sp. FL0255
AGAAAACAATGATGTTGGCGATGACATGCGCGACCAGGGCCCCTGGCTTGGCTGGGCCGGCAGGAGATGGGCCGGCAGGGGGGTGGTCAGCTTATCTCTCTTGGAGAAAATTATCTGTTTAGTCTATTATTGATGCGGAACTGGAAGTTTGAATTAGAAAGAGGAATTAGAAAGAGGAACTGTAACTCAAAATATCTGTCACTAGTGGCCATTTAATTTTGTCTAATGAAGTTCTAGGTTCCTATCTGTTCTGTGATAATCACTCTTTGTGTGATCACTGTCTTTTTCACAGCTAACATGATACTGCACAAGAACTCCCCTCTCTTGACTGAATGTTGTTGATCATGCACCTTTGGTAAGCTTCCTCACAGCCTCATATCAACTTTAAGCTGCAAAATGATCTGAAACAGACTACAATACTTCCACATGCGAGCCCATACCTTGTTCAGCCATCAGGAGATCGACACTCACGATGCGGAGGAAAGGCAAGACCCTCCAAAATCATCCTATTCTTTCCTCTCTCTTTCCTTACGTGTTGCTGCCTCATGAGGAAATGCCCCATCGGTACATCGAGTACCAAATACTGCCAATCATTATACCAGCTGGTACCGACTCATTGCATTGCTACAGTTTACAGAGCACTGCTTTCTCATACACCCTACCGCGACTTATTCGGAAAGTCCGTCTCAAAGAAGAGGCCGATAACATTGACAGGTGCTCAAGCCTCAGAATACTGAGATCGAGTGCGAGTTTGAGGGCTCAACACAGCCTACACCACTGAAGGTGAGGCGCGCAAGCTCCTAAATGGCTCCAGGAACTAAAAAATCAACGAATTCTTGTGACATGAACACTTATGCATAGAAATGAATATGAGAAGAAGTTCAACTCGGCATTGAACTAGTCACTGCTAGGTTGTCGATTACTCTAGGTTTGCCTTCGCCAAAGCTGGGCTATATAACTGCTACATGCGACGCGATGAGTGCTTACGTAATCACCGCACCCTATTTCAATTGCCGACTTAAGAATTTCAAGCATTGACCCAAATCAGCCTATGCGTATGCCTGGCGGTGCGATGCATCTATGCGCATCGTATTGAGTTGAGGGCTAACAAGTGGCGAGTCCTAATGTTTTCTCTTTGCCTCGAGACGCCCGCTAGTACAACCTTCTTTGCTAAAACGATTCGAATTATGTTGCCTCTCTTTCTTTTGAGTCTCCACCGTCGCCTGCATGCATATCATACTCAAATAGCGTTCATGGGTTAAAAGTTCAATGTGCCACAGCAAAGGGTCTATCTAGCGGAACGTTGTAGTCGTAACGTAAGCGGAAGGTTGTCAAACAACAATGACAGCACTTCCCACGAGGTTGTATTAAAGACATAAGGGTGGTATTTACGGTGTTGACGGTAAACATGTATGACCGTATAATAACTCAATCAAGTATCCGTGTGTCAAGAGATATTCTTACCAACAAGGAGGAGCAGGGGGGAACATACGACTTAGTCCTCAAAAGCAAGCCCCAGGCCGCCGATAGAGGTCGGAATATCCAGGTAGACAAGTGACTATGCATGAACCATCACCAACAATCTGACGCGTTATAGAATTCTGTCATAAAGGGAAAAGTCTCTATGTTTATTGAAACGGTGTCATCTACTGACGGGCTGAAGAGATAGACCAATAGCTTTGTGCAGACACTTCATCATGTCTTCACATTCGAGATCTTGAATCCACCCGGGCACAAACGTTGGAAAACGCCATATGGATCGTACTTGGAAGCCACCTTTCTCATCTTGTCAAGATTCTCCGGGCCATAGCTCTGTAGTACTTCCTGCTCGGGGTTAGCGTAGTTGAGATAGAGCCAAGGGCAGAGCCCGTCGGGCACAGACTCTGCGAAGTCTTGAACGCCCTGAATCATCCGGCGCACCTCCGGACGAGCCCATTCTGCTAGCTCCGGCGTGCGAACACTGATAGATGCCTGCATCAGGACAGCGTCGTGTGGATATCTCTCCAAGCCGAGCATGTTTTCGCCGGCAGCTCCGGATCCATTGGTCACGTATTCTGTAGGTATTGGTTTAAGAGAGCAGTGGGACGTGAAGTCTCCGTCGCTCACCTTTTCTTCCGCTCTACTTGCCATAGAAGCGTAGAGCTCAGCTGCTTTCGTAATGATTGAGGTGTCATTCTTGACACATATTGTGTACCAGATATTGCTAAAAGGAGCGTAGGCATCCACAGCGCCATAAAGCAAATCGTTTCAAGTAAGAAGCTCAACATACTAGAAGCCAGTAGGGAAAGACGCGTAGGTAATGAGCTCTGCCATGCTGGTCATCTTCAGGTTAGTGACGGTCTGAGGCATCTTGCTGATCCGGCCGAACGCCGCCGCATTCTCGACGCCAGCTACATTGGTGCACAGTGCTACAATCAACGCACCACCGAACTGTGCGTTATGACAGATAGCAAGGTTTAGCGTGCTGTCGAGATCCGGCTGCGAGCCGGTGGTGAACTTCGAGACCGCTTCCCTGGCTGCTGGCAGGCTGTCCATGGGGCAGATGACGAAACCACCCCAGAACGCGCTGTTCAGGAAAGTCCGCATAACGAACTGCGTTACGATGCTGAAGTTATTGCTCCCGCCCTTGAGAGCATTAAACAGATCTGCGTGCTGTTAAGCAGGCCCAGGTCGATGGTCACGCCACCATCGATATCGTTGCTGCCGGACCAGTTCATGCGCCCACCAGAGCGAACGGCAAAGTTTTGTTGGGCGTCCGCCAACGCCTTCACGGCAACGGCCACCTCGTCGACCGAGGTCGGCTGGAAGATACATCCGGGCCGGAGCCTGGCGCTGTTGCACCAGTAGGACTCTGAACGCTCGGTGTAGACCACGTCGGTAGGAAGATACACACGGGCCTTCAGACCTGCGGCTACGAGACACTGCGCCGCATTGTCTTGTTGCCTGTTGGACGACATATCAAAAGACAAGAGGGAATCTAGGCACAAAGTCCAACTATATAAGCAAGCTCAGAATGCCCGATCTACCCACACATGTGTCGTTGCTAGCATTGATTTTTTGAACTGCGAGCGAACGATGTTCCTTTCAGCTTGCCAGTTCCTTATACCCACTCCTTAGGAGGTACTTACCTACAAAGCACCAGTTAGTGACAGGTCTCATTCACCAAAACCTGCGTCATTCTTAGCCACGTGCCACTACTGTATGTAGGGTATCTGTACACAGTAGTCCGTGAGCCAGGAAGACATGGGCACGGCCGGGACCAAACCAAAAAGTGAGATTGGGAAGTGCGAATGATGTTGCAGTTGAGAGGTCTTAATACAGTGCGTAGATGTCAGTTACATATCTGTGCCAACACAGTTGACTTTGCACTGGATACCACTTTCCTTCCCACCAGAAGCAAGGAGCGCCCGGAAGGTCGGCCCCACTCCAAATTTCCATACATGTTACACCTCACTCCTTGACAACACACTTGGTAGACACTTGGCTACACGATTTTGGAACCTGATGCCCCTTTTCTTACTGGCTGAGTGGATGTGACAATATTTCTTGCCTATCTAAACTACTACCGGGTACCTATACATTGGACGAAGTGTTCCCAGCTTTGCCCTCCCTCTCCTATCTATAATCACGGCACTGCTGGTTGACAACAATCTAATTTGTTCTTGCTTTGTGTTTGTATCGCATTCCCCTCTAGCCGTCTTGAAAGGTTGAAGATTGCACTCGACGCCCTGCGTAACTGACCGAGGCATCCACGGTGGCAGGAAAGATGTAAATTGGCATGTGTGGAATTAAGATTGAACGGATGATTGGATCGATTCTGCGAAGGATTTCGATTGTATTCAATGCGTTGTGTTTCATTCGCTCAATCTCCAGAACATGTAGCTCAGGTATTTGCGATGTATGTCTCTAAAATCATTATGGACCGTAATCTAGTATGGTGTCTTCCTTTACTAGTCGGGCATACTTCACACTGGCACGCCACAATAGTTCCTGGTTCTGAATATCATCGGCTAGCTCGTTGTAATCGCCTCTGGTCGACCCATTGAGATAGAGCGCTTTCGGTCTTTCGCTTAGCGGATCCGGTGCACTATTGAAAGCCGCAGCGACGATATCGTGAGCTGACTTGCGCAAAGTGCGAAAAGGGCCGTTTGGTAGGACGTGCATGGGGACATAGGCCATGAAGGGGATCAGTATCTTAAACAAAAACACGCGAATTGCCCAGGTATTGCTCCTGCGAACCATACCTGAGGCCATCGCTCCTGGATCTAAGCCGAGCACCGAGATTTTGTTTAAAACAGGATCTCGGTAGAGTCGACGCTGAAGCTCGTGTCTGGATCAATCAACTCAATTTGGTCAGCATAGGGTAGTAAAGGAGCTGTAGGAAAACCCACATCATAGTGACACCACAGAGCTTCGATGCCCCATAGCGCCGCCAGCCTGCTATCCACGCACTTGTCTTATCTGTATTCGGGCTCCATGTACCTCTGGCAATGCCGTCAAGATGGTCGAAGATCTCAGTGGTGTACTGCGGCTCAGTGTATGCGGCCTTGGCCAAATTGCGCCTGTCGTTCGGGCTATTCCCTTCCGATCAGAGATCTAGACTTAAAGGTGAGGGTGAATTTGAATTGAGTCAACTCACTTGTGGGACCAGCTACTGATCCAGATCACGCGACCTGCTTCACGGTCCATACTTTGCAAGAGCATAACCGTTAGAAGCCAGTGACCCAGAAAGTTAATGCCGAACGTCATATCTAAGCCGTCTTCTGTCCATGTTTGAGACTCAAACTCCTGGTAGCCTGCGTTGAGAACAAGGACTCTGATTGGCGGTATTTTTCCCGACTGGATGCGGGCATTAATTGCGTTCGCGGCTTCTCGTATGCGACTTAACTTGGATAGTGAAATCGGGTCCGAGATGAGGGCTCAACACAACCATCACCACTCAAGGGTGAGGCGCGCGAGCCCCTGAAAGGCACTGAGAACTGGAAAATCAATGAATTCTTGTAATTTTTGAACACTTATGCATAGAAATTAATATATGTAAAAGCTCAACGCGAAATTTATTAATTGTGCCTCTGGTTGTTGATTTCTCTGGGTCTGGTACTTTGCTAAAGCTAAGCTAATTGTGTTGAAAATGCAACGCATCGTGATTACATAATCACTACCCTATTTCAATAGGTCGAGAGACAGTTTGTCATACGAGTGCTTAAGCAATACTGTGTCGGTAGAGGGTGGGGTTTGCAGGAGAGCAGCATCGAGAGCGTGTGTCGGAATCGTGGTGCTGCGAACTGTATAAATTCCGTGATAGGAACTCAGTTCAGGTGAGGATGTCACTTCTGATACAACGGCGCTTCCTAAAGCGCCATTTGCGCCTGTGATCAGAATTGTTCCTTTCGATCCAGCCATGTTCACATTGCTAAAGAGGTCGAGGCAAAGAAGATATCGTGCTGAAAATGGCGTTCAATAACAGCCAGCCATCTGTGGTGCTCCCTTTTGGGAGAAGTCGAATTCTCTTGTGGTTTGCATAATCAAAAGTACCGCGCAGCCAACGTAGGACTGAATCATAATAGGTGTAGACTTGTGGCTCGTGTTGGCCTTCGTCCCGCTTCATAGCTACCCTATAATCAGTCACATCCTTGCGAGACAGGGATCCTCTATGCATTGGGACACTGAGCTCCACTACGAATGGTTTTCACCTCGCGGAACTTGCTGTGAATTTCCCCTGAATTGACGATTGGACAGACCTTGGAGTTTGCGGCGTCTGCACGGGATCCAGGCTCTTCTACGACGGTTGGGAGGGTCCCAGGGAGATAGCGGCAGATTTTGGGCTCAGTTGCTCTTTACAGATCAAAGTAGGAAACACGATCCTACGTGGCATCAGTGGTGGTGAGAGAAGACGCACCAATATTGCAGAGGGATTTCTGGGTGGAGCACAGTTGCAGTGCTGTGTTAACAGCACCCGAGGTCTTGGTAGCTCTACCGCGGACAAGTTGGTGAAACTGTACAAGAGAACCGCACAAGAGCGAGGTTCTACTGTCGCTATGTGTCTCTATCAGGCATCTGAGGCTATGTATGAGGTAAATATTCGAAGTAACACTTAACGCCCCGTGGTAGTAATAGATTATAGTGTTTCGATAAGGTCATCTTGCTCTTTGAGGGTCATCAGATATATTTTGGTCCTTGTGATTCAGCCGTTGAAGTACTTTGTTAGCATTGGGTTTGTCCGTGGAAGCGGCGTTACGACACCCGACTTCCTCACTTCCATGACCAATCCGGCGGAACATTGGATCAGCAAGGGATACGAGTCACGGGCTCCAAGGCTTCCAGAAGTTGTATCCTCCTGATCTTCCTTGAATCTTGAATAGATTAGGCAAGCATGTACATAAATATCGATCAAATCATGTACTATGAAGCGAATCGCTTGGCTCAAATATTATACAAGCTGTCTCAGACTCAGGCAGAGCAGCTGACCTCTCAATCCCGTTTTGGTGGTTGGCAGCGTCGCGGAAGTCATGTACTCAAATCTAACAAGCCACCGACTTAACACTCCGCTGTGAAGAGGCTGCTCTGACAACTCAAACTCACAGTGCAGCCAGCATCAAGCTCTAGATCACACGAAAATTTAGAGCCTCTTCGCCAAACAATCCGCCGTCAAGGACATCTTTCTTGACGCAAGCCGGCATGGCAGCAGGTCCGATGAAAGCGCCGTTCCGCTCAAAAGAAGATATTGTCATAGGCCTCATGATGCGAGAGCCAATCGATGTGAGGAGGGAAGAGGTATTTCGGAAACTTGGCTTAGTCGACGTACATGAGGACGTTATTTCGACAGACAAGCTGCAATACCCCGAGTTGAAGTTGAGAGACAAAGGGATCAGAAATATTCTTTTTGGATGACGGATCAGGTTGCAAAGTGTCACAGTATACCATCTCACCGTACCTAGAACTTCGAAGTGAAGCTTCTAGCCAACACATGCTCATGCTTCTCACCATCCGATCATCTAGTTACATCAAATGCCAGCCTTTTCCTCATGTGTATTGACATGATAAAGCAAGATCACGGACAAAGGAGTGAGATTTATTGAACCCTACCATACTCATCATCTGACCATTTATCAATATGAGTTGAAATCGCTTCCACCACAAACAAGACGGCTGATCATTCCTTTTCTGAGCCTGGCGCGACAGTCTCCCTAGGTCTAAGTCATTACTCTAGAAATGAATGATTGAACATACAGTTCAGATGCGGCGGTGCATTTGCTGCCAGTCCGCGTTTAATCGCCTGCAGCTCATAACTGCTTACAAAAGGAGAGGCTTCGCGATGAGAGGTACGGTCGTCTAATGAAACATTAACGCAGCTGATTATCACACATATCATACAATAGAAACCAACACGTCGTGGCTGTGAGCTTGGCATCGTATGTCGGTCTATGACATTTCGACGTTAGCGGACGATTTAGGTACTGGCCAAGTTTATTTTTAGCGCATGTAAGGATTTCCGACAGGGGCTTCTGACGCTTTGTCTCGGGAGATCGTAGGGCTTGGTAGGGCTACTGCCACTAATGTGGGGTGGCAGGGTGGGCTATACACTGCTAGACGACAACGCTATGATGTCACGGAATACCCTGGATCTTCCAACTGTTGCAAATCATTACAGGTGATATGCGGTGAGGGACAATCCTAGAGCCACCTATTCGACAAGCATCCAGGTTGAAACAATGACCATATATCAATATGAGAGTGTCTCTACTTTCACACCACTGGTAGTTCCGTTTATCTCAATCAGTTTCTACGATACTCATACACTTCAGTGGTCAAGCATACCTCCTAAACACGAAAAGCATTATTCCTGACACAATGAGCCCTCCACAGATGCAGCCTCTCTCTCAGCCTGTCGGCCTCTTCCCGCAGTTCACTGCACGGCAACCCGAGACGCTTGTGCTGAAAGAGAAGATTCTATCGCTGTCCGGTGACAGCTTCGACATAAAGTTGCTCAATGGCCAGCCCATATTTCAAGTTAAGGGCGAGACCTTCTCACTATCCGGACGCAAACACCTGAGCGATATGGCCGGAAATGTTCTATTCACGATCCGGAAGAAACTTATTGCCCTTCACGCGACTTTCTACGCCGAGGATCCTAACGGCAACGTTCTTTTCGAGGTGAAAGGAAAATTCAGCAGTAAGGTCTCACCCGCCAGCTACATCTAGCTCATGACTAAACATCATTAGTCGGAACATCTAAATCCATCTGCACTTTCACCTCCCAGCCGTCTGGAAAGGAAGAGTGTCTGTTGATGAAGGGCAACTTCTTTGATACCAAGGCCGACATCACAGACGAGGCGACCAAGCAGCCCGTAGCAACTATCGACCGTAAATTCTTCAACGCCCGAGAGTTCTTCGGTGGCCAGCAAACCTATGCCGTGACCGTCGCCCCGAACGTCGACATGGCCATTATTGCAGCTATGTGTATTTGTTTAGACGAGCGGGAGAACGAGAACAAGAACGGTGCGGTGTAGCTGGTGTCGCTTCGGCAGCGATGATTACGTAGGAGAGCTGTGGCACTCCTTTCTGCTTTTGCTTCAGATGCAAAGATTTCAGCTCAGTTGCTCAGCGACGGTTCATGATACCCTTTTCTTTCCAGAATGGTTAAATTATCCAATGCAACCTTGTTACCAAAGAACGGATCTTCGCTCGATTATTCATTATTTGTTGGAAATAGGAACTGTGACAATCAAGCTCTTCGGTCGCACAAATCTTTCTCCAAGATCAAGTATTTTATATATCGGTCCTCTCGGAAATAAATGCTATACTGCTATTAACAGACTTCTTATTGCAATACCATATTTCCAGCCTAAATAGACCTTTAGTTGAGACTTTCGATGAATGCTATGTTCATTTTACTTGAATCAGGATTTAATAGAATTCCAGCCCGTATTTACGGTTGCATTAAGTGATCATGTGGCAGGCATGTTAGCAGTATGTCGTGTTTCCTTTGCACCGCTTGCCTGCCACGGTCGAGCCGGAGGTTCCTTTCGACCTACGACTATATTTACTTCACATGACCACTACTCCCAACCCATCATTAACCATCTGTGCAAACAACCGCCTGCAATGTACAACTTACATACATCACAACTCATCAGTATAACTTCTACCGAAGACCAGCTTTCTCTATCAAGCTTCGACTTTGACCAGCACAAAGCCACTACAACGTCTAGAGGACCATAGATATGTTGTAAGTTTCTACTTGAGAGTACTCGAACACTGAAGTCTTTGATAAGGACTGTGGTCGAACTCCCCTGTCCTGGGCAACCGGGAACTGCCACACGTCTATCGTGCAAGCTCTGGCAGAGACAGGTGCGAATGTCGATGCTCCTGATAGTTACGATCAGACACCGATCTACTTTGCCGAGCGAAATGGACACAATGAAATTGTGCAGTATCTCAGAGGCAGATCGACCAATAGACCAGATTCTGGTTGAGGTAGTAGATGGCCGCACCTGACGGTCAACGGTCTTTTAGTTAAGAGACGCTCTAAACAACATACACCAATTTAACTCGACTGCAAAAGTGAAAAGATCAGTTTGGTTCAAAAAAAGATCCGAAGTCTCACCCAATACTACTGCGCCAATCGAAACAAGCACAGTCTCACGGTCGTCATCAACAGTACCATCGACAGCATTTCGATTCTACTTTCTCGAACTTCTGGGCTTTATGAAGGAAACCGCTAGTTTGGATGTGAGCATGGGCCAGCAGGCAATAACTCGGCTTCAAAACCAAGTAATTACCCACATTATCAACAACTTAGTTGTGGCACAGGCCGTGCCTGTCTGGATATGAAGGCCTTCATGTCACGTATCCACCATTTAGAAGTCGTAAAATCTGGCTGAACATCAGCAGCACTGCTCGCGAAGGCACACCATACAATTTCTGATAGCCGATGCAGAACTCTCTATGCTGTGAACGGATGTCAATTACACTGACCTAATGGATAAACAATTTGACTCATCATTGAATTTGATGCTCGCAGAATCCGACATTGAGACGTTGGGGAACGTCATAGTAGAGTAGTGACATGACGTCTTAAACACTTGCTGCATAAATATAGGGTAACTGTAGATTATACTAATGGTCTTCTCAGCAAGCATTGAGGTTTATGCTCTTAAGTCCTGTTGTACATTTCGCTCACTTGCGATCCTATTCGTGTTTTCTCCTATCTCATGTTCTTTGATAGGCAAACCGCCCGATATCAGCACTGACTAATAATGCATGAGACACTGGAGTTGAAGATTTTGATCTGAAGCATTCTATTTACTTGTTTGCTAAATGGTTTATCATTCATCGATTGTTCCATGTAGAACTAAGGCTGTAAGCCTATTACCTGAGATTGTTCTCATTGTTAGCCTCTGGAGTGAGTGCAAATTCTTTGCCCCGTTATTCGAAGAGAGAATGTCTTTACAAGAGTTACAGGATAATCTTATCCAGTCCCAGAATGCAAGATTGATAAACTTTGTGTAAATAACTGAAGATACACTAGCGGTTTAGACAAGTCTTTTCAGTAGTGAAACAAATAGGCAGAAGAGATGGCCCGAACACAACTAGGCGCAATGAAACATTGTGTATGACTCCAAATCTGAGTAAAGTCTCTCAAAGTCTCTGCCAGCTTCTAAGAGCGTTGCTGCTCCGCCGCACTGGAGAGTTCGGACTTAGTCCGAGAAAAGATGGATCCTAGCGATCCCCGAGATTACGCATTCATCAGACTACGATTTCTTTCAGCCTGACAATCAGAACACTGTATGATAGGCTCCTGCCACTTCATTCGAGTAAGGACGTCGAAGCAATACCAATCTCGTCCTCATTTTATGACTCCGGCGGAAACGCAAGGAGCAAAGCTTCGATATCTTTTGTGGTTCGAAACATTCTACTCTATCTCCTACAAAGACAGTCCATGCAGCAGGTTATCTACCCGAGGAGAAACCCTGATCCAGTTCTGACCCGTCAGATATTCGCACCGGAGCTTAGCCGCGGAAAAGTGGGTTATTCGGGCACCATCCGGGGTCCCTGGAGGTTCCCCGAATATAGGGACAACGCTCTTGTTCATTGCATATATTGACCGTCAGTATATGAACAAGACTGGAACACTTGCTTGCTGTCATGACTTCAGTTGTGGTGTTTTGAAAATCACCATCCCATTGCTTAGCAAACACTGGACCATTTCGTACATTGCTACTTACACTAATCCTACAAGTCGTTTGAGGACCATGGCTCAACATCAATGATACACCCAGGTCAAGCTGTATACCGAGCAATAGGCGGCCCATTAAACATGGGGAGCTCCTGGAAAAATGCACCCGCTTCTCCGAATCGAAGAAGTCCCTTCTCCTCTCGCGGCGGTTCGAAACGGTGAATAGGTGAACCAAAAGGTATAGAGGCGCGGAAAAGCGCGGCTGTTCCTATGGCTGCTACTCCAGCGATAGCCCCTCCGACGGCCAGCCAGAGTTGTCCTGGATCCCTGACTCTATCCTCATCGTAAGACTTGATCGCCCCACGACGCCATTTCTTCCAGTTTGCACCAAAGCCGAAGATATTTTCCATGGCGCCATCCGCGAAGATGCCTAGTGTTCTCAAGGCATTTCCTGGCTGCTCTTCCATGTTTGGAGCAGGACACTTTCGAGTTTTGTTGTTCATGGTCCGGAGAAATATAGCAAGAGGGCGATCATTTGCTGTCATGATATATGACAATAGTGAGTACGGTGTCTTTACAGTCATCAATGACAAGTATCCGTAGGCAAGGAAATCGAGAGACGATGGCCTCTTGGCGCCTAGAAAGTATCTGTTACCTCGCAGTGCAGCCTCTAGTGTTCCAAGAAAATCACCGGCTAATGAGTGAAAACGAATGGCTGTCGTCTGCTCAGGCCGCAAAGACTTCTGTGGCCCAAGCTGCTCGCGCAAACGCATAAAACCTGTCGCCGTAGTTTCAACAGGGGGTCCCTCCGGTTGAGAATCAGGTTCCACGTTCAAATGACCCATGCCAAGGTGCTCAGCCTTTTCCACAGCCGCAGCGTGGAGGGACATGGGAATCGTCCATGTCAGAGGAAAGGGCAAGAGAGAGCCGTAGGCAGGCTGGGTTACTTCAGTCCACGCATTGGGAGAGGCATAGAGCGAGACTGCTACCAAGCCAGATCCACGAGTGGTAAGATAGGAAGCGTAGGCGAGAAGATCTGCATTCTGTCGTGGAGTGAAGTCACTGTCGCCCAATCGATTGGCGAAGGATTCCAGGTGCTGCTTGAGGTATGATATGATGTTCGTGTATCCGGATGTCCAAGTACCTTCGTGTAGCAATGCAGGCAGGGTCTCTGTGGAGCATGATCAGCAAGAAACGAGTCACGAACTATTTGGAAAAGAAGAAACAGACATGGAAAGGGTCTTGGAAATTCTGCCTCAAAGTAAGGTGGGACTCACTATCCGGACTGACTGTCGTATCATTACAAGGGACAAGAGTCCAGTCTTGAACTAGTACTACTTGGCGGAAGCACGTGACGGCCGCAAGGCATTCTGCATCAATGGAAGCGAGCCCTAGCGCTGGGCCCCAGACATGGAGTTGGAACGCCATTTCCCTGCACACTAGAAGGCGGTCTCGTTCCGCGGGGTCGACGGAATGTGTAAATGGCAAATCATATAATGTGATGAGGAGGTGGGCTCGGAAAGGGTACCGGAAGGCCGAGGCAACTATAGAATACAATGACCGTCTCTGGTTTGCGCTGTGGCGCTTGCACACCGCTGCAGCAATGTGAGGATCGCCCAGGTGGCTACAGGCGAATGGGGGACGTAAATCTCATCAAAGGAATGTGACGCACAGGGTCATCCTATAGTCCGCCACTGTCGATCATGTGCAACGAGGGCAGGTTGGTGATAGATTTGCAATGAAGACGGATCATATATGTTCCTGGTAAGCGGATCGGATTGAATATTTCTGCTCTAGCTCTAAAAAGTCGTCAGTTATCTCGGTGTTTCAGGGTCGTGCCCACGTGGTGATAAAGCTAGCGGATCCATGACGTCAATCATGCTCCTGTTAAACAGATCGACTATGGGATGAAACAACGGCTGATCATCCACTCTTGTCTTGGATGAGCTTGTTCAATCTCTCCTGTCTATCTTCATATCCTAGATTTTTCTTAGGTTTTAGCCCGTTACATATTTCTGTTCATTGTCACTTTGGAATATTACGTTATTCGCCCATCATGTACAACAGATTTGGATCAGCACAGACCCTCCATCTGATTACGACGATTATACCCCACGTTGATGGCAGCGCGTTTCTTCCTTTTTGATTTGCCTCCCCCTGACGATCCAGGAGGTGGCAAATAACTATACCAAAGAGGGTATACTATCGGTGGCGAAATGAAAAAGTCTCTTTTTCCCACACCACATCGTCCTTGACGGTCGCCACGAAATCCACAAATCGAGGAAGACGGAATATCTAGTGTTTCAAAATGGGTATGTAGAAAGGTCATTGTTCCGGAAATTTACCGAAATGAGAAATTGACCCCTCTCATTAATGACTTGATACTCAATTAAACAGAACATCTATAGCGCGGTTTCATCACTTACAAAAAGATGTGAGTAAAGAGGATTAACAATGAGATGGTATTACGTTCTATATTCTGTATCCCAGAAACAATTGTTTCATCTCTATGTGAAACAATGAGAGGGCAAAGTGAATGTTACTATTATAACTTTGACTTGCACCTCAGCATCGTCCTTCATCTGCAGTGTGCCGTCCGGAGTTTAGTGTCCACACGCTGTGACGCCGATATGTCGTTCTAAGCTGTTAGCCACCTATTACTTTAAGGATCAGGTGCACTAAGGTAAGTACCGATCAAAATCGGATGGCCGCGGAAATCCCCACATCGTCAAACAGTATTTCCAAAATCTATTAAATTGAAAGTATGGAATTAATCACAGCTTGTAAACTGTCAGGCTGCAGTCTTGGCCCTTCGGGTGCCGTTCCAAACACAATGGATGGATCGTCCTCTCCCAGTACTTGGATCTCGATTGTCAATCACGCGCACCGCAAACCCCAGACAGATGTCCGTAAATCAACTAGCCCCATCTTTTCCTCAATGCCCCAGCTTCCTCTCATCTGAGCTTAAACAAGGCTGTGCGATGCGCACGCGTTATGTTCCCATACGGCGGATACGACTTATTACTCAGCAAATCCGTGTATACATCGGTGTCCAGATTAGCGAGGGCTTCAATGATCGTCTCGCCTTGCCAAGCCCCTCTGCATCCTTATCACCGTATTTCGGTATCAGCCTATCGTCAGCTCTTCCTTAGGCCGCGGCTTGTGTATTCATATTTTCGTCATGATCAGCAAACCAACGAGAAAGCTCTTCGCTCGTTCAGGAAAATACCCTCATCACATCTCCATCCCATCACATCATCGGGCATCATTGGCTACCTCACTACTGATTCGTGTCTCGCGCCGGTGTTCTGCACAAAAATGCAGTTGTGACCCCGTTGTTCAGTAACTTGAGTATCATAGTCCAACATTGATACCCATGCCGCATGATAGATGTTCAGAGGAGCTGCTACCTGCTTGCCTGTACTCCGTACTGGTGAGTTGTTGGGCGTGGGGTGCTCGCCATTGACTCATTGCATGTAGATCATTGGCATGGGTGCTTTAATTATATTCCAGCTCAGGCGGCCGCATGAATTGTGGGTTGACCCATGATGACGGTCGATCATTGAATCCAAGCCCAAGCCCTAGCAGGCAAAAGCTGCCATACCTTGATCCTGCTCCACGACAGTTGCAATTAAGAAAGCGCCTCATGAGAAGGGAAAGGGTCACATTCGTAGATGGTGCGGTTAACGGTCCAAGACACGGAAATCGGCAAGGACACTCGTGTCATGAAATAAGCAACCAGCATACCCTGCTATATTGAAGGTATCGTATTGCAAGTCAACTATATCTCAAACACGATACAAGATCGGCGACCAAAAATATCTGTGCCTGGTGCCTGACGCATCAGACAGCTTATTACTTTAGCGCTTATCTCACCTTCACCGCGCTGCTCACCTTGCTACTGAGTTTGCGAACTGGCGGAGGTAACTATTATCATCATAACGCTGATAGCCGATAGACAAAACCTTGTAAGGCTGCATATTGTGGTTCAAGGATTTCAGCCGTCATGTCATAGGCGAGGATCTTCCACTGAACTCGTACAGCTTTAGCGCTTGAGTATGTTTCAATTTGTTATTTGTTGGATCATCAACAAGCTGGGGTGCAGTCTGTTAAACTAAACAATACCACCACGACCAATAGTCTGACCCAACAAACCGGTTCAGCGACTCGCTCTGGCATCGTCTTGTCTTGAATCATGGCACCGGGCGGTGTTGATAGCTGGCGGGTATGCACTCAATTAAAATACATACTGGTTCCAAGTGGTACCTACTTAATTGTCAATAACGCAAAAACAGAGCTCCATATACTCCCTCGCATCGGCGATGGAGAGAGAAAGCGCGAAACAAAAGCAAAGTGCAAAATAATAGTTCGCGAGTGACTTGTGCCGTCGATCTGCCTCTCCGTCCCTTCCGGATCACAGGAATACCCGAGACTTTGGCACGAACAGGTCTCACTCTCGCCGCTATGGTAATGATTCATGGGTGAGATGGATTTGCCTTGTTACTCATGTTTCCGAAAAGTAAACTTCGGTATGACCAAATGTGAGGGAAATAAGTCAGCAGCGCATTAAATCACAAGTACCAAATGAGGACAGGTGTTTGTGTGTAATGATGGTTGTATTTCCATGTTCATACCTCCCTGCCGATATTCCTAGTAAACCAATTCATTCCCGTATTCGTAGCTCTCCCATGGGGTATCCTTCGCAACTAGCCTCTTTGCCTCGGCCGGCTCTATGCGTACATAAGTAGTAATCAATTGCCCAAAAAAAAAAAAAAGGAGGAATTAACTGAAGTCGGATGAAGCAACCTTTCTCCCGTGCTGATATGAAACCGTCATGAACCTGTAATGCCAGAGAAACCTCCCAATGCGATGTGTATTTGAGTAATACCACTTATTACAATAGCTTTCTTTAGTGTTGAAATAGTACAAATCATGCGACAACTTGTGAACGACATGAAAAGAAGGTAAGATGAATCATCTCCTTCCGAGCCAGCTCGCAGGATGTAGTTAGGGTGAGGGTGGTGCACATAGAGTGACGACAGCTAGGGCTACCGCTGACCTTGTTGTACAGGATCATGCGGCGAGCCGTGAGCAGCATTTCATCTAGCAACCACCCGTCGAGCGCCATTGGCGCGCGTCATTCTGTGAGATTGGCACTCCAGTTGGTGTGCATTGGCATCAAGTCGAGTGTGCGCGTCGGGTTGTGAAGAGCTCCGGAATGTGCAAAAGCAATATGTAAAGACGGGAACCCGATGCTTCGAATCCTGGCGATCGATCATTTGTGATTAAGCGCTACCTTGTCACAAGGATATGCCAAAGGCAATGCTCGCCTTCCGTGTTGTTTTATCGTCAAGTCAAAACCATTGTGGAGAGGGTAGATTGGTTGTTATGTCGTGTTGACTACTGGACTGACACTCCCTAGCCACTCTTGGGTAGAGGGGGTAGAGGGCGGCTGGGTGGTGGCCCAGGACAGGGTGGGAGTTGCGATGGACGCTGAGCGGACATGTCGAGATCTCGTGAGATAGCCAGTTTGGCGGTGTTGGGATGATCTAGCGTAAAGCCGGATCAACAAATATTCGAAAATTGTTTGTTGTGTAGAGCGGGAGAAAGTTGCTGGCGAGCGAGGTGGCTTTGGGATGACAGCGTCGTTGGTATAAGCCAAGCTTAGGAACTAAGATAGAAGTTGCAAGTAGTTAAGTCTTTGAGTGTTGAGAGGCTTGTTGTTTGGTATGCTTTGTGAATGTCTTGGAGACTTGAGCTTGGATAGTGCACTAGCAGAGAAAAGAGATGATGGGTAGAGGGGGAGGAGTTGCTTTTATGTATGAGATGTTCTGCCATAGACTCATTACAGCCGTGTTCTTATTAACCCAAGAAAAAGAGTGGAGGCATGGGAAATGTGAAGAGGTACATCAACGGACCAGAGTGATGGAATCATCGTCATCCCTGTACACCGCCAGACAAGAGACATGCCTGTACTGCCTCGTTGAAATTGCATAATATAGCCGCAGGGTGGGCAGGGAGGTACCTCTAGGCAGTTGCAAAAATAGGTAGGTACCTGGGAAATCACGATCAAAGAGCTGACAGACCCCACGGCAGCTGCGTCGGACAAGGCAGTGACGCAGAACCACGCGAGAAGAGATGGGGGCAGATCACGACTTGACAAGGGGCGGCAACATGCAAGTATCGAAAAGTACTTCGTACCTGTAATGGGGCCAGAGGTCGCGTCCCACCGTCCCAGAGTAATGAAACAAGCATAAACCGAACAGACTTGGCTGTTCCCCCTGTCTTAAATGAGACATCCCTGTCGCTCAGTGCACATGTGCCACCCCTGTCCAACCCGCCGAATTTGGATGATTGACTTGGCAGATGTACTCTACTTCGAGTGCATAGGGGAGGGACATTGTACATGAGATTGCCCTTTCATCAAATAATAACACCAGGGTATCTAATGTGCGCGAGTCGATCGCCCCCAAATAGGCGTACACAGCCAGCCTCACATTCATATAATATTGGACGAGGGGCTTGTTGAACCATTGACTCCGTAGGTCTAATTGTCGTATTGCTTCTGTGTGTGAGCAAAGCGGTCAAGACTGAACAGAAGCGCGAAAGGCTTTTTTTCTTGGCTCCACCAGCGAAATTAATTGACACAGAACTCATATGTGCTATGTGCGCTGGCTATAGGGGCCGGTCATGGTGATGGTGGTGTGGCCGCCTGGAAGGACAGGGGTAGTGGAGCCTCATTAATAAATGTGCTCGCGGCGGTGAGAAGTTCTAGTGAGACTCGCTCTCGTGTAATTGTCAATTGATTACCTTGCTGGTTAATTAGCTTCTCAACACGACAATGCATGCGTTTCAGGACTGGCTCTGTTACGAATTCTTCCGCTCCTCCTGATGCTCTGAACCAGCACCAGAAGTTGCTCAGCTCCTTGTAGAATATTGACAGATATGTATGCATTCTGGGCACTTCGCCTGCATTTGCGTGGTGAGCTCGCCGACGCAACACCGAAATGCCATAATCATAGTCTCAGCCGCATCTAGTAGGTTTTTCTTTTTCTGTCGCAACATGCGAACAAACTTAATAGATAATTCGCGCTTCTTTAATTAAAACTTAACACACTTCAGGCGAAGCCTAGAATTTCAATTAGAACAATTCTTACTTAGTTATATGTACTAACTCGTGCCCAAACAACTCCCTAATGAAGTCAAATTCTTTCGGCTGGGGCGTACCCGGCAACTAGACTTGAAGTCTTTTTAATCAAGTCAGCCACTTACCAGCAAACATCACATGTACGGCAAACGGCACCGCAAGGGCTGACAACAAAACGGAGCCTAAACCGCTGCGCCTAGCAATCCAGCAATGGTTGACCGAAGCAGCCTCGGTATGTGTATTGACGAAACACTGAACAGGCTGGTATACGAGAACAAACGGGGAAAGGCGACGAGCCAGTATACCCGCATGAAAAGGGAAATGGCATTACTATAAACAAACAATCTAAATGAGGAATCAAAATTAACTGATGTCCCATTTTGAATTAGGTGAGTGAGTACGATGCAAGCTAAAGAAGAATGGCGTCGAATCTGTGCGTCTACAGAAATCTGGAGGTTGAGACGGTTCCTAGAGTAATCCGCACCGAGTCTTAGCGCGCAATACAGGTACTAAAACAAGTAAATCCCACGAGGCCAACGGCTCTAACCTGTAACGAACAAGCAGAGATCATGACGCAGCTGAAAATTGTTCGACATTTCAACTGAGCCGGCGGCCGGATAATTTCTCGATAGACTACAGAGCAGAGAGCCAGCCACTGGCGACCCCGAAGTTGAGGCGGCACGGGATCTTTCCTTCTAGAAGCTCTCATCCCTGCATCCCAGCCGGCAGGGTTGTGCGCCATGTTTGAGGCATCGATTGACGCATCACGATGTGAGCTATGCGTGGAGTAAGCTACTGGCTACGTGGCTTCGGTGACTATGAAAATATTTTCGGTCTGCTCCTAATCACATCAAAAGGCAAAAGACCTGCGTCCAAGGCACAAAGTTGACCACTGGCAAAGAAGGTATGACTCCGTTTGGTTGAGTCCTTGTGACTCACGAGACAATGTCTATAGCTCTTTGGTTGGGCATTTATGGAGTATGAAAACACTGTCAACATTGGGCGACGAATTTCCTGACCAATGCCATGCGTGTCTGTTGTGAAAGTCGTCAAGGACCAATCCCGGTTTTCATCGCAAACCGCCTCAGGACACACTGCTTTCGATCCGTCAGGAAAGTGGAGCATTAGGGCTGGAAATAAAATGTCGGTCGCACAGGTTCATATATACACATACGACAAACGCTGTGGAAGCTGAGTGAGTTCACACTTTTCCATTCCGTATGTCGTATCAAAATCAGTCTCAACTAACCTGAAAAGTTAAATTGCTACTGGAAGGCTCAACGGGCTTGAATACGGCCGCATTACGATCCGCGAAAACACCGTGGTGATTTACCTGCAGTTTCTTCGCGCCGGCTATCCGCCTTAGCCGGGTTGTCACGTCCGCCCTTTTCAGCGTGTAAATCTGTCTAGTGTATCCGTATTCAGTAATTTGGACGTACCTTGCATCCCTTTCTGGATCCGCCAGGCATCATCATACGAGACTCAGCCGCACAAATCATATTACTCAGGACGACAGATGAACTTAGTGACTACGAGCGAGAGATATTGTTCGCCTCTTCATCCTAACATCCTATGTCACAATACAAACATGGCGGGGCTCTGCGGGGTTGAATCCTTGCGTCATGGTGAGTGGATGCCACATTCCAAAATTACAGTATCATGGCACAGTAGTTATACTTGTTAAAGTTGGTAAATTTCGCGCGATGTGGATTTTCAGAAGCTTATGAAGTAGGCAGTTTACTGTCTTGCACATCTTTGCCAGAAAAGTACGTAGAGACTTGGACTCTTAATTCCGAGCAATGGGTTCAGCCTAAGATGCGCAAGTGGGCATAATTTAAATAAAAAAAAAATTAAAAAAAAATATCATCATCAGCATCATAGACCCCCTTCTCATAATGTATAATTCCTGCCATCCGCGACTAGAGCAAAAAATTGAAGTGGGAGAGAAAAAAACTTTTTGCCAACCTGTCAGATTTCGGGGGGTTCGGACTGCCGATGTATCGTGACAGGCAATCTTAAACCAGGGGTACATATGGACCCTTAAAAAACTACCTAAGGTGTCGAGATGAGAGTGTTCTTCGCCATTAGTCTCATGACCATCATAACTTTTGAAGCGCACAGAGCACAGACCAACGGTTTTTGGCTTTTTGCATGTGAGAGTTTCTATGCAGGCTTACGTAAACATTCTAATTAAATTTGAGACGTTTCATAGTGTTTGTTTTACGCCGATTGTAGACCGTTGTGATTGTTACTGCTAGTCCCTCTGTATACCGTCTGCGACGCTTTAATCCCATTTGACATTGGAATAGGACGATCGCAAGTTGACTGATATTTAACAAGTGTTCTTACGGACTCCGTGAATATTACGAAGGGGTAGTCCTGCCAAACGGCGGCATTGCCCAAATAGGCACACATGACCCGTTTGACCATAATGGCCTGGAACTTTGGGTTATGTAGGCAATACTTACCTAATCGTTGATAGCATTTCGTGCTTAGTACCTTTAGCAGCTATCCAGTTTCTTCCGAACGCGAAAAGGAACGCGAAAAGGTTCGCTGTATTTAACTGGCTACGATGCACTTTTTTTCTGAACCAAAAAATGTGGTGACCCAGTCACAGATTCCGTTACGAGTGGGTTTAAGACGGCTATTAGCAATGTTGTCTGACAGCAAGGGTTTCTTAAGCAACCAGGACAGCCTACGTTGTAATACGAACACATACTTGGTTGTACAGTATAGGCTGTTGAAACCCGTTTTGTCGCAATGATTGTGCATGTTGGTGTGAGACTTTCCCCTGTCTACTTGGAATGAAGTTGTTGAGCCCCTGGCGCTGCTCTACAGCAGGGTCGGAGTGCAAGTCAAGCCTCGAATCTCGAGGAAAGTACCTAGTAGCGCAGTGATTTAACATGAAGTTCCTTAAGAATCACATGTAAGGGACCATTCTGTCGTGCTTTCGGAATCCGGACATGCACTACAACGCTATGTTTCTAGATTTCTGATCGTTTGGTTGGTTAGACCCTCTCGTTCGTCCGTCGTCCGCATTCAGGAGGTAAGAAGTATTACACGCCGCCTGCAGTGCCGATGGTGCGAAGTCTCCGAAAATGACAGCGCTGACCTTCTGATAGTACCGCAGATTACATAGTCCACTTTCATGGACACCCCTGGGTCATATACAGGGCTGAAGCATCTTGCTCAGTTACCCGATGTGGTCTGTGCAGTACAGCATGCAGGTAATACTTGTACTGCAGGTCTCTCTGTTTGCAATGCAACTTTGCCTGTTAGTAAGGCGATCCCTTGCACGAAGCCATCACGAAGAGGCATTTCGGTTAACGTGGTGACACACAAAGTTTTTGTTTGTGAAGATACCTGTTGCCTCGTCGCAACTCCCGAGTAAAAACCTGTGATGTAGATGATCATGTCTCCAACGTCAGCTTGGATACTGCCAACTCTCACCGCTACATCTTGGAGGCTCATGACTTGATATATTGAGGGGGTAGACACCAAAGCCGTGGGGCGTCGTATTGAGTCACAGGCTCATCAATTGCCCCTGGGCAGAGCCCGTTTACGAAGTAGTATCCTTGATTGCCAATTCTCGCAAGATGTAGAGTACCTACATAATTGTTAAGCTAGCCATGGAACACGGCTTATCGGGTTGTCATTCTAAAGCCATGAAGTCATTTCCGCAGACCCACAACAACGAAAATTATCATGGACAACGTGATAGCTCGGATATCGCGGCGATACTGTCGGAACTGCATCGAGTTGAGGGTGTACTAGGAGCGGAAGGTACCGCAAACATAAGGCACCCGAACGACTACTATCATCAGCTGACCACGGAGTATATTTCCGGCAGAGGATCCCATTCGGCCGTGGACCAATGACAGACCAGATTCCTCTCTGAAACATCACCACTAATCACTTCTCTGGAGGGAGGAACGGATTGGCTGCCTGTAATTGGATATTCCAATGACCCCGCACTCGGCGCATAGCCCCCAGTGTAGCACACCACGTGGTGACAAGGGTTATGATCCCTGCAATTGATTTGGTGCATTTTAAGCCCGCCATTCTACCCACTGTAGTGCTTTGCAGAACCAACACAAAATACCGGATTGTTTGTCCACTCCAGCCCGGCATCTAAAGGAGGTGTGACGACACGAGCCATGCGGTCGCCTCACACATGCACATACGGAATATGCGCCGCAAGCTCGGAGGAAAGTTGCAAACATACCAGCCCGCCTTATCAGATGCGGCAGCAAAAAGCAAACAACACAATGGCTGGTTTACTCTTATCTCCACCAAACAGGGCAATCCTAGCAATGAAAGAGCCTGCCGGCAAATAAGCAAACCAGACCAACAAAGGATCGCGCAACGGTGTTACCGATGCAGAGTTCTTTGCAATGAATGTTTTGCATGGCGCCGCCGGTCCCTTGGCGCGCTGAACTTCAGCTTCAATTGGAAAAAAAAAAGTTCACCCCCACATCCATAGTTGGACCGCGCATATATGGACTATAGAATTCAAAACCCGCAGTCTTTGACGAAGCGGACCAATTGTGCGACGACAAGCCACGGGCCAGTCTGCATGTTTTAGTCGTACAGGTTTATCCCTGAAATAAGGCACTTTCTCCACAGCAACTCTACCTCCAACGACTTTAGACTAACATTTTTATCGATTTCTAGAATAACCATAGAAAATTACAATTTTATAATAAATCGAAAAGAGTTTTCAAAAAAGGCAGATGTCGAATTGAAAAAAAAGCATATCTTTTTCGCGTCGTAGGTTCCTATAATATGGATTTTTATTCTGGTTGAGCGGAACCAAACCGCTTGTAGTTCTCTACTGCGGAAAGTGCCATTATTTCAGGGATAAATCTGTATGTAGAAAACACCTAGCTCACTTTTGTATAATGATGATGAGATGCTGCCATGAGCCAAATGGTGAGAACCAAGGCAGGGTGTGGCCGACCATTTGCGTACTCAGGTTTCAGCTGCTTGCAATTCCGCATGTCATTACGCGTATCATCGACAATCTACAGTCCGATGATCGAATGAACCTATTACATCACAATCTTGTTCGCAGATCTTCAACATCTACGTACTGGTGCAGGCCGTATATAGGCATGGCAAGGTATAGGCTTGAGGCCATGATCACGTTATCGCACCCCGGACTTCATGTGACGGCAATGATACCGTTCTTCGCGGGGTTATCGCTTTTTTTTTTTTTTTTTTTTTATCAACATGCCGCGCATACATGGTATATCACCCTTCAAAGTCTATATAATCAAGTGCTATTGATATAGGCATTGCTCACATCAGCAGTTGACGGGTCAGCTGGACGATCTACCCTGTTATCAGAACAATATGTGAGATGAGATAATAAGCAGTTAGTGGAGACCCCTTGCGATGATTTTATATGAATCGATTCTCAGACATGCATCTTGAGTCGCTTTCGCCACAAGGGTACGAACAGCTGATAACGAGATGCATGTTTCCAAAAGTTCAGGTCCGGTCTTGATCCTGTACGTCGAGCGGCGCGAGACCCTGTGCCAAGTATGGTACTCCAAGCAATTACGGGAAAAAAAGAAATTTTTGGTCCGTACCTCCGTAATATTTCATAACATTTATCATTTTGCGACGCCGACAACTGAAATAACGCTGCACCGTCTAGCCCAAATCGTCGCGAGCAGCCGAGAGGGAATGTAACGCTGATGTTTCATTGTGCCGTCTATCCCCCACGATGGCTGACGGATCATGGAGGAGATAATCTAGACAATGGTACCTGATGAAAGCCCTTGTCCCCTCACCATTGAATTGAGCACGAAGCTATCCAGCTAGTGAGCATATCGTGATTAGAGAGGCTGCAGGCGTCCGTTTTCGACTCGCTGTCTCGCTAAAATCTAGCCCAGATAGGGAGTCCATCGATCGGACAACGGTACCGAGTCTGATGACACGATCATAGGACTGCGATATCCGACAGCCTGGGTACGCCAAGCTTCTCGCGATCTTCACCCCTGCTACTCTAGTCTTTTTGCTTTTTCTGCCCACTCGAGTCTTGACAGAGAACAATCTCCATGCGCGGTGTATCACCAACACCAACACCAGTGACCACGCGGCAAGTAAGGATCGTCTCTCTGCGACAAACTTGTCTACTGTCACGACTGTATTGATGGATCATAGACTCGGCTTGAGATACTTTGGAAATGGACCATCTAAGCTGCCGGCTCGGTCGTAAGCTCTCCTTGGCAAGATAAACAGGTTTTGACGGCAATAATCCGCGATAGCGGCTCCTACCCATCGTCACGGGTTCATCTTTAATTACGGCACAGCGAATTGATAGCCTGATCTGTCCCCAAGTTCTGGTAAGCTCCAACCCAGCCCAACAGAATTTCCCCGTCTGCTCCGTACTCGTTAGGTAACTTGGCAAGACCCCTGACAAGTTTTTTCCTAATCCGCATCCCCATGCGAAAGCGTAGTATGTACCTTATGTACTCTACATTGTATACATGACACTCGATGGATTCTCGTCAATTGGCCGCTAGAAGGAATCATACATCGTTCATTCCTCATGCGGTCTATCACCATATTTCTTTTCTGCTGCCCCAGATGCGTCACCGGACGCTAGAGAGCTGATGGGTGGCACACCAGCCAGGTACATCGAGGCATACCTGCTTTGCCACGAGATTACTTCAGTCCGTGCGGCTGCACGTGGTTTCCAGGCTCCTCCGTACCTGTCCGGCACCGCCATAAGGGGAAAGGGCCAGGAACCAGGGCGCAACGCCTGAGAGCGCCCCCCTTACAGCTACAATAGAATTGTGTTTTCAATTGAATGTCCAATAGAGCATGAACTATTTGCTATTTTAGTGCGTCCACGACCCGAGCCGGCCGTATATCATCTCCGCGTAATGGAAACCATTCAATAGCTAATCTTAGGATTGCCAGGGTGGTTCCAGCTAGATGGGTATTGGACGGTGTCAGCTGATCCTACGAAGTATAGAATCACTTCCGCCAAGACCCATCTACCTAATCCGTACCTGACTAGCAACGTTCAAGACACGCCATCAAAAGACGAATGCGGAGAGTGGAACTTACGATGATGACAACTTGCCGATACGCTTTTATTTCTAGCGAAATGATGCAGCCTAGCCTTCGTATACGTAAGCCTAGATAGCGTTCTCAGGATTTCATGGTGCATAGCTCTTGATCACAAGTGATCCACAAGGCTGTGTCTATCTGCCAGATATTGTCTTACCCCAGTCAGACATGCTGTTCAAACCCATGCTTTTGATGCTGTGCTCCATAAATGATGCAATCGTGACTACCGACAGTTTGAACAAACAAGGCAGGCCGAGTACCAACGACATACTCCATACCTCTGTCCCTCACATTGTCGCACAGAGCAGCCCTCCTAGGCGATTTCCATAATCTGTGCTTGTGAACCTGCATTTCCAGTTTCACTACGGCAGTTGAGAGGCACAGCGCTTACTACATCCCAAGGCTGAAAGAATAAACAACCAACATGTCGTAGGATTTGGAGGCGGTCACACAGCAGCGCACATTATGTGATAGTGTTTCTGTACTCTCTATCGACGATCTACTCCTTACCCATCTATTAACTAGATTAACCGCTCAAAGCGCGTTCTATTTCTGGTTGTTTCCTTCCTTGGTACTGCTGCATACGAAAGGAGCAAAGGGGAAGGAACCTGGCTGGGGAAAAAGCTACGGGCGTGACGCCCCGATGGTCTGGGTCTGGACTAGTGCGGAATAGGCAGCTCAGAAGACCAGATGCCGCTCGGCACGGGGCGCGCACCTGTTTTTGGATGCTGGTAATAATGGAATGCGGTGCGCGACAATGATGCGAAAGGGACAGTTTGTCAAGATCATGTTCATTACTTGAGAGGGGATGATGGCTCCACATACATGAATCGTGGGTAGTGTGCTAGTGATGTACGGCGTCAGGGAACGTCCTTCTTGAAAGCCCGTTCGTGCCACGTAACGAGACAGCCGAAGCCGAAGACCGACTCTATCTATAGAGCAGTCATTAGGCCCGTACCTGCGTAAGATCCGTTGCTCCGAGCAAGATGGTAGATGGCTATGCAGAAACGGCTGTTATTATGGAGTAAATCGTGATGGAGTGTGGGAACAGAGGGAAGAGGAGAAAGACCTTCATTCAATGAATGTACTGTACTTCCGGTACTTTCTACTCACACCACACCCAGCATCGAGATGTGTCTGCAATGATCTTCATGGTGCATTACTCCGAGCCAGCTCCTCCTGCAGATTACGCACACCTCTACAAGGTACATGCCTCAAACACCCCGACTTACCCCAACAGAGATAATGATATCCACAAAGCAATCCATTATACTCCAGGACGGTCTACTTGTTAACGCCATACTATTACCGAGTCCATGCACGGCGGCAATGAGACATTAACCCCTGCATCCTGGCTGGTATAGCGCGCATGAAGACCGATGTTGAATCAATAGTAGCAGACTTAAAAGCCAACGCCCATGTCTATCCACACTGAGAGTGCCTACTCTAATGCCCCAAAGCATGCTCCCAAGCTTCATTGTACTCAACTCAATGTCAGTAAGCACAAATTGTATTGGCTAAGATGACCACAGTAGATCGAATACTGGTACGCAGCAGTACAACGGAGATTTACCTACCAGACAGGATAATCAAAAAGGGATCCTCCGCATATACACGGCTGCTTCTCCTCCGTGCATCCGAGGGCCGCTGATTACCTATCTATGCTGCATGCATTGTTTGTCATCGCATCGGCGGATAGCCCTACGACAGGGGCCGGGTTTCGTCTTATCCACCAATCAAACAGGCCGATGGTCCGATCGAACCACGGTATCGGAGACCGAAGAGATAAGCCCCTTCGATTTTTCTTTTTACTTATACCTGCTCATATTACTTTGTTGTTCTTTGCCAATTGAACACCGAGTGGTCATTATAGTCCAGTCCGTGAGCAGCTCCACAAACCTTTGTGTGTAATTGCACCTCTCATCTGGAAGGCCGGGTTCAGGTACCTGGGGCACAGAGAGCTGTTGAACCCTGAACCAGATGAAAGGCTAGCAGGACTCCTCCATTTTTGGAATCTGCGCAGGCGCTTCATGTGGTGGTGGTCAGACAGCTGCAGGTTCCTGCGATTTTTACGTTCTTAGGAGGGTGGTCATCTTTTAGTCTCCCTATTGCCTTGTTCTTTTGTTCGGCGTTAGGATATAAATGTATCAACTTAGTACATAACAACAGATTGTCAATGGCTGAAGCAGTGTGAAATCTTAACGTAAAGGCATATCATGTATTCGTATATCTAGGTATATACGAGGTTGTTTAAGAACTGTGCCAGGATATGGACACCATTGTAGTGTGGTTGTCTTAGCGGATTAAGGTACTGCAGATAGATGCATGTCAGCTTTCCAGGGACAACCTGCAAGGGGTTTGAGAGAATCGGCTTCTAGTCAAGATTAGAAGATGATGACATCATGCTGTCTATTGTTCTGCCGGCACGTAGGATGAGAATTGTCAGCTTTGGTCAGCACCAAATATCTCCGTGTTACAGAACACGAGGAACCCGTGAAGTAACACCAGCCGGATAGTCTGACTGTGCTGAGCAGCTTGCAAGGTAATACAAGTTTGATTTATAATAGAAGTCGACGCGGCGGAAGTGCCGTTAGAGTATCAGTTATAGCTGCATGCACGCAGTTTCATAACTCATGTAGTTGGAGAGTAAGAATCTCACTATCCAACTAGATTTGTAACGGCTTGGATAGCTCATGTTACCTTGCCCTTTCTATCAGAAGTCCGCGAATCGAAAATTTATGGAGACTAGCACCCCAAGTAATAAAACTAGAAGTTCATAAGTTAAGCCAACTACTTGAAGAAATCTATCTTACCAGTTTCGCCATAGGTTCTCCATATCTTGAAACTAATCTCCATCCAAGTTTAGACCGTTGAAGAACCCTGGGGATATCCCCGCATCACAAGTTTAGTCGTGTCTTGCCAACCAAAAACAGAACCCTGGATAGGTACAATCGGATCCGACCGCCAGACGCATGATATTGACAGGCAGGCGAGTCAGGGTCCTCGGCCACGTTGGGATGTAGGCTAGGGTGCAGTACTCCGAATTTGACAAGGGTCTCGGAGCTTTCGGATGAATGATGTATTTAGCTGTCAAGCATCAAGATAGTGTTTGTGGGGATTGTTTCTGACAACACGCCTTGAAATACATCGTGACTGCTTGTTTTGTACTTGATACTTCAGATTCGAATTACAAAGCATGTTCTGGGGTGTAATGTTTACTTGGTACTTCTTAGTAGTGATTGGCTGGTGAAATAGGCAACGGGTGAGATTCCACCTGCGGTGAGCGGTGGTTTTTCGGTGAATGAGAATAACATCCAGACTTCTCCGAGTAAGAATGGGATAGGTAATCATTGTAGCAAGGTTAAGTGCCGAGGCAATGGCACAAACCTAGGCAATTAGATATCTGCTTCAGTGTGAAACGATAATCAAGTGGAAAGTATCTTGGGGCACTGACAATTACGTGCTGGAAGTTTTACTATAATTAACGATACACTCGAGAAAAGAGTTTGCAGCCCATTACTAGTTGATTACCAAGATCAACTGTACTATGAAGTAACATGCTGTGGAATCAGATCGCCTTGCTTACAACAGTTTAGCCGAGATCTCTTGCTCAGGTTGTTCAATAATCGAAGTTGAGTGTTTCCCATAGCATATCCGCAGTAACTAAACACTTTTTGATACACCATATCATGAAAGACGGAGGCCAGATTGTAAAGAGGCAAGCCTAATACAACGGGTATGCTTGCACCATGCAAAGAAAAAAAAAATCTTCTCAACACCATCATACTGCTTATCCCCAATTGCGGTGTGATAATAGGTAGAATGCAATGAGCTGCCACTAATACGATGACTGTGATGGTCAAGCAATATGAAAGATAGTATGGTACACGAGACGAAAGGAAACGTGTCCAAAAAAGTACCAAACATCCGGCATGAGATTTTCGGAACTGACCGGCTGCACTCCTACTTCATCTTTTTGTCCACAGTTACGTTTCTGGCTCATGGACACCGACATCATTTTGCCACTGCCGTTGGAATACGTAGGTTTTGCTCCAATACTACCCAATATGGAATCAGTCAGGGCAATAAGACACGTTCATTTGTTTGGGGTTATATTTACAGCTATTTAATCAAAGTGCCCCGGGTCGATAGCTGTTGCTTAACAATACTTGGAATTCAGAGAGGTAAACTACGGCGCCGCATATGAACCTGAACTAGGGACAAAGCCTCCTTGTGATTTGTTCTATCCATATCGTAGATTCTCCATGAAGTTCTCTTACAATCAGCATGTGTAACTGACCTCGTATTTGGCTATGGCCATAGGGTCAATGGATCATGATCAAACTAGTGGTTAAGAGTGTATATTGTGCATTGAATATGATGACTGCCCCTTCACCGGACCCTCAGATGCAGGCAAGGCATAGCGAGAGATGTGAAAATTTTCAGCTTCCTTGAACTCCTGCATATGGCTGATAAGTTGTAATGCAGACTGCATCATTAGCCTCGTGCCGCGCAAACATTGACACGCGGCAAGCATCGCATCTACCGATCTATCGACCGATCTATCGACGGCGCTGGCCTGTCGTGATGGCGGTCGATGGACATGGAACATTTTACTGTCATCTTTTGCGTTGATCTGCAGGTTTACCTGTTGTTTCCGAGACGCTTTAGATGCAGAGCGGTCAATCTGAGACATGGGTGAATGGATGAGGCTGGGTCCGGGGCGATTTGGGGTCAGAATTGGGGTCATCCAGTCAATAACCAAATAGCCTATGCATTGAAGACGCACTCAGCATGGAAAGAATGCAGTTGGCATGACAACAGATCAGCGGTGAGGACAGTGTAGTCGTGTTGTTCCCCAAGATCTACGATGTCAGCTCGGCATTTAAACGCCAGATGTAATGCTGGGGCGGCCCGCACAGGACGATGTAGCGATGACCTCCAAAGAACGTCGCATTTTCAGATAGCTGACGACATGCTGTTGTGTTTCCCCTGGCCACCAAAAATAATTGCGCGAAGCCGCCCCCACGGACAGCACGGCCCCCGGCAAATTCCCATTCCGCGCGCAAAAGCAAGCTATTACTTAGGATCGAGATGTATGGAGGATCGTCCGGTGGTGCGAGCGAAAGTAGCCAAACAAATATTGAATGCGACCGTGTGTGCGGCCGGATTGTTTCACGGCACATCTGAACCCGCCGGAATCTGGGTGGAAATGATAAAACTCTCCATCATTTCCTGGCCTGGCCCAGACTTGGCTCCGCGCCCCCCCGCTACTGCCGTGGTGTTCGCGCTGCCGCTTTTGGGTCCGGGCTCGATGATGTCTCGGCGCTTGACGACGAGGCAGAGCACGCGACCGTAAATAGAAAAACCTTCATACGAGATATCCATAGCTAGTTTCTTTTTGTCATCCTCATTTCCGTCGAGCGCTGCAGCAGACTTCTGGCGCTTTGCGGGTGGGGGCTGCTGCACGAACAGGCCGTCATCATCATCGTTTACGTCCATGGCACCATTATCATCATCCGATATGATGACCTCAAACTCATCTTCACTATTCTGGTCTGCTGCAATGCGACCGGCTGGGTCCACATCTACATTGTTTGCAATACTGTCAGTAGTACTACGGCGGCCACGCTTTGGCGGCCTGGCGGGCATGTGGGCAGCCGACGTGGCATTTATGGCCGGGATGTCGGCCAGCACAACCGCAGCATCCTCGTCATCGCTACCCTCGGGTCGTATGATGGGCTCTGCGGCCGCATCCACATCGTCGAGGTCAATGGGGGCGTCACTAGCTTCGGCGATGAGGCGACCGTGAGAAGTGGATTTCAATTTCGTCTGGGTAGTGTCGTGGAAGTGCTTATGCTTGGTGACGAGGGAGTGGCGTGTGCTTGTTTCGGTCAAGAATATGGAGACTTCGAAATCATCTGTGCAGTGTTACATGAGGCGTCAATTTTTCGGACGATCAAGGGCAGGGGATGGACGGAATGTGACATGCAGAGAACCGCTGTTGATGTACTGTACATGGTATACTGCAATTGCGAGATAGAGGTGTACTTCGAAACTCAATTACCTTCAACGACGACATCCTTGATACCCTTCTTCTTTGCGCTCTTCTTCCGACTTCGCTCACGCTCCTCTCGCAGCTTGGGCAATACGTAAGGACGGACGCTCTGGATGACGCGAGACAAGATGTCTTTCCGTGGATGGAGAAGCCAAGACTGGGCCAATGCCGGGTTGTCTAGGTAGATTCTGCATTCAAGCACGGAATACTTGCTGATGCGAAGATATCGGCGTATTGGCGCCATCGTGATATGGTGTTGTGAGCTACATCCCTAGATTCTCACATGTCAACAAAGATATTGATATAGGTTACTCAGTAAGAAATGTGCTTGCATATGACGCAACCCCGTCGCTAGGCAGCTAAAAGGTCGAAGTGTGACAGAAGCTACCCTACACAGACCAAGGGACCATCCTCCTTATCACCTTATCGCCCTAGAGGTGACTGCCAGTGAAGTCGGGCGTCCCTATAGCTCTTATCGCGTTATCGCGCGTCATCCCAACAACTTTTCGCGACAGCGAGGTTCATTAGTATCACGGAGGCTGGTGGCCATCAATATGTGTTCTGGACATTACCATGTCGAAATCATGGACAGCAACACTCAAGCTGCCCAAATCCACCTTTCCGTATGTTTTATTATGAACCTCTATTTCCCACAAAAGCTGATCATCACTTCTCTCGTTCAGTGCGCGACCTCTTCCAGCAACCCGTGACCTGTATATACAACGATGCGCCGACCAGTTCTACCAATGGCAGAAACAGAATCGGCCTTCTGACGATATATTCGTGCTCCATGATGGCCCACCATACGCCAATGGCAACCTACACGTCGGCCATGGCCTAAATAAGATCTTGAAAGACATCATTATAAGGACTAAAGTACAGCAAGGTTGGTTCTCTCAATATTATCCTGGACGACTATTTGTTGACACCTTTGAACCGTAGGAAGACGTGTTGATTACATACCGGGATGGGACTGCCATGGACTGCCCATCGAGCTCAAAGCCCTCGAGAGCGCAAAGGATACGAAGCTCACTCCCATCGAGATCCGAAAGTCCGCCCGAAACCTCGCCTCGAACACCGTCCTCAAACAAATGAAGAGCTTCCGATCATGGGGTGTAATGAGTGATTGGGATCAGAGATGGACCACCATGGATGCTGCCTACGAGCTGAGGCAATTGCGCCTATTCCAGAAGATGGTCCAGAAGGGTCTGATCTATCGCAAATACAAACCAGTTTACTGGTCGCCATCCTCGCAAACTGCTCTCGCTGAAGCTGAGCTGGAGTACAAGGATGACCATATTTCCCATTCAGCCTGGATTAGGTTTCCTGTCACGGACGATTGGAGATCCCTTCCTCAGTTTGAAGACCTCAAAGATAAGGTGAAAGGGACTTTGTATGCCGCCATCTGGACTACCACACCCTGGACCCTGCCGGCGAACCGAGCAATAGCTATACACAGCGACTTAAAATACTGTGTAATTCGAGAGGGGCGAGATGCCTTGTTGATCGCCGAGAGCCGTCTTGGCACGTTACAGGACAAATTGTCCAAATCGGACGCTACCCGCCCAGAGTCTCAGAAAGAGGTGGTGCTTGGCGTGTTTGAGGGCAGTCAGCTTGCTGGGCTTCGATATCTAAACAAATTGAGAGGGAAAACTGCACCGTCTCAACCCATCATTCACGCCGATTTTGTGTCCGCAGATTCGGGCACTGGTCTGGTACACATGGCCCCAGGGCATGGCTTTGATGACTATGAGGTATGCAAGGCGCATGGTATCCCAGTGGTGGCTCCCATCGACGACACCGGGAAGTTTACCAAAGATGCGTTCCCCGATGCGCCTGAGATGCTACAATCAGCACCCTCTATCATTGAAGGCGGCGGTCGCAATGTGCTCGATCTCTTGAGACCTCAGGGCGATGTCATAATTGTGGAAAAGTATGAACATAAATATCCATATGACTGGAGAACCAAGAAGCCCGTCGTCATCAGGGCTACGGAACAATGGTTCGCCGATGTCGACTCAATCAAGCAGGAAGCAGTCGGTTCCCTCGACAGTGTCCGTTTCTTCCCTGAGGGCGGAAAGAAACGTCTTCGGAGTTTTGTGCAAGGCCGAAGTGAGTGGTGCATCTCACGTCAACGTGCTTGGGGCGTCCCTATTCCGGCTTTGTATGACGAGACTGGGGTGGCGGTGGTAGATGAAGAGGTGGTCGAGCATATTATTTCCGTGATCAAGGAACGAGGGACACAAGCATGGTGGTCCGATGCACCTGACGATAGAGCTTGGATCCCTAGTTCGAGGACCGGGTCTTTCAGAAGGGGTCATGACACGATGGACGTCTGGTTTGATAGTGGAAGTAGCTGGGCCATGATGTCTGGTCGCGCTGATGTCTATCTGGAAGGATCAGACCAACACCGCGGTTGGTTCCAATCGAGCTTGCTTACCCGAATCGCCGCTGGAGCCGAGGAAGAATCCGCGTTTGAGAAGGGAGCACCATTCAAGCAGCTCATTACCCACGGCTTCACTTTAGATCAAGACGGCAAGAAGATGTCCAAGTCCATTGGAAACATCATAGAACCCCAGCAAGTCATGGACGGCACACTTTTGCCACCTATCAAAGGTAAAAACAAAGCAGCCAATGGACCGTTGAAGTACGATGCTTTGGGCCCCGACGCTCTTCGTTTATGGGCTGCGAGTAGCGACTACACTCGCGACGTCGTCATTGGAGTCCCAGTCCTTCAGTCCATCCACACACAACTCATCAAATACCGTACAATCATAAAAATGCTGCTTGGCTCGATGCACGAACCCGCACGAACGACGCCGCTCACAACTGCTGATCAGATAGCGCTCATTCAGCTGCAAGACACGATGGACCAAGTGGGCAGGGCATTTGACAACCATGAGTTTTACAAGGGATACAGTGCTCTGAATCGATGGGTCAACAATGACCTTTCGGCCTTCTACCTCGAGACATTGAAGGACCGCTTATACTGTGGGGATGGAGGCGGCGTATTGGAACCCATCGCGATGGGATTCCTCCGGATGTTGGCTCCCATGACTCCCCTGCTTGTTGAAGAGGCATGGGACCATCGTCCGGAATGGATGAAGCAAGACACGTATGTTTACCACTGAGCTAGGACCATATCGTTTGAATGGTTTGTGCAGACTAACAGTCTATAGATCCCTAATCCACCCACTTCATCAGCTCTACACCGATCCCCTTATAGACCCCAGCCACTTATCCCTCGACCAAGACGTGCTGAGAAAGGATATGTCTGTCCTGATGTCCGTTCACAGCGCCGTAAAAGTAGCTCTGGAACAAGCCCGGCGTGCTGGCCACGTAAAATCCTCGCTGCAGAGTGCCGTCGATATTCATACCCCCACTGATTCATCCGTGCCTCTCACGACCACTGTCCTGGATGTGCTCAACCGCCACTCAGACGAATTGGCGAGCATCTTCGTTGTCTCGAGCGTTCGAATAAACTCCCCCGGAACCGAAAACGGCCGCGAGGACACGGAAGAAAGCTTTGTACACCGCGAAAAAATTTGGGAGACTGTCCAGGACAGCTACGTGGAAGTTTTCCCGCCTGAACATGCTATGTGTCCCCGGTGCTGGCGATATGTAGCGCCTGCTGAGGATACGCTTTGTGGGCGTTGTGAGGATATTGTTCAAGCACAAGATGGCCAGAGTGCTTGAGGGACGTCTCAGTCGTCGGACTAATTGTATCCATGTGTAGAAATACATGTATTTTTCTGTGCATATAAAGCGTCTCTGCTTGGAACTGTAAGATAGACAAGACCAAGTAAATAAACACCCAGTATCAGTAACCAAGAAGTGTCACGATTGCTATCACCAACACTTCACATGACGCTGAATAGTAGATGACGATATCTAGACACACACATCACGAAACCAAAACCACAAAATCATAGAGATCCAGTCAATTACCTACTCTAAGGAGGTTGATCAGCTAGCTAGACAGCTATCTTACAAACAAAGGAAAGCCTCTAAACAGGCACAAAGGGTGAGGTATCATCAAGCATTTCTGATTGATCTATCAAACAACAAGAAGAGCCGTTCATCGGTCCAACAAATGGAACCTCTCTTCACCTTCAAACTTCATTTCTCTTTTCGCATCAAGGCGATCTCTTTTCGCCTCAAGCGTCCAATATCGTAGACGCATGCAATCGTACTTCGTATCGTTATCTTCTCATTTTTGATAAGAGAAGAAAATGGTAGGTGAGTGGGTGGGTATCGAAAATGGAATAGAAAGGAAAGAAACCTTATGATCTCACCGCCGTTAACAGTACAGAGAGGGTTGCGCCGAAAACTTCTTTGAGGCAGAGAAAGATCGATTCATTCATTCGTGTTATGCTGCCAAACCGGACAGCTGTGAACTATGGACAACATCCCATCGCGTATCATGAGAACTTTTTTTTTTCTCTCCTTTTATATTTCGTTCTAGAAATATCTTTCCCTTGCCCATTGGCAATGAGAGAGTCGACCTGGTTGATTCGGATAGCGACGAATTTGATCTAGGCAAGCTGCCAAATTGGCGCTTTCGAGACAGCGACAAGAGTTTTCACCCTGCTTGCTTCTACTTCTTTTGTTTTTCTTCTTTGCATTCAGGGTCGTGGATAGGTTGGTAGCTTCGTAAGGGCGCTCGAACCTGAACTGCCAAACATCCGTATCGTCGGGCACTCCGACTTGATTCATCTCAGCCAATAGGCACCACTGACCATGTCGGCTTTCAGCGGAGTCTCGCGCTAAATTCCATCAAAGCACACGTGTCCAAGTCTCGCTTTGCTGAGAAGCTGCCAGATACGCCAGCGATTGCGAAGCGCGGGATGGGAACCATAGAGGATGCCTCCCTTCTCGAAAACGTCGGGCTGGGCAAGTTGTCGACATAATAGCTCCCAGTCCCACATACTCTCGTCGAAGATAAGCGTGCCATTATCCTGATCTTGCTGTAGGAATGTTCTGTCATGGAAGTAATACTCAGAGATGCGCAAAGCCTTGAGTTCTGCGGGCTGAAGATCCCACAACCATGGGATGAGATGTCCTTTGAAGAGTTCATCTTTCCACCATCTGGGAGTGAAGAGGCGGGAACAAGTGAGGCTCACGCCCAAACCGTCATCGAACGGCTCTAGGTAGTTAAGGATCATGTCGTAAATCTCCTGTGGGACGGTTCGCAGGCGGCGCTCTATTTGGACAAGATCGCTTCGAATACATGCCGGCTTTCCATCCATAGTTGTGAGTTTGCGCGTTATGAAACTGGTCAATCCCGGAACAACAGTAGGGTTAGATAGAATGATGTGGCTGTCGGGGTAAGTGCTCAGAAACTTGCTGTATCCCTCAAGCGTGTTGGGAGTCGGAACCCCAAGATAGTTGAAGGGGTCTGGAATCGGTTTACGCAGCAAACCTCCCCATAACTGGTTGCCAGCAATAGCACGCTTGCACCAGATCTCATACAGATGAGCGAGGGTGGCTGGAGTTCCGCCATCAGGAGCGCGGAAGCTGTTGCCAAAGCGAGCTTGGAACTTGCACAAGCGTTTTGCGATGTCAAGGCAGGCACGATGTAGAGGGATATTGATCCGGTCGGAGCTTGTGCTGAGTTCAAGCCCATGCGTAGCAATTGGCCCATATGACTCCATGCCTAGTGCGCCGCCGTTGAATTGGATAACGTTGATCGCCTCAAGAAGGTCATCATCCACGCGACGAGCTGCGGGTTCGGCAAGATTCTGCAGATTCCAATCATTTGGCTTGGCCGTGAGCAAGACTGGTCGCAACCAATGGCTTCCAGGTACTCCTTCTCCTAAAGCAACAGTTCGAACAGTGGGCCTGCAAATAACACCGCAGATCACACACACGACAGTGACTTCCTGGTGACCAAATCCCGCAAAGTCATGAACGAAGTTGGGGGAGAAGGTGAACCCTTTGCCCAGTGCACCTCGTTGGTTTTGAGTATTAGCGACAAAAGAGGTGCCAGAGATGGTGTTGCTTGGGAGTCCAGGGTTGTTAGCCGCCAAGGGCGGCTGGCTGTTTGTAGCCATGATATTGCGATGGTGACAGACTATTATCGCAAGTCGGTGGTGGCGGGGGAGCGAGTGAGTAACCTCACAAGTTTGGTGATGTAATCGTGTGCTGAAGGTGAAACAACTCGAAATAGATTAAGGGCAGGAACTGCTTATGTTCTGAATTGGCGTAGGCTGGTGGGTATGTACTTCGAGGCTGGAATTGAGTTTACTTGGCTCGCGGTTGCTTCCGCGATGTTACTCAAAGAGGTAATATAGCGGAATTCGGTGAAGAGTAATGGCGGGGAAGGAAGTGGTCTGATATGTGCAAGAAACTGCTCACGGTCTTGAGAAGCTTTTAAAGACGGTCAGTACGCGCTATTGAATTGAAGATGAAATGATAGGTAAGAGGTGAGTCAAAGTCAAAGGAATCAGATGAATCCAAAGTATACTTCAAAAAGGGGAGACTCTCACCAGTAGCGTGCAGGTTTGAGTTCAACCTAGAGCTTAGGCTCCTTGATTCCGCCGAAGGTCCAGCTTTACACGCAAAGTAGGCGGAGGGGGGGCATGAAACAAGAGAATCGGGCGGGATTTCTTCTCAAGAACGACAGACGTCACTTCTGAAAAGAGCACATGAAAGTGATGCCAGAGCTTGGGTGCATGTGTCAGTTGTCTGTAAGACCCGGCTGCACGCAGATACGCTAATGCAGGTTGGTGGGATTTAGTGAGATGGGTGAAAAACAGGAAGTGAAAGTGTAGGGGAAGCTTTAAACAACAAGGCCGCGCAAAGCAGTGAGCAATAAAATCAGCGGAAGGGACATCCAAATAGAAGTAAACAGGCATACAATTAGGACTGAGAAGATCAGTCACCTGCCTGTCCTGCGTTCCGCACTAACGCGTTATGGAAATGAGACAAACTACCACCTAACCTTTGTTTACATCAGTACACTCTGCCTCTTTTTTGGGAAGGTACCTCATCGAGGCACGTGATGCAGCATCTTTGGATCTCTAGGAAAGCACGAAGAGGGATCGAGATTTCCTGTCAGTCTTCTCAGGGGTGCAATCCCTCCTCCGTAATGGTAGATTCCCAAGAAAGGCAGTTGAAGGGGGCTTATTCATTCGAAATGTCTTTCGGGCGATCTGTTATCCGCCTGCTAAAATAATAGTATCTAAGATATTATTGCATTGCCGACAGACCCTGAACATCTATATGCAGGTTTGTGAAGAAGTAAGTAGCTACCCGATATTCTCTAGACTCTACCTGAATGGAATCTTAACAATGTATGCAAGATGTTATTCTCCAGACATATTCTTCTGGCGCTAGTATGTAGGACCTTAAAACTATCTGGTAAGCCGAAGACTTCATATTTGTTGTTCATAAAGGGGAGGTATCTCTAATCAGTCAAAAGCGCCTGGGTGTTCGGTGGTTCAAAATAGCTCACGGAATACATCCAATTTGTATTCTCTATGCTGCGCTAATCTGAAAAGCTAGGAATGTGCACTAGAGTTAGACTGAAGTAAAGGAGTCGAACTCTAGCGCGGAAATATCGACGTGTGTCCCTATTGCAGAAACAGCGTGCCACAATGCTGACAAGTCGCTCAGCGGTTTGTGTCGTCACGTGACTCCTTCACAACCCCCTATACGGTAAGGGGTATTAGTGAATCTCAAGCACCTGTTCCCCTTTCAAGAAGGAACAGCGTGCACAGAAAAACGTACATCATATTTAGTGCAGTGTATAAGCAGCTAACTTTTGTAATACCTATTGCCTAGTCATTGTTGACAAAGGATCAGACTAGTTTCGAAGAGAACAATCCGACAGTAAAGTAGCGTCAAATGATTTATGTGCAAGAAATGTTGGATACAGATCTCTTTAGCAATAGCATAAGGGGCACGTAGAATGATGCATTTCCTATCTTGCCACTTAGAAATCGGTTGACAGACGTTGCCAGGACACTGTAGTATAATTGGATACCAGCCGAGGCTATACTACTAGAAGAGATATTGTAGCCTTGTGACAGCTAACAAAAGGCCTCCTATAATTCCGTGTCCTTAACCGCTGTCAAACTATCATTAAGCTCAATCTAACCTGTAGATTCTGCACAGAGCATTGTAATCCATCATGGCGGGCTTCAACAGGCGCAGGTGAAAGAGGAGCAGAAGTTACGACCCTACTAGGCTTAAAAGCCAGTGTGATTCCTTCCTTAGCATTCCAATTATGTTCCTTTGCTGGGATATCCAGTATTGCGCTATTGACTCTAACTTTGGAAAGACTGTACGCAAGATAGTGAGTGAGCTTGATCGATGCTTCGTGAATGGTTCCATAACTCGGTATGACAGTAATCACTCGAAATTTGTTTTCTGGTAAGGGAAATGTGCAAGTCCTGTGAAATATAATATAACTGAAATCACGTTGGTTCTGCACGTGTCGGTGCTACTTTCGCGCAGAAGAAGACGGTTTTCAATTATTTAGGAACCCCTATCTGAATTTTTGACAAGTGTGAAAAAAACTGTTCAAATTTGAAATCTTCCATCTCTTAAGAATAACCATTTCTCATCAAAGTTTTCATGCCAGTCAATCGAGGTTGAGGTATGAATTAAACCTTGAAGTTGTGTATTCCTAGTCCTTTCCTTTAAAGAAGAAGGAAAGAAGAAGGCCGTATCATCTCCTATCTAGATATATAACACCCATCGATAGCTACACCAAGGCAACTTGGCAGCGGGCTTAGGTGCAATGTCTATAGTCACCTGATAGCTTTTGAGCCAATAGTGGCGCTCTTCAAGGTAAGGGTGTCTGTTTATCCCATCACTCACCTATCTTACCTCCAAAACGCCACCATCTGTTCGAGAAATACTGCAAGAACTTCGTCGAAGAGTCACGATGCATCAATTTCTTCTCGTCAATTGCCGTGACATACGGGTCAACATCAATGCCGACATGTTGGCGTCCGTCGGTGCCGATGTATCGACCGAAACTGAACGTGGGCTTTTGTTCCGTCCCCGTGTACTCATCTTCCAGATTGCTCTGCCAATCAGGACTGCAGGCGCGGCTAGCGACAATGAAGCCCAATACGGAGGCGATTGTCGTCGGCATGCGCGGGAGCGCAACAACTATGCCCCTTGTGTATAGTAGTATTGCTGTCAGGATGTTGATGACCAGCACGACGATAGATACGTAGAAGGCTCCTTGCGAGACGAAAATACGCGTCTCGATTCTGTGGCTCCAGCCCGGTACACTCGTGGGCGCGACACCGGGGTTGTTGAGGAATATATCTGGGTTCTGTTGTATAAAAGCTGCGAAGCTTACCTTATACACATTTTCGAAAAGCGGTATCGTGACGTTAAAGCCTGGGATAGGCTGACTTGGGTCGAACAAGGTCGAGACGTTGCTGCCCGCCTCCATCAGATACATGATCCAGTTTCTTGCCGACGTATCATTACCCCAGTAAGCAGAGGAGAGTATGTAGGTAGCGTCATTGAAGAGATCCATTAAAGAACTTCCATTGTCAATCTTGACTGGCAAGGGGGTGAGGTTCCCGATTCTCTGACTTTCGAGAATGCGGCCAGTGATATCAGCCGTGACGTTAAAAGGTGCAGTGAATATCTTCGGATCGCAAATCATGTGCGACATTTCTCTCAGGGACACTGTGTGGTTGTTACCGAACCCTCGATAGAGTCCTAAGACCAGTTTGTTTCTACATGGGTCATCAGACGACGGATAGAGCCAGGTGTAATGGGATGAACCTGGATTCCATGGAGTCGTTCCAGGTGATGCGAGTTGCCCGAGCTCGCAGGCAGAAAGAAGGTCAGGTGAGCCCCAGTAAGGATATGGTGGGACTATAGACGAGCATGTGATTGCCTGATTGTCCTCACTTAGGACAGTCACGTTCAAAGCGTTTTGGTTGTAATTGCTAGAGTCCCAATGAAAAGACCAACTTGATGCATTCCCTGAATCTTCTAGACCGTGGCAAGATGGAATAACAGTGATTCCATAAGTGAGTGATGTGTACGCGTCAGCTGGCGGCAGGTCGTCACTGTCATCGAAGAAAGGTAAGAAGTAGTAATCCTCACTCATCCAGGGCTGTAAAGCCGTTCCGCTAGAAATATTCGTCCAAGCAATCTGTTTAACAAGTTGTCAGTTGAAGCCTTCAAACAATCATCACATTTGAGCTTCTCTATTTTGTTTTTGACGGGAAATATTCCACTCGGCCTAGAGAAAGACGATGATGGTACAAGATCAGGTGACTCAAATATCACTTACTGTAGCAAAATTAGCTGTGTTCTCCCCAAAGGGCTGGGGAGTCTTATTTAGAACTTACCAAAAAAGAAAGAATCATAAAATGCCTCGCCGGACGATAAAGCCCTGACCGTAGGGGGTAGATCAGTAAACCAATGATCCCTTTGTGTGGTAGAGTATGTAACGTTAAATGATATTTCTTGGTTGACTGCCACGGAGAGCTCGTTAAAGAGGCCACCCAAGCTGATAGTTAGAATGTTCAGGAGCAATGTGTTGATGCAGACTGCCGCAAGCAGGAAATATCTGGATCGAAGTGCCCGCCATGTGGACAATTGAGGCGGGACACTGGACAAGACTGAAGTGATCGCTCGACGTGAGGAGCCAATCCAAAGGTCTTGATAAGGCTGGATTTGACATAATGCTCGGTTGAGTAGACTCCAGAACGATCCGATCAGCGTTGCAAATGCGGTGGGTATATAACTTTCTAAAATCTGCAAAACGACATGGTTGTTTGTCGGTCGAGCGAAACCTAGCAATAAATTAATTCAGGCTAAACTCACTCTATACTTAATTAAATCAAGGATGTACCATTCTGTGATTGATCAACTCGCTCGAGGTAGACTAGTACACATAGGGCTGCTGTGTTAATAAGGACGAATATAAAACCAACGCTGGGCTTCAAAGCTCCTGGTATGACAGAAGTATAAGCCCCCGCAGCGTGGGTAGACGCTGCATCCATGAGACGATATCGGCTATGGGAACGACTTTGCTGCCAATTATCAATCCTCAGGACAGCTTTACGTGGGTTCAAGAACGGCGATCGCTCAAGCGAGAACGTCAATCCCTCAAGCTTCTTATGAAGCTCTTTCGAATTTTCCGCACCTGTACCAAGAGAATCACTTCGGGCACTGCTGCTATCTCGGATCAAGCTCATATGATGTAAAATGGAAGCGGGTTCGGAGCTCAAGAAGGTCCTGCGGGCAGAACAGAACTGCCACAACACCGCGACTAGGAAAGCAACAAATATGAGAAGAGTTTCTAGTGCTAACGCTAGCAGATCGCTGACAATTATACCAAAGCGTGTGGAAGAAACTATTACTGTTGTACCCTCGGCGATAGCAGAGTCTGATGCAAGCAGCCGACTTGCCGCGAGAACGAATAGAAGTTCGTGCATGTTTTGATAGCCGCTCACCAAGACTGTTGAATTATGGTAGTCGGCGAGGGTGTGATCTTGCGTCCCGAGTGCAATGGCCGTAGGAGCGAAGATCTCCATCAAAGAGGAATCATCGTGCACAGGAACTTGAAACGAGGCAAAAAAAGATGACAACGGTATACTCTCGAGAGAATTACTCCAGGGGAAATTTGTCCACTCGAATGTGTCCCTGTCGAAAGTCGCATTGCTCATGATCTCTGCCGGCCCTTGAGGCTGGATTGAATCTGGGTAGGGGTATAATTGATCCATGGAAACTTGTACAGTAACGTTCTGTCTCATATACTGGACATCACAGGCGGCAGCGGTTATCTCCGGAGCAGTCTCGTTGTAGCTAACGTACACTGCTACAAAGGTGCTGGAGCACGGGTGCCCATATACTAACTGGTAAAAATAAGGATGGTTGCCGAGCGTGGGCAAAGAGCATTCTTCTCCACCGTCAATGCTATAAGGGAGGAATGGTGTATCGGAAGGGAGACTAGGGGCGAGGGTTGTATGATCAACAGAAACGAGGGTCTTATTGTAAATGGAAGCGAGTGTTCTATTATAAACGCCCTTAGCTGGAGAGCATGAGAAGTTAGCCCAGAGCTTCGCCGTGGCTATCGTGAGGTTCGAGTTTGTCTGCACTCCGAGAGACTCTTCTTGTGGTATGACGGGTAGCAGAGTCCATTTAGGGGTGCTCCACGAAGGGAGTGATTGGTTCAGCCAGGTGATAGCATATCCCATTACCTCGATATTTGCCGATCCGAATCCCGATGCCTGTTGTCCTAAAGAGGGGAGATTATATCGCGTGGCTGGCATAGTGACGGACGTGTTGACTTGCCCGGTCGAGAAGATGGAGGCAGATAAAGGCATAACCAGCCAATGCAGTATGACTACAGCTAGACCAGAGACAAAAACTGACCAATGCCTGTACTTTTTAATAGAGATATTTTGATTCTCGAAGTCACACTAACCTTCGTCGTGCTGCCTTGAAGGGTACCGCAGCGATGAAGTCAAACGGATATTCGAGCAAGACTGAGTCCTCGGCTGTTGCACCACCGGGCTGTGATAATGCCACCCAAGGCTGTAGTCTTTTGACATCGAGGTCAATCCAATCGAAAAGAAGACAATAAAGAATGAATATTAGGGAAGGAATATATAGAAAGGCTACGATAGTTGGCTCTGAGATGGCGTCGTCGGTTGTGCTGAGTGCTAAGCCACCGTCTTTCTGAGCCCGTTGGCGCGCTAACTCAATGGTCGCAGCAAGAAGGAGAGATAATGAAGCGAACGAAAGTAAGGCAGACGATCTTAATGTCCATGGTTTCCATCCCGAAGGCGCTTCACAACGTTCGGACGCAGCGAGAGTCGTGTGTTTCCCACGATCTCTCTTCATGAATATCATAGTGACAGATAGGTTCTTAGATACTCGGAGAGTAGTTCAAGGGCTGCGGCCAGACTGAGAACGCGAGACGCGACCGTATGAGTTCTTGATCAAACTTTCAGGCAGCCATAGTCTGGCAGATGAGTCTTCAAATAAATTATAAATATCTTCGCGCGGCGGCAGCCCAAAGACAATTTTCGTAATTTGAAACTGTCAGTAGCAGGAGAACAACGTTGTTAAAGATGCTTCCTTCTTTGCCGAGCGTCTGCCGAGAGGCTGAAACATGCAACATTCAGCCCCTTCTCATGACAGGTAGCATTCAAGCGAAGGTATTTTTAGTAACCTCGGAACCGTACGCCCGAAGGAACTGAGGGATCATGTTATTGAGTGTGTGTAATATGTAGATACCCTGATTGGGTACCTAATCTACCTTATCCCACTCTGACGCGCATACTGGAAAGTACTTTTGCGAAAGGTGCGAAATGAGTTGCACGAATCGGAGTTGATAGCCATGAAGCAGGATGGCGGAGGTCAAGGTTCTTCGTTCTTTCATATTCGGCCCGCATATCACACAAAATTCATTGACATAAAAGAAATATCTTAAGAAACAGCTACGAACGGTGACGAAATCAAAGCACGAAGTTCTGCTGTGAAATTTTAAGGCCTTATCAGCGCAGATCCTACCCACATTAAGCTCAGGACGGGTCTGCTATTTATACAAGGGCCTACGTCAAGATGCATATAATCGTAGCCCCACGGTCATCCACAATACACATCAAGACATTCAAAATTAGTAATTTTCAATACTTATATTAGGGGAACGTAAGCCAATTTGTCCTTTTTTACGCAGTAACAACAATATATAGTAAATCCGTTATAGCGTAGCTACGTTATATAGTTAGTGCGTAAATTTAAACGTAAGCTTAATTTATAGGCCTACGCCGCGTAATAGGGGCAAACCAGCTCAAATTGATTAAAAACAAACAACAAAACAATAAATCAAAACTCCTTTTTCGATCCTTCTCTCCTTCCTCTTTCTTGCGGAAACTACGAGACGTTTAAGGGCGGTAAGCGGGTAAAAACCGATCGTAGCTACTGCAATTCTGGTACGTAGAAGTGGTTGTAAGGATGAAGTTGTGCGGTAGGTCCCTTGCTGGCTTGTAAAACCACTCAGTAATGTGCGATGACAATGTAGTAGAACAAGACTCTGATCTCGTGAGGGTCGCCGTTGTTGTTTCTTTGAGGGATATCAATCAATTCCTCAACTCCATTGACCAGATAGATGCATAGAAGATAAAATGAATCCCTTGGCAGCACTTGGTGTTGCCGCCAACATCTACGCATTTGTTGATATCGGCATTAACAGCACCAAAAAACTCACGCAATATACAAAAGCGGTCGCGGCACAACACAAGAGGTCGCCGCGATTGACGTATCAGCTAAGAATTCAAACATTGCACAGGAAAAACTGGAGAGTCCTGCCGGATGTCCACACCAGCTGAACGATTTACTAAAACAATGTCGGTACGCTTCTACCCAGCTCTTTGACCTCATCAATAAAGTCAAGATCAAAGACCCTGAAGAATGGTGGGGATACGTGCAAGGTACAAAGAACCTCCTGACCAAGAGATCCGAGATTGCAGTATTCGATACTAGGCTCGATAGTCTTCGCTCGCAGCTCATGTTGAGTCAGTTGAGTATGATAAGGTGTGCCAAATGTCACGGTAAAAATCGACGCCGATATCACCGAGGTGGTAATACCGGTCTATATCCACCGCGACACCAAACCAGAGAGCATTGCTCCGTCAATATCATGCCAGGGATACTATTGACACCAATGCGACTAGAGATGAGAACTCAGATCTGAGTAAGAAGCTGGACAAGATAGGTGAGGGGTGAATGCTCTTTCTCCTGAAAGATGGACCCAATTCGACAATCAACGATGGACCGACATGGACCGTCTCAAGCAACAGAGCCCAAAGACGTTCCAGTGAAGCTGTACGAGCTGGAGTACTCGATGACAGAAGCGTAGATCCAGTCAAAAATCCTCAATCGCTTGAAATTTGTCTGCGGCAATGAGAAGATGACATCCGGAACGCTAGAACCGGTACATTTTCCTGAATGCTGGACGCAGTGCCCGATTCAGGAGGAAAGAGACGTCTGAGATGAGACAAGCGAGAACGACTTTTATCTTCAGGTTCAAGAGCGGGATAGGTATCTTTTATATAACTATGAAAGCTGGTGCAGGCAAGTCAGTGCTCAAAAAGCTTCTTTTTGAGCATCCAAAACTCATCGCTACCTCGACGTCTGGGCTGATGGACACAGCTTGTGCGTTGTGTTGTTCTTCTTCTATAATGCCGTAATACGGAAGAGAAGTCTCTCGAAGGTTTCCACAGCTCAATTCTCTACACCATCCTGAACAGCCGAGAGTCGGTGATCAAGAAGATCTTCCCTCTATGTTCAGCTCAGTACTTCCGGATGATGAGTTTTCAGAGTTGACTCACCCTCATCTAATCAAGAATACTTTCGAAAATTTCATTGTTATTGTCATAGAGGTTGAATACTGAACATGTCTATTCGTAGACGGACTGGATGAGTTTGAAGGTGACGCGGTTGGCCACCGAGCCTTCGCGGAACAGTTCAAAACTTGGGCGAACAAGAGCGGTGGACCAATTGTGTTGTGCGTGAGCTCTCGCCCTCACACACAGTTTACTCAGACTTTCGAGTCCATTGAGCTGCCCAGCAGTCTAAGTAGTCAGCGCATCCATCTGCAGAAACTCACTCAACGTGATTTCAAGCGGAACCGCCGGGCGACATTTGCGAATGACCCAGACTGGGAAATACTCGACGTATTGCAGTCAGAGGCTAAGGATATTGTCGCTGCCATCATCGGGCGTGCAGACGGGGTGTTTTTTGGGCTCGATTCGTAAGTGGTCATGACATTGTTTATTCCCAACGGGCTTGCGACTTCGAGATACCTCTATTAGGGCCAACTAGTATGAACTAACCTCAAGAATCAATAGGCCGTCAGATGGGTATTGGAAGAAGCCAAATTGACGGACCGGGTGATAGATCTCTAGGAGAAACTGGACGAGGTGCCCACGAGGCCGATGAGTTATACGACAAATTCCTGGGTTCAATAAAACAAGGAGATCGCCGTTTCACGAACCAAGTTCTTTTCACAGTGCTGTCTAACCTGTTCTACGATTCTTTGAATGTAACATGTCTCATTGGCTAAAGACGGAGAGACTTGGGATCAAGCACTGAAGGATCGCCAGTGAGACAAGGAACAAACAAGCAACGCAGTAAAGCGGGTTATAACACACCTGAGAGGGTGGAGTGGTGGACTCGTAGAGATAGAGCGGGCTCAAAACCGTGCTGTGGATTTTAATGATCCGACTGATGACGAACTAAACGAGTGGAGTGACCTGGATTCCAACTCTGAAGCCGAAGAGTCCGGAGTAGAGGATTGGGGTGAAACCTCATCACATGATGATTTGAAACGAGACCCAAGCGGGTCTCGGAGCCAAATTAAGTCTGGCGACGTCACCTCTTTCGCTTCATCTCGAATAGACACTCGATTCCCCAGTGTCGAAAGCATTACCAGCTGCCACAGCAGCCCGCCTTTTGCCAGGTTCCAGCTCACAACGTTCGAGCGTCGCCGACTTGTGAAGATCATCGGACTTCATCGTGCCCTTATTGTTTGCCAAGCGGCCGCAGCATCGAAGCTCTCGATCGTCCCATTTCGGATATTGACGAGGTACGTCATGCAGCAACCGCAACTCCGAATGACTAAGCCAGATAGTGCACACAAGTTGGTGAATATGTGATGATGAAGTCACCGTTAACCGAAAGGGAGGTCCCGGAACGTCTAAACGGTAGGACCAGTCTCATTGGTGGTGCTGTTGACTCTAAGCGGATTGATGGCATCGGGATCACAGTTTTGAATGTACAACTCTGCCAGAGTCCTCATTCCTAGGACTGCCGGTTTGAAAATCCGCTTATAGTCCCTGCTTGACATAGTGTCGCATTCTCCTCCTGATGGAGAGTGGATCAACGAGTCTCTTGTGACATGACCACGTAGTAGATCCAATACACTGGCCCACGAGCCACTAAGCAAACGTGCAAATGAGAGTCTGATTCTAACTCCAAATTTCCCCCTACGATCGGAATCAGACATCAGGGCCTTGGTTGTTTTCCGGATTGGACCAAAAATTCGGCGGAGCTCGCTTTCATGTAATGCTACATCTTCTATGTCTGAGACGCTAAGGTTTGGCCGCTCTTGGAAAGTCATGAGGAGCGGGGTATGGCTATTACTATGATAATGGAGAAGAAGTTCCTCTAGACTTCGACCGGATAAGAGCGGAGAAAAGAACATGTGGATGTCTCTTTGAATTTCGGTTAGTGAACTGTCAGTATCGAAATAACTCATGACGAAGGTAAAACTCTTCAGTTGCTTCGCGAAAAGACGAAGGTTTTCAACAGCTTTGCTATCTGGCACCAAGCCGATAGAGTTGCTTCCGACTCCACCATCGAAGAAATGGAATGCAAGACTGTCGACGCTGGATCTGTACTGGGACATAGCCGATAAGACTAAGATGGGAATATCAAGCGGTATGATGGGCTGCCCATGAATGTATGCCTCACGTGGTCCAACGTCTAATGAATAAGGACATTCATATTAGTTTCGAAGATACCACTTTCTGGAATCATGAAGGATGACCTCTGGAAAATGAGGTAAAGGTATCATACTCACTAAAATATATATTAGCAACCGTGGTTCGATCCTCCAGAAACAAATTATTCCGAAACAAGCACAACCCTTTATATTACATACCACCATCGAGCCATTTCGAAAAGAGTTCATGGGAACTTTCCTAGAAGCACCAATACGTTTGCGCATAATTTTCCAATGCTGCTGGTCCTCGTCATCGTCTGCAAATATAAGTTTCTGGATCCGAGGCATTTTAGCCAGAGCTTCACCAAATGATTGTGCAAAACTCTTGTCATCAATGAGCCTTTGCTGTTCTTCTGAATGTCTTAGGAGTTCTTCATATCCCGTCTTCAAGTCTTCAATGTAAACTTCGTGCTCAGGAGAAACATGGCCACCGAGTGAGAATTGTTCCCATGCCGTGGAAACAGCTTTACCAAGCGCCTCTTGGGCATACCATTCGGCAGATGAGAGATCTGTCCAAGTGGGGTGATACGAGTCCCGCTCTTCTCTGCGCAGTTTCCGAGCACAGATGGAAGCAAACGAGCGTATGTCCCGAACCATGTCTGCGTGATAAATATTGAGATTAAGTTCTACTGAACATATGCTCTTATAGAGAACAGGATGCTCAGAAAGGGTCTTTAAGTCCGATAAAGTTCGAGCGCTTATGTCGAAGGTTAGAAACCCAAAAAGGAATGGCGAACTGGTATAGAGAAACCTGCGACAGGTGAGACGCGCGTTTTGTATATTGGATAATGTTTGTATGTCGAACGTTGAACCGGCCAAATCCCATGCGGCGTTACCTCGAATATTTCTGAACACCATAAGAAGTAGTTCATCAGGTAAGTCAAGGATACTCAGAGGCCGTTGAGAGGAGCGGCTGATCACCTCTGTGCTATGTCGTATGTGTGTCCGGTATTCCTCCATACACTTCTGAACAGAATCGATGTGGCGCCTTAACCGGCCAAGCCGTTCGTCAGAAGCACAGTCGGCATCGCGCCGGTTTTCTGGTAAAGCTTCCTTCTTCTCATCAGCAGAATGTGTATCCAAATATCGCTTCAACCCCAGCACCTCCCTGTCCGCCTGCTCAACGGCGTGAAGGCTCGCATACAGGGAGGCCAGGTCACGTTGCTGCGGTGGGCCCTGCTGAAGAAGTGTTCCGGTTTCTAGTTCAAGAAGTGTGACAGACTTTTGGAATGTTACAATTAGTCCGTCTTGTTGCTCGCGCTGTTCATCAATTGGTTTATTGGACCCTAAGGCGCGGGGATGTAAAGGGCAGCTTCGCGCGCTCTGCTTCAGCGCCGCCGCCCGGACAGATAGCCGCTGCAATAAGTCATCGATATCACGGGAGCTAGGATCCATGGTGAATGTCTGATGATCCCACGAACAGTTGCTTGCTTTAGGGCAAACTAAAGGTTGTCGCTCAATTCGGAGTGGAAGGAGAGGTGTAAGTTTAGGTGGTCTGTTCTCCGTAATTCTGGCACTAGAAGGCTAGCCCACGTTATAAACATCAGGGCGAAGCAGCCAATCTGACCTCTTGCTTCTCTGATTGTGGATCTGGGGAAGCAAGGGATGATTACTCTGTTAGGAAAAGAGTGACGAATTTATTATAGGAAATTTTGTTCACACAGCATACCCGCTAGTAAGCTCGCCGGAATCAGTGTTTCTTCAACTCCTTAAATTTTACCTATCCGAAGCTCCGTCTATTTTAGAATCGACCCAGCTATCCTCACTGGCTTTAAGCTAACCCGACTATTCATTTCACGATGTCCTATATTTGCTGACACTCTCGATTAACTGATTGATTTTCAGAGATTTTGACAACATTTGCTACTCTACATTCACCGTAATACCTGACGCGACCCCTATTGACCATGCAGGTCCCCAAGGTCTCATATGATAATGATCCTGAAATGAGAGGGACATGTGAGAGGTAGGTAGTGAGTAGGTATATAAGTAATACAGAAATGTAATAGTTTAAAACGAAGGGTTACGGGATCATGTCATTACCTCCCTCGGTATTTACCTTGAAGCACCCGCTCCATACAGCCGTCAGGAAGAAAGTCAAGCAACGTGAACATGATAAGTCTAAGAATTGTCTCGATTCCAAAGACCATTATCCCATATTCATTCCACGCCAAAAGATGAACAAGTAAGCTTTTCTCTTCTCAAAACCATCTGATCATGACAAGTTGATCAGACAGGTAAAGACTCAATACTCACAACCGAATCCCAGTAAGAGCTATGGTATCTCATGCGAACAAACAAGCCTTGAAAGACAAAAAAAGTACAAAACAGAAAAGAACACCCCAAACTCGTCAAGTGATGAGCCTCATTCCCGTTCCGTCCATTGTATCCTCACAAGCAAAAGTCACAAAGGAAAACAACGCCATCCATCACACCCCCGAATACTGCATCCACATGATATCAACCTCGCTTCCTTTCCCCTATGAGCATTTACATCCCAATCCGCAATTAATTAAGCCTAGGACTCTTCCGCCTAGTAATACTCTGACTGAAAACCTCCCTTCCACCCCCGGGGATAATAGAAGCCAGCTCGGGCAACATGGGCAAGTTCTCGCGCCCCTCAATACTCACCGTCTTCTTGGTGGTAGTGCTTGCCCTACCACCGCCATTACTCCGCGTCAACCGACTCTTCTTAAATAGCGGCATGGTCAAGTCCTCACTGATTGCGTCTGCCTCTATCAGACTGCCGGGCCCGACGCTAGCGTTAAGCGAACCGGGACCGAGGCCGTGGATTGTCATATTCGCGCGCGAGTCAAAACCGAAGGGGCCGTTGTTAACATTGGGGTGCACCTCCCGCAGGCTCATCGACATCGTGTTGCGGCTGCTGTGGTGGTCGGCGCTGTCTGCTAGCAGAGCGGGATCGTCGAGTGGAAGGGGTCGGGACGGTGAACGGTTCTCTGCTAGGTTTGGGTCGGCGTCGACGAAGACTGGTGCTGAACCTGCCTTACTGGGTGACAGCTCCCCATTGAACTTAGCAATCAGCGAGGTGTGAGATTGCGTCCGGGGCAGCTCCGTAGGGAAGTCGTAGGCTGTCTTCTTAGGTGTATCGCCTGTGGGCTGGTATTCTTGGATGACGGTGCTCGAGATGTCATCGCGAAGGTGGGACAAAGGTTGGCGGATGTCAGACTGTAAGGGCTCGAGCGAATCCTGTGCGGTCTTCATGTCTACCTCCATTCGCGAGCCCAGCTCTTCGACGCGAGAGCATGTAGTGTTGAAGTGGTCGGCGATGTTAGCGTACGAATTCTCTACTGTGCCGGAGAGACTTTGCAGGGACTCCGAGTGCTGCTCGTGGTGCCGCGCGTTTTGAGACCGAGCACGAGTCACGAAGTCGTCGAGCGAGGTCATCTGCTCGTTGAGATCTCGCATCTGTTCGTCGACAACTCGTATTGTCTCATTGTGGACAGAACTCGTTGCATTTTGGATGGATGTGCTGTGGGTGTTGGCAGCCTATGCTGTGTTAGTCATGATCTCGATACATTAATAGCACCTGGGTCACTTACCGCCCAGTCGTCCTGAAGCTTGGTTTTGAGAGTGTCACGCGATGCTGTGACGGCATCCATGTACTCATCTTCGCGTGTGCCCCAATTATTCATGCCTTGACCGTACTGCGCCATGCTGTCTCCTAGCAACGTGCTGCTCTGCTGAACCGCTTGTTGAATAGATTTGGTTTTGTTGGATAGACGAGACTCTTGCAGTTCAGCTTGGGTATTGATTAGAGTCGCAATCTGTGTTAACAAGTTTTTACGCTCTTGGGCAGCTTGGATTCTCTCTTCTTGAACAACTGCTTGTAACCGGGCTGAGACCGATGCATTTGTTTGCATGATTGTCTCACTAGCGGCCTGTAACTGCTCCCTAAGGCTGTCGGACTCTTTTCGTTGGGCTGTAATGTGTCTCAATAGGCCCTCGAAGATTGCTTTGAAGTCTTTTCCGAGCATCGAGTACGATGCGCGGAGGAAATCGTGGAATGTGCTAAGTTCGCTCAGAATGTCGTGGGAAATCGTCTCGGCCGCAACGGCAATCGCCCCTAAGCTGTCACCAACCCGTTCTTTGATGTTTTCTCGCAATTCTTTGATCTCTTCCAACACCTCATCCATTTCCTCCTTAGACTTCTGCTTGCGCTCTATCAGGTCATTCTTCGATTGTGCGAATAGATCAAGATTTTCCTCAAGGAAGGACTGGGTCGAAGAGAGCTTCAGCAGTTCTGCCTCCACGAAAGACTGCATGCGCTGAGATATTGTAGACAGATGCTGCTGCTGCTCATTCTCAAAGTCTTCCATACGACTTTCAACAAGAGATGTAACATCGGACACCTGTTCTTGAGCGAGACTCCAGTTTGTTCGATTCAACGCTTGCAAATCAGATTTCCTCTTATTCTTCGCATGCAAACCTCCTACGTGTCCAACAGTCCTGTGAAGTGTGTTGATGAGTTTGCCGCCGACAACACGCATCTGCTCCTCCGTTTTTTGATGGGCTTCGCGTAGGTGAATCTCTTCCGCTAGAGTCTTGCGTGTCGCTTCCAAGACGAGCTCGGTTTGGTCAAGCACTCCCTTAGTCTCTTCGAGCTGCAACTTGGTGGCGTCGTGATCTTTCTTCAATCCCATAAAGTTTGAAGTCAGGGAAAACAGCTCTTGTACTTTGTTGCGAAGATTTGACTCGAGAGTCTCCAATTTGGCAGCTTGCTCCTCGTTTTGGATCCTTCGAGACTCGCTCACAATTGCCATTTCTTCATAACTTTCGTTGGACAGATAGACTCCATTCCGCTGTCGTGTAGCTATGAGTTCGCTCTTCAGCTTCTCGATCTCGTGCGTAAATTCCCGAAGCAAAGCATCTTTCCTGATCATCTGGTTGACTTGCGGCTTGTTGCGGATATTCTTGGCTCTAAATGCATAGTCCAATGTGGAAATCGTTTCCTCCAAATTGCTTTTTGCCGGTGAGATAGTCGCGATGATGCATGTCTTTGTGCGCCCCCCCAGAGAATCTTGTAATAGGCGGGTCAATTTGGACTCGCGATATGGAATGTGCGAACTGCGGTCTACTAATGCATTGATGACTCGTCCAAGAGTGAGCAAGCTCTTGTTAATTAGGCCGGCCTCGGTAGCACGCTTGTTCTCGGCACCAGATCGCTGGATATTTTCACTACCAGCAAGGTCGACCAAGTTGAGTTTGCCGGCGCTCACCCAATCCTGTCCATCCTCCCCGGTTCTCTTGATACAAGCGGTGATGGTAAACACAGTATGACTTCGGCTGCTGAGGTCATTGCATTTGGTGGCGGCAACCTGTCTCTTCTCGCTGCCATTTTGTAGGAGTTTGATGCCCTCCGCTGCATTTCTTATGTGAGCTTCTTCCATGCCTTGGACGACGGTCGTGGCGTGACCTTTTCGAGAGGTGTCATCGAAAATCTTGAGCTTGGCACTATCGTCTACCGCCATGAGATCTCGAAGCTCTTCGTTGTAAAGCTCGATGAATGAACACTTGACAAAGCTCTCGGTGTCATCCATCTCTAGCTTGTTGAATAGAGAGTGAAGGACGCGCGGGATGATGCCAGCAGCATCAGACAAGAGGCCGAAGGTGTCAACCATATCTCCTGACATAGTGTAGGTCTTGCCAGTGCCGGTCTGACCATAGGCAAATATGGTACAGTTATAACCACTCAACATCTGGGCTCCTTGTTAGTTGAAGAGCGGGTACTTGAAGATGCCAGGTACCATACCTCTTCTAGAATGGGCTTGACGACATCATCATAAATCATACTTTGGTCGGCAGCCTGGGAAAAGACACGATCGAAATTGTATGTTTTATTGCTTAGAGCACTGGGACCCATGGAAAGCTCGACAGTCTTGCCCTTGACAGCCTCGGTTGAGACGACGACAGCGCTGTTATCCCGGACTTCTTGGGCATTGCGACCTCGACACCTTACAACGACGTTAATGTTGGTTTCTAGGGCGGAGTCTACCTCGAAGTCGCGTTCTTTGCGCTTCGTACCAGAGGTAGCTGTGGAGGTAGCTGTGGAGGCGATGGATGCGGCGGGTGATGGGGCGGCTGTCCGATCGATTCTCGAAGCGACGGTGGCATGGTGATTAGCAGGCTGTCTGAGTGCCGACATTCGCGAGGTGATGGGAGGTCGGATGCCTGGACGTGTGCGAGTGCTTGAAGCCAAGGAGGGCTTCTCGGCCCTATGAGAGCGGCCCTGCATGAGTGGGCGGTGGTTGAGGGGAGGTTGTCGATTATTGATGGACGGTAATGGATGAATTTCTACTTAGAAAATGTAGCAAGCTTATCAATTGAATATGAAGGTTTGGCTTATGGTATGGGAATGATGTCAAAGCCCAAGACAGTATGGGTTGTATCGATATGAAATGTGCGTGGATGTTGAAGACGCGCCAAGGTGTAGTGGAGTCGAGGAGCTGTGGAGATGATTTGGGTGGTGAACGTCAACAGATTGAATCTGCGTTGTCTAGACAACAATCGGCAGTCCCCACTTCACATGTCGCCATGTCCATACTCCGTAATCCGTAGCTTAGTCAGGATAATGATGTCTGCAGGGGTCCTGAGTCCTGAGGGGCTTATCGGACGGACCTGGTGACACCTGCCCCTCCATCGCATGACGTTTCTGTAGCGCATAGGTACCTGTACCTGTCTCACACGAACAATGCTGATAGCTCTCAACAGCTGAATGCACTTGACATTTTGACTCACCCGTGACCTTCCGCCTTCCCCAACACACCTGTGCCTCCCCTCAGTATCTTGGTAGTGCGTCCCTTCATTTCTTCTTTTCTTCTTTGTTGCCTGATTGGATTAGATATGTGAGAGACGACAGATGTGATAAGCTTTACTGCCAGCTGGTCTGAGGTGGGCTCTGTGACTTGCCTCTCAACTAATATCCATTCTCATTCATCTGCATGAGTCTTGCTTTTCTATCTTTGGCATTTGATACACAACAGCAAGTATTCATCGTCGCCGTCCTCCTCTCCACATCCGGTGCTATTGTCTTCTGAGAGCTTTTAATTACGATACCATGTCTCTCTTTACGGCGCCTCTGCATCATATGAAAGACCCTTACAAGGAATCTATTCCTGGACTGGGCTTCTTCCGTGAGTCCATACTAGCATTAGCTCTGTTCCAGAAGGCTGATGTTGCGCACTGTCTATAGTCCTTGGCGCATCACTCCACGATATCCTCACAAGGTTGAAGGCCGAACCGCAATCTTTCCCAAAGCTTGACCTTGCTTACTCGCCAACCTATCCGGTCACCGAACCCGTCGACCTCACCCTTCCCGCCAACGGCTTACGCTTGCGATTCGATGGCCCCGAGCAAAGGCTTCGCTTCATTGAGATCATAGACTTCACCAAGAATCGCATCACCTACAATAGTAAGGAAATTGCCAAAGCCAGCCCCGGTGAAAGCACTGTCGGTCCCGAGTTCAAACACGTGTACAGCCTGTTTGGGCCAACATATCCTGGCGAATACATCCCACCAACTGATAACGATGCCGATGGTGTGGGGACCTACATTTTGTCATATCCCAGCTTCGCCTTCAGCTTTCCTTTGCCGGCCGTCGCATACTCTCCCGATAAAGACGTCATTTCACTCCTCTCTTCAACAGCTAGTAAGACTATAGCCAAGGCAGTCGCTGTTTTCAGTGGTGACTCCTGGGCGCAAGCGAGAGAACAGCTGTGGACAGGGGTTCTGCCCAGCATCAATTCGGCTACCTATCTTAAGAGTAAGGAGGTTGTACCGGACGAGGTGTCTTCAGTCAAGATCCACGGAGGTGGGCGACTTCAGTTATTTCGAAAATGGACTACCGCCTCGACTTGGATTATCCTTGGCGAGACCACTCCTCAGGATCTCGTTGCTGAGCTAGGACCTCCCGACGCCATTTATCGGAAGAACGACCAGCGCATGCATATCCACAAAACACGTACCGCAAGCCATAGCCGGTCGAGGTCTAATGGTGCAGATTACAAACGCCCCGAAGATCTCATCGACACTGACCAGTCATCCGCCAACACCGGATCAGATGATTCTGACGATGAGGCCATTGACGACGACACTATCAGCAATACATCTGGGGAATGTTTTTATAATTACTTTTACCTAGGCTTTGACGTTCTTGTTTCGCTACCACAGCAAGCTTCACGGCCACCACCCTGTCAGAAGGTTGTGTGTGGTCAACCGTTACCAGGGGCCAACCCCTTCAAAAGTACAAGGCCAGATCGATTAGTAGCCACGAAAGTCGTATTACATGCTAACGTTCCCGGCTCGTATCCATTCAACCGGTATCGTCGGTGTCGTTGGGAGATCTCCTATCTCGACAGTCAAGATCCCAACGCAGTCCCAAATTCCGAGACGCCGTTTGATGACATAGAGACAGGCCTGCGACAAGAGTGGAAGAGCACCTATGCCTCAGAGGATGACGCAAAGCGGCGCCAACGTGGCATGGTTCTCAATCGAGGATGGGGAGACAGTCCGGGAAGTAGCTGTGAATTTCTAGGGGGTTGGGAAGATAGCAGCGGAGGCGTCGCGGCCAAGCAATTCGATGGGAACGAAGATTCTACAACTACTCTGTATGGATTTCCTGGCTTGGTATTTGAGGTATTAAAGAATGGGTTCGTGAGCGCGGTCACGGTATATTGAGGCTACCAGATGATGATAACAGCAACTATGCGGCGTTTATGCCAACCATGACATAGGCGCTATTGCTAGATTGCTTAGCTGATAACCAGGCATGGAGTTCATGTATCCATTACAGCAAGCATAATACTTACCAGCAGAGACACATACCTTTTATAGACTGTTCAATAGCCTAAGGTGTTCCTGTAAGCATACATAGATGCTTTGAATTCGATGTCGCTCGCCGGGCGTTCTAATCAAGCACTAGTAGCCCACTCCCAGAGACGTCTTGTCCGAGCCGAGCGGCGGTTCGGAGCTTGAAGCTGGAGGCTTTAGGGATCTGCATCATCCGGACTTAGCACGGCGATTGGGGTTTTAAGATTTGCCGTTGAGCGCCCGCTAAAATGCAGGTGGAAGTAATACCCTGGTTCTGGGCGACTGATGCATCTGACTGTTAGTCAAGGTCTACACTTTGAGTATAGCAAGCATCACTCTGACAGTCTCGTGCAATAGTTGGTCCTTGTGGATGTGTTATAGATATGTTCGGAAGCGAGAGCGGCTACTAATGATGGCAATGATCCGGCTAACTCCAACAACTGCTCTTAATGCCGATGGAGGGCACTAAATTTGAGAATGACGCATGATTTAGAAAAGGGTTCAAGGTCGGGTTAGGTGAAATTGGTAAGCTCTCTCTTTGGGAGATGTATTTAGTATAAATATTAAACATGTTTCACGATCTTTGCCCTTTTATTTCGATCTGCTCAATAAACTATCCTTGTGGTCTCTGCCGGACTTTGTGTTCATCGTTTTCTACCAGGTACCTCCAACAGGCTCATCACCAATTTACAGGGTAGGATCTCTGACCTTGATATCGCCAACTCCACGAGCACGATGTCTGCCCGACGCGTCCTCATCACAGGCGCAAATGGGTACATAGCCGCGCAAACTGTAGCCCGATTCCTGTCTGCAGGCTGGACCGTCAGAGGCACAGTCCGGGATCTCTCCAGTTCTTCAACCCGCGCTTTAGCAGCTCACTTCGCAGCCGAGCAATCCAAGGGGTTATTTGAGCTCATCGCCGTACCGGATATCAGAGTACCCGGCGCCTTCAACAGTGCTGTCCGCGACGTAAACGCCATCGCACACCTCGCGACGCCCGTGGTCTTCGACTCGAGCGATGTCGAGTATATCATGGGCACCGCCGTGGACGGGACGGTGGGGATGCTGGACTCGGCGTTGAAAGCGGAAAAGGAAAATGAAAATTCAAGGTTGGAGAGTTTCGTGCTCATGTCTAGCGTCGTGGCGATTCGGTCGCGCGCTGTCCCACCGCCCGTCACTTTCACGGAGAAAGATTGGAACGACGCTGTCGTGGCGCAGGTTAAGGAGTCCGGCGATAAGGCGTTTGGACATATGATTTATCAGGCTAGCAAGGTTGAGTCTGAGCATGCGTTTTGGAATTGGGTTAAGGAGAAAAAACCGAAGTTTAAGGCAACGGCTTTGCACCCTAGGTAAGTCCATTCTCTCTCTCCCTTCAATTCTATCCCTTCTCTTGATGTGACTGTCAAGGGGCTAATTGTCGAAATAGCTGGGTAGCTGGTCCTCCAGCTTACCTCCCCTCCAGCCCCGAGGGTATAGCTGACACAAACAAATTCATATACACTCTCCTCTCCGGTGGCGAGTATCCCGAGGGACCGGGCCCAGGTTATGGGACACACGTCGACGTGCGGGACGTAGCGCGCATGGTCGAGTGGGCAGCGTCGCACCCCGAAGTCACCGGTGGACAGCGGTATCTAGTCGGAGGAAACGGTAATAACGGCGTGCCGCAAGCCGCAGCCGACATCCTCCGAGAGGCGTATCCGGACCGTCGGGATTTCATCAAAGCGGGGACTCCGGGCGCGGGATACTTGCCCGGGTGGGCTCCGGACCCGAATGGTTCTAATGTGGATTCTACGAAGGCCATTGAGGCGACAGGACAGAACTGGATTTCTTATGATAAGATTATTCTGGATACTGCTAAGATGTTTGAAGCGTTTTTGTAGTTACTACACAAAGTCCATAGACGTGCAGGCGGCGAGGAGATCATACGTTACCTGATGAAAGGATGGCCTCAGCCAAATATTTTCATAGATCCAACTTGATAAAGCCATTGGGCGCCGTGAGTTCCCTCCACTTCCATCTCAACACCAGTTAACAAAGCCTCGATCTTCGCTTGAGATGACACGTAGAACACCCCTGTGACATTACTGCCATTATCTTTCGAGCCAAACATGCTCTAAGACAATCCATTTTGAGAAGCCAGAAAATCAGATTCCGCTCACCTTAACAGCTAGCAACTGCTTGATCACGCAACACAATTTCTTTCGCAGCATCGATGCTCACTCCTATAATTAACCAGTTTCGTCCTTTTCTTTATAAGATTTCTTACCAGTCTGCCCAGCATGGAGAGTATCGGTTTGGACACCGATACTTTTCACAACATTCATGACAGTAACTCGAATTGTCCAAACATAAAATAATATGCAACAGGCTCCCCTTTGTGGCGCAGCTTATCTGTTGACAGGATCACCTCATGATATATGTGAGCTGTAGATATCTTCATGATTCGAAACCTATCTCCTTTGTGCATCTAGTAGTATTTGGCATTTCACTCGAGCCATCATATTCATATCTCTGTGCGGTCTGCTGAATGGCACACTACTCAGGATCTACGAAAGTAACTTGGCATGTGAAAGCTGGTGAGTCTCTCATTGTAGGTGGGCTATGAGTAGGCTCGCTCTGCGGCAAAAAATCGATCACAGCCAGTAAAAATATATTGTTGATAACTTAGGAGGGAATCAGCAGAAGCTTGGGCTTTCCTTAACGAGTATAGAGGCAAATCTAGGCTGCGCGAGGGGCTATGCGGAGCAGGATCGTGAACAATATCAGCAGGCCTCGGAGGAAAGATTCGTCATAGGGGACTTGCGCCAAAGAACGGGAGCTTGCATGACGACAAATCTTTGCAGATGCCATGTGCTACGACCATTCTTTTTTTGTTTCTTTGTGTGCGAGTACGGTCACCATAATGGAGGGTGACGGGAACTGGATATCCGTGGTTGTCTAATGTCTTCACGTATATGCTAGAGGTGCTTGGGCGCGCCATGGTGCGGTATTTGGCATGAGGAGACTGCTTTTGTACCCAAGAGTCGTAAGTGAGCGACATACGGTAAGTCAAAGAAGTTAGGAACTTCCTAGGTACCCAAAGACCGTTTTGTTTTTCGTGAATCCTGTAGATCCCGACGGCTGCAAACAGACAAACATGCGGTGAAATTAACGGCAATGCCACGTAGACCGCAAATGTATGAGTACTGAGAGAGTTTTATTTGTGCAACATGAATATAGACGGCAGTGTGCCGTGGTTGCTTGCAGATGGAGAACTTTCAAGGATAGCTCCCTACTGCAAGAGGCACTGAAAAGCCCGGGCCATGCTGAGCATCTGGCCAACGCTGCGACTATGCAAGGGAACAAGCGTTTGGTTGGAATTGGTGACAGCTTCCACAGAACCATGATCCACGCAATCTGATTCGAACAAGGTCTGACTACAGGTATGCACGACCGAGCAAATTCGTGGGGTGTTTACTAATGTCCAGTACCAGGCGAGGTCTCGGACAAACTTCAGGCAGACGCCAACTAATCCCGAATGGAACGGCTATACGACGAAGTCGGCCTAACGGCCTGCATTGCTAAGAATCCTTCCTAACTTGACCGAGTGTCCCCCATCACCAAGACCTAAACTATCAGAGCCGTCGTTGGAGCGGTCTCTATCGATGGAGGCTTCGATGCCGCTAAGAAGGTGATGGAGAAGCTGGGCATGGTGTAGTTCAGTGATAATTCATGCAGCTTTCGTGCTTGACGCGAGAAATACAAGGCCGTTGACGCGAGGAATTACAGAGCGGCTCGTGCCCCTATCTTTGTGAGAGAGAGTCTAACATACTGTTCGATCTGATGTAGTGATTCGAACGGCTCCCGTCAGCTCAATGACATCAAGACCAGCAGAGACTACCCTCCACTCAGAAAGAGACGCGAGATACCCCGGAGGCCCTGGTGTGAGCGGCCGTCTTGAGCCACTCGAGCCGCAGCACCTTACCTTTGAAGCTTGACGACAGACAGCCACTGCATTCAAGCTCGGGTTTGGAGCTGATAAGAGGTCTCGTGACACCCAGTGCCGCTTCAGGATTATCTGTCGGGATTTGATCTGATGAGCAGGACGCAGAACATGGCTTGGTCAGGGTGCTGGGATATGAAGAGGATTGCGGTTTCTGGAATGGGGTTATCCTTCTTTTAAGTTATAAAGTTGGCTTTGATTTGTTTCCTATGATGTATATTGAACATAGCATCCATACCCTGTCGCTACCGCACACACATTGAAGTATGAAGAACTCGGCACGAGAATAGACTTATTATTGAGGGTTGTGGCCGTGTGGCGGCCTCCGTTCTGCTATCGGCATAGATAATAAATATCAAAGCACAGGAAACCCGAGGAGAAAGAAGTGCCAAAAGGGTGTCTTCTTTGCGACCCTCTCTTTTTTTCTATGTCTATCTGATGAAATCGGAACACACTAAAAAGGAATACAACTTCATTACGGCCAGAGTAGCATGTGCCTCAGACACTATGAGCTGCTCATCATCATATCTCTCCCCCTCTATCCCCGACTTCCGTATACCCCTCAGCTCCTCAACGACCGAAACAGCATGACATTAGCCTATCCAATCAGATACACAGCATTGGCGTTGAACCCAAAGCTGATGCAGTCACCATATCCGGGATTAGTGACCGTGCGACTGGGCATTCCAGAGCAGACGCTGTTTTCGTAGAACGTGATGGTCCCAGCGGGCGACGCCCATTTATGGAGGACTTTGGCTGAGCTGCAGCCTCCCTTGATATTGGAATCGCATGTGCCTGAGAGCACCTTGGTCGTGCTCTGGCTCGCGATGGGATTCTGGCAGTTTGAGTCGGAGAAAACCGCGATCTCGTAGGTTGCCTGAACTCCGGAGGCTAGCATAAGGGCGAAGAGAGGGGTGAGAGTATTCATGAATAGCATGGTGGCGGCTTGATTAGTGATTGGCTGGTTGTTTGGTTTTTGGTGTCGACAGGAGGTGTATCAGTTGATCTGCTTCGTGAGGGCACTAGATCATTCATGAGGAACTCCCAGCTGTCTATATATATGCAATACTTCTGAAAAAGGAAAGAGAAGGAAGAATGCTATTTGGTTCTTCGGAAACTAGATCTTGATTAAGTCTCCTAATATTCAAAGATCTGAAGTGTTTTGATGGCTATCGTGTTGTGGAGAACAATCTTGCACGATACCCATTCGTTACTTACTATTGGGCAAAGCTGTTTCCTCCAGCGGTTATAGAGTTTTGTCCCTTGATCAGCCGTAGAGAAAAGAAGAAAAGATACCCCCTCTCGGTGTTGTAGATTCACGATTTCGTCACATTGTCGGTATTCGAACATGAGACATGAGAGAGTGACCGAGGCTCAACTCCCTCATAACAAGAAGTCTTGATGTATTCTCAGTGAAGGAAATAGGGATCACTATCAGCTCAATCAGAAATCTATAAACTTTGTCTCTCAAAATCCTGAGTCACAAAACTCGTGACGGGAAACAGTCTGTACCAACATAGCAAGCACGGATCGCCGGGACTTCAGAATCGTGTATTCATACCTACCTACATGTACCTACTCTATAGTACTTGGCACCGGTTATCCAACGTCCTCTTGCGTTATGTGGTAGCACTAGTGAATTTCAGACACTCTCATGATGCCTATCCGAAGTCTTCCCCTCAAATTTTCCCTACTGATGGTTCTATAACATTCCTCATGTAAGGAATGGAGGACATCGCTTCCAACCAATCATAGAGACCCAATCTAACATGTGCAAATTTTCTTTTCGTGAATACTTACTTTGGCACCCCGGCCTGTGTTACAGTGTTTGCAGTCCGGGGATTTATAAGCTACCACAAGCTTTATTTCATTTGGAATCTCCGGCATGAGGTCCTCGCCACCCCCTTATGACTATCAGCCGCGAGCTTGAGCATTATTAACGATTCGTCCTTTGGCAATCATTACAGCTAAATACTCTATCTGAACCTATTTTCAAGTGAAATGCCCAAGAACAGACTTCAGATCTCTCTTATATGAGGGAGTACACATCATCTCGTCGTCCCTCCCTGAGTTCCACGATCAGATGTTGTGATTTTTTTCGACACGCTATGTGCAGTGATTTGAGGCGGAGGGTGATGCTGCAATATTATCATACCCTGCCGTTGACCCCATTACATCATAGAGCCGTTTATAGGTATACATAGTCAGATGCGTGCCATCATGATGATAGGTTGCACCTACAGACTTATACACAGCACCTGAGGTAGAGGCTCTCTATGTCTTCCCCCCCTCATAGAAAGTAGTTCAATACAAAGGGATCACCTGTACTAGCTGCATTCCGGCCATGCAGTGCATACTGAAAGTAAGAACATTTATTCGGGAAATACATATTGAGCTTTTCACGCCATCGTGTTTGTGAACGTGAAAGAACCCTGATCTCAAAATACTTCCCTCCACGTTCAAGCAGAGCCTGTAATACTCACGATGATAGCAATTGATTCCGCCACAACGAAGATGATGCTACGACTTGCCTTTAATCAGAAATGTACCGCCAGGAAATGTATTCAAGATATAATCACCATAAGAGTTATGAAAAGGAAACATTGGCCTGATTCGTCCTGTATCTAGGGGGCTAAACCACTGATTATACTCCATTCTCAATACATAAAACGAGAAATAGTGAGGGTTATAGTAATGTCAAATCGCTCTACCAAAGTAGAGAACGATAACAGTAGTGAGAGAAGTGAGCAACTTGGTGGAAGCGTCTCACTGAGATGGGCCTAACGTGGTAACCAATGGAGCTGCGATGATGATGCATACATACCTGTGCTGCCCGATAGCAAGACTCAATCCAGCGATAAGCGATGATTAATTGAGATATCGTTCCATCGGATGGATCCGTCAAGATTGAAAAGTACAGTGAAATATTGGCCGACCGCCACCCCCCCAACAAAAGGTCCTGATGGTTGGATTTGTGGAAATTACTTGGCGCGAATTGTCTCCCAACCGTTTCGGCCATTTCCTGCCCAAACAAAAGTGGGTGGATACACGCTGGTCAAATATTTCGAATTGTGAGGTACTCCTCATTCTCGGGATGCTGCTCGTGTGAGAACCAGCTACCGAAACTGCCCAGCTCGTTGAATCTTAGGCTAGCCTGGAGAAGGGCCACGTTTGCCTAGTCTGTCATCGGTGTGGGCGCCTGCTTGCCGATATCGTGGTGTGAAGGAAATTCCTTATCTATTGATTCCGGCACCGTAGCCTCATGATTATGAATGGCATAGATTAGTTGTCAAACCTAGCCGTTTTCAATATCGCTCCTGAAAACTTGCGCCCTCCAAGTGCAACTGGTAAGCGCCTGGATATTGACCGACTTCTGGATTTATCTCCGCATAGTAGCTGGCGAGAAGTTTTGGGGCTTGGGGGAAGGGGTCGTCATTGTTCCTGGAGAGGCACTATAATGCTAAAACCACCATGTTTGGCGGATTGTCGAAGATATACGAGCAGCTCATCAAAAGTTGAAGCCGCTTGTGGGTCTCCATGAGGCAGGGGAATACCTCCCTCTGCGGGTTGGGGATCCGCACCCAGCATCTATCAGTCATGCTGGTGAGAAGAGGGTGACTTCGTCGGCCACATGAAGGACACAAGATCTGGCGGTGGAAGAGGCTAGAAAGAGCTAGGTATATGACCGAATTAGTCGGAAAGATGAAATGAGGACACACAATTGACGCCGAAAGATGAATTGCAGTGGTGTCAGAAGACGAGTCGATACGCAGGTGGGGCTCACGTCGATAGATGAGTCAGCCACAGCCGCTATAAAGATTGGGTGGGAAGAGTTTTTTTTTTGGGTTAACAAGTATAAGTGGACTCTACAAGACCTAAAGGCCCCACCGCACTGGAACTTTCCCATCTACACCACTTCAGCAGCGTATCGAGGCAGTCAAGACTCCCAAAAGATTGCTCGCTTGGTTTACGCGCTTAGTCTGCATGGTCCCCTTGTTCTTTCTCCAGCTATAACCAACTTCACGATTATCCCGTCGCGTCGCGCCTTGAATATTTGACCGGAAATCCTGTACACAATGAGCGACACAATTGAAGCGGCGCCGCCGCACGATGCCTTCGACGTAAGGACAAAACACTCTCAATTTTCAATCTGATAAATGCCCTCCTAGCTGACCATTACTGTCCTCAAGACCGTGCTCGTCTTGGATCTAGGATCCCAGACCAGTCATGTTCGTTTTGCCCAGAGACTTCTCCTATGCGCGGGCAACAAGAACTAACAGAACCAAAGCTCATCTTGAGACGGCTAAGATCTCTTGGGGTGTACTCTGAGATGTTACCTTGTACCCAGAAGCTTAAAGATCTGGCTTGGAAACCGGTTGGGATCATTCTTAGCGGAGGCCCGTCAAGCGTGTATGCTCCCGACGCACCGAGCGTGGATCCGTTGGTATTCGAGCTTGGAGTTCCTGTGTTGTACGTTGTACGCGCCAAAAGCATGATGAAAAGGTCGCTAATATGCTACGAAGAGGGGTTTGTTTCGGCAATCAACTGATTGGTATTCTTCCCGCCAGGTGTGTCTGGTCGATCATTGACTAACAGCTGCTGTCTTAGCGTGGCGAGTAAACCCAAGTAATGTGGCACGTGGTCTGAGCCGTGAATACGGGGAAACCTTGATGGCTATCCACAAGATTGGCAGCCATGCCGATCGACTTTTCGAGGGATTGGGAGACTCTTTGAACGGTTCGTCATGCAGATGCCGTTCTTCTGGCTTGGTCTGATGCATATCTGACCTTCTCTGACTATAGTTGTAATGAGTCATTTTGACAAGGTCGTTCATCTACCTGACGGCTTCAAGACCATTGCCACCTCTAAGAACAGCGAGTTTGCTGGCATTGCCCACGAGTCTTTGCCTATCTTCGGTATGTGCATCTTCTCGAAGCTCACGCTGAAGTTTGCTGATAAGTATGGCTGACAGGCATCCAATTCCACCCTGAGATCTCGCACACAGAGCGGGGGACTGACATACTCGCCAACTTCGCTCTCAAGATCTGCGGTGCCCGAGCGGACTGGAAAATGGATAACTTCGTAGAGAGGGAAATCGTTCGGATTCGGAAACTAGTTGGCGACAATGCACAGGTTGTATGTGTTTCTATCTTGCTCAGAGACATATGTTAGCTTGGACATATGTTAGCATGCTCACCAGTTCGCAGATTGGAGCTGTCTCCGGCGGTGTCGACAGCACTGTAGCGGCCACGCTGATGAGAGAAGCTATTGGAGACCGATTCCATGCAATCCTTGTGGACACTGGTGAGATAGTAATGCTCGGCGGGATATCCACCCGCTTACAAGAAATGTTCTGATATGTCTATTAGGTCTAATGCGTCTGAATGAATGCGAACAGGTCAAGGAAACCCTAGATAAGTATCTAGGGATTAACCTCACCGTAGTGGATGGATCCGAGCTTTTCCTCGGCCGTCTTGCAGGCATCACGGAGCCTGAAGCTAAGAGGAAGATTATCGGCGGGACTTGTGAGGTAGCCCCCTGGAAGCTGGTTAGCTTGCCATACTGACCTCAGGTAATAGTCATTGACCTCTTTGAAATTGAGGCACTCCGGTAAGTCTACGCTCGTCACCTTGCGAACCGTGGAAGTCTTTACCTAACCCTGTATTCAGTATAGAGAAAGAAGCAGAGAACACATCGCGTGCCGGAAAGGTTGAATGGTTCCTTCAGGGAACACTATATGGTCAGTTCACTTTACTCACCAAGGATCGAAAAACTTATTAACCCCGTTTAGCGGATATTGTGGAAAGTTTGAGCTTCAAGGGAGCCGGCAGCTCAACAATCAAATGCAAGTCTCTCTGTTATGCCTTCCTCGTTGTCCCCTTTGTAGTGGCGGAAATGCGAAACTGCTTGCACCTCAACCATAAAGGCAGACCTCTCGCAACACCTCGCACCACATTCGAGTCACTCCCTACTTCCCATCTGCCCCGTGAATGTCGATGGAGGTTACTAAGCCTCGTATAGCTCATCATAATGCCGGAGGACTTCCTGCCCGCATGCAAAATGGCGTCAGTTGCACTCACTATTCGACATTTTGCTAGAAGGATGCTAATAAACAACAGGAGGCACAACTGAAGCTACTAGAACCACTTCGAGAGCTGTACGTTATCAGTCTTGAACATAAATCTAATAAGAGGGTAATTAGTTGTCGCGGCCGCTAACGATACGTAGGTTTAAAGATGAAGTGCGGATGTTCGGACGTCAACTGAAGATCCACGAGGACCTCATTGGGAGACACCCCTTCCCGGGGCCCGGTTTGGGTATCAGGATTATAGGCGAAGTCACCCGCGAGCGAGTCGAAATTGTGCGCCATGCGGATCACATCTTCATCTCCATGATCCGAGAGGCTGGGATTTATGACGAGGTTCGACGCGACCGCCTGTCATCTGAGAGAAAGCTACTAAAGAGATTTCCAGGTCACCCAAGCCTACGCCGCACTTGACACAAATAGAGGTACCCCCTTTCTTCTATTCTACGAAGTTTTAGCGATTTCTGACCTTTGTATTCGTCGCCACAGCCGTCGGTGTACAGGGGGATGCCAGGGTCTATGGCTACATCTGCGTTCTGCGAGCCGTAACCAGCTTGGATATGATGAGTGCCGAGCCATACGAATTCAAGTGGAGTCTCCTCAGGGCTATTAGCAGGCGGATTGTGAACGAAGTAGACGGCATCGCGAGGGTGGTATACGACACTACGTCAAAGCCTCCAGGTGAGAGCCCTTGTGTATACTCTCTTCTTTCACATGCTTTTGATATTGACAGAGGCCGATAGGTACGATTGAGTTGGAGTGATGTTTACCGATCGGGTTCAAAGAATAACTTCTAGGCTGTCCTTCTGGCGCGGACCTGATTTGGCGTTTAGACGGATAGTTGAGATTTGCGGGATAGAGGGACATTTTTCTTCGGCGCGGGTTTATGAAATAGGAGGATAAATGACTTGACATGACTCCCTAGAGACTTTGCAATGGCGGCCATATCACCATCTGCCTAGTGCGACTCCGAACGCCTGAAGTGATCCCAGTGCCAGCCCAGCCGATTCTACATTGACTTCTCGCCATTAGTGTCTAGCCTGTTCTCAGTCCGGAAGCTAAGTCACTCCAGGGGGTCGCTACGTCGACCGGCTCTAGATCTGGAGAAATGAGACTACAGGGTTGACCAAATGCAAGATCCTTCTGCCATTCTAGTTCCGGGGAATCCGAAAGCTGTTCCTGTGGCAGCAGCACAGACATTCCAGGAATCTACTACAGCTTTCATCCAAGGACACGATTATGCGGTAAAGGAATAGACTTTACGATAAAATCTGTACAAGGGTATGGCTAAATGCTTCAAGTCGAAGTCGGCTTAGGGTCGGCTTAAGCTAAAAGTGACGAGATAGATAATGTATTGTGATATTTAAACATATAGAACCTCCTCCTAGGTGATATTATTTTATTAGGTAAAATCCCTTTACTAGGTAGAACGAGGTGATTGAACATGGTTATGGTAGTTGCATAGAGCCTGTTAGCTTGTCATAGGATTAGGGACATGTGTGTGCTAAATGGTGACCCCTGAAACCCCGCATTCGGTAGCAGTTATTGATGCCTGTGCATGCTCTATCACCGCTACTTCACCATACATCTCCTCTTCACCTCAATTTGATGTGGATGGTTTGTTTCATAATTATTAACTCACGACGTCGTTCCAACTCGAGCAATTCATACATGTTATCGAGATTAAGATCCGACACGGCGCAATCCCAGTCAATACCTGCAAGTGCGAGTGACGGGATCTAAAATCAGTGACCAGTCACACACTTCCTGTTATTTCGGGGTTACTACATAGGTAGCAATCATTAGTGAAGACTCTGTACCGATGGCTAGATATTCAGAGGATGAGAAGGATGCTATGTCTTTCCGACTCGATTCTGCTATAGCAGCAGGCAAGGGTCCCTGGCTATATTCAGGATTAATACTTGTGCTAATGCATCATTAGCTCTCGAGAAGGGAGACAGGATTTTGGGAGTTCGCAGGCACGGCAACTCAGACTGGGCCAGCACTAGAAGAATTGATGCTCAAGGGACGGGCGGGGAGCATCATTCTTATTTTTTGAAGGTTAGCGAAACCACTGCTGTTCTTGGGGTACATTGACAATTATTTCAGACCTTGAGCGGTAAGGATACTGCTGAACGAGTCAACGGAGAGTTTAGATCGATGTGTGAAATCTACAACACCTTACCGGCTATCGCACCAAAGCCACGAGGTTACGGGGAGTGCCAAGAGAAAGGGAAATACTTCTTTGTATGCGATTTCCTCAATATCTCTCACGACCTTCCGGATCCTGTACGCCTTGGTAAGACATTGTCCGAGTTGCATCTCAAGAGCCAGTCCCCGAATGGGAAGTTCGGCTTCTACTGTACAACCTTCGATGGTGAAAAGCCCCTCAATACCACGTGGGACGAGAACTGGACTCGCTTTTTCTCCCGGTTGATCAATGATGTTTACCAGCAAGAGAAAGATATAAACGGCCACTGGAAGCCTTTGGAAGATGCGATGCAGATCGCCGTGGAGCAGCTTATCCCTCGGCTTCTGGATCCTCTTACTGCTCACGGTCTCACTATCAAGCCTTGCTTGATACACGGAGACTTGTGGGAATCCAACATTGGGACTGATAATGTCACTGGTGAAATATACATTTACGATGCGTGCTGTTATTACGCTCATCACGAAAAGGAGATCGCAATTTGGAGAGTTGCACAGTAAGTGGTCATTCCATTGTGTCAATACTTCCCATCATACCAGTGCTCTGCAGACCTTTTCGAAGCGCTGACGTTAAGGAATACAGTCACAAAATGACCGACGATAAGTATCGGAATGAATACTTCAAGCACTTTCCCCTTAGTGAGCCTATCGAAGAAGCCGACGATCGCAGTCGTCTGTATGCCGTAGAAACTCTGCTGATAAATTCTCTATCCTTCCCGGGAGCTGAGACACGCAAACTGGCTTATGAAGAGCTGAGGGCGCTCATTGAAAAGTATATTCCGGGAAGCTCACGGTTACATCTTGGAGAATCAGAAGCCGCAGAATCTGAGCTTCAACTTCCTGCGCCTCACCCGTAACCTGAAACAAAATTGACCCCACCTAATCACGTAGTTGTGCCGTTCCTAGATCCATCTTGAATAGCCAACTTCAGCACTTATCATAGCCAACCATCACATTGAAGCTGGCTGAATCGAAAGCCTGTCCCCTCACATATGCACCTTTAGAGGTGTTGTAAGAACAAGTTCCTTCAGCTTCGGCGGCGTAGGCGGCAAAGCGAGAACAGTCCTGCGTGAAAGGATAAGGGTTGTCGTTGCACCAGCTATGAACATTGTGAGGTCAGCATCATAACTCATGATGTGTTGACCTGTAAATGGGAAGCAGATTTCTTGAGAACAGATAGACATGGGTTTTTCAAGCGGCCTATTACTTACTAAATTGCTGAGTTGTAGCTACAAGAGATGCGCCCGCAATTGCCTGGCCCCGGCCCGTTCGTGCATGTTCCTTTGATGTTCTCGAGATATATGATGCCCTCCTCGATTCTTTCGGTAGGTGCCGCAGCAGAGAGACCGACGTTGCAGATGGTATTGGTGTAGACGCGACGACTCAGAGAACTAGAATCAGTGAGGTAGGTGACCTCGGTCGATGTACTGAGGGGATCAGGATGGGGTTCGAGTCCTTGCTGCACACGTATTTCGTTGATCTTGGCGAAGACCTCCTATATAATAGGTAATGATATGTCAGCAATTTGATCTCGGAAGATATGGACACGGTTTCCTTGACGTGTACGCACTTGAACAGTGCCGTAAAAAGTGTAATTGCTGCCACCTTCAGTCACAGGCAGATTCCATTCGATAGTAGACTCAGTATAGTTATCGGGAAGCTGTCTGCGTATCAAGATTCCACGAGGGAGCCCGTCCTATAATCCTGGTCACCAACCAGTCTAGTTTTCCACCTGGTGATGTCTCTCTTTGTGATCGGCGGGCTTACCATGTTGGTACCTCTGGCTAGCCAGGTGAGGAGGGAGATGAAAACAAAGAATTGCATTTTGACCGTTGCTTGGAAATGCTAGCAAGACACTGCGTGATAAACGTTAAATCTAACTTATGCCTGGCTGGAGTGCTCTTCTGGACTGTGCTATAAAATGTTCGGAAAAGAGGATGATATTGAGCAAGCTGAACAGAGTAATGTCCATGCTCTTTATGTGAAACCATAACCAGGAACCCCGCAGCGGCTCCTTACTTCATGCAAAATGATTTTGATGATGATTTGTGGTACCAAGCCATACTGATGGTGTCACATACAACGTGGCTGTCAACCAGTCGTAGATATTCTCGGATGGTCGGAAATTGAGTCCGTGATATCTAACTCAGGGGAGCGAGCTTTTACCATATCAGTGAAGACATCAAGACTACGAACGTCAGCGCGTGGCAATACTAAGCCCAAGTGAGTACCGACTCGCTAGTTCATTCCATGGTCATTTCAACCGTTGATTAGATATTTTTTGTTACTAGAAGCACAATCGTTGCTCGTATACATCGTGATTTCCATTAGCCCAATAAATTTAAACGCAATCCTCATTATTAGACAAGCATCCTCCATACATACATGGCTCACTCAAGCCCGGAGCGGGCAGATGAGTTGGAACCACAAACGACGAAAAGAACGCGTCCTCTAGCATGGGGGATCTTTTTCTTCTCTGCAAGAATCTATACTCCTTGCCGCTCTCTCATTCGTGAACTCTCAGTGAACAGTCACCCCTCATTCCCACACATGCGTGAATTACGGGCGCATCTCACGGTCACGGGCAGCTTCTTCCCAAGGGTCTTTCTCTCTCCCCTTCTTACCTCCATCCTTTCCACCACCAGATGATGAGCTCCCGCCCTTTCCTGAGCTTCCTCTGCCACTTCCACCCTTCCTGCTGCTACCAGCTCGGCTAGATCCGCCGCTCTTCCTGCCGCTAGTATCGGCGCTGATATAGTCTGAACAATTATCAACTTTTGTGATCTTTCATGAGGCGTAGACCAGTGAAACATAGGAGTATGAACAATGACATAAGAAATCAAGAATTAAGTTACTACTAAATTCACTCACTTCCATAGGAGGAGGCCATGTTGCATACGATGGAGAGGCCGTAGATGTTCCTTGATCAGGTGCCTTAGTAGATTGTACTGGTTCGATCTCTTGTGAGCACTGATAGATTCTGATTTTCAAGATGGAGAGGCTTCGTGGCGATGTCTGCTCAAAACCATAAGCGTTAGAGACTTATCTTAATCTTGGAACCACTTGTAAACATTCGCGACGGACAGCGGCTTTTATAGACTGATCCCAGTAGTTAAACAAAGAAGATCTCTCGAGATAGACATCTGCCACATTCCGAACAGCTGACTGTCACCCTTTTTGGTTGATCTGCGACCCAGACATGGCTGAATCGCACAGACAAACCATGATATCGCATAACATAGAAGTCGCAGAGCAAGACCTTACCAATGGTAGATACCATCGCGTTCTCCAGCAAAAGAAGTCCATGCATCTCCACAAAGAAGCGCACTATCTCTCACGGCCCCCAACAGCCATAACTCCAATCGCCACTGGTATCGTGCAGTTTTATGGGGCATGCCGAGGAACTTGGGGGCCGCGAGAACCAATAATTGTTGATCTATTTGCTTACAAATGGGGTGAGAAATGAGGCTTAGCAGAGTCGTGAGAACATGTGTTCACAGTGATAGGTGCAATTTACGTTTAGCATCTCAATAGACGGTCAACATAATCACAGTCATTGGAGGAACTTGGTGTAAGTAGCCGAAGATAAAAGAGATTCGGCGTAGTTGCGGCTGCAGAATCTCGTATTCAGATGTTGAGGCATTGTGGCAGAGCTGCAGGTTGTGTAAGCCAAAAATAGATCTCGAAGCTGGTTTTATTTATAGATCCGTCAGTCCCCGATGCGGTCTCAGCCCGAAAGCAACCTCACTATACCACTCGTAGCGCATATTCTGGATGAGAAAACAGTCTTATATCATCGAAAATCGGATTTTATGGACCAGAACTGCACAGTACATTGACTGAATGTGATAATAGGGGTACCATCGTCGAAAGATCAACGGCCAACTAGGAGCGGATTGTGGCGAAGCGCATCTGCGAAGAGTCATGACCATACTCATGACAGCTTTGTTTCCGACGTCTGGGCTCGGTACGCAGCAATGGGCAGCAGCCTGAAAAAGGAAATAGCTACTCATCCATTGGCTACTACCCCGAACATGGATCGGATGTGTATGGGCTCGGTCATCTCTAAAATGAAGCACTGCAGGATGTCTATCGAATCTGAGAGCAACTATACAGAGTTTAGATTTCAAGTACTTCCATGTTCTCAACTCCAATTGGAACAGCCATGACCGAGCCCGTTACTCTGATCGGAAGCTCGCGTCGCCGATCGGAGTCCCGGCCGTAATGAAGATGGCGGATCCGACCCTGTTCACATTCCGTTGAAACTAGCTCTAGCAAGGTAATAATGATCCATTGGTCCCAATAAGGCATGTAGTGCAAAAATGATAGAATTACACAAGATGAATGGGTGCTGGTATAGAGTTACTATTCGCATTCATTGGCGGCATCTTCGCTACGACTACGTTCAAAGAGTTTGAGTATTCGACATGCACCATTGGTTTCTGGGCAACGGGTGGAACGCAAGCACTCCTTATTGCTCTTGCCGCTGTCATGTAGTGGCGCTTCGAATCCTTGAACACGAAGGCCGATAGAGAAGGCTTGTCATCCAACAGGGTCTGTCTTTCAGACACACATTTAGGAAAGAAAATATGTACCTTGAGTTGTTCGGGTTTTGTATAAGACTTATGTACAAAGTTATCGTTTCAAATTGCATTAGAGATGCCGGATCAGCGAAGTGTAACCGCTATAGGCGGTGCTTAAATCCAGAAGGTTCCAACAATGATTTCATCGCCTCAACCCACAGTTGTGCATCTTCTTTGGCAATATAATTACCATCAAAGCTGACGCCTGCATGAACAATGTCGTTGTCGCCAGATATTCCCACAAGAAACTCGTTATCGCGTACTCTAACTCCTGATCTGAGGCCCTCGATGCTCGTGATTACGCCATCGCCAGGATCAACATTTAAATCGAATCTGCTCGCTGACCAGTCTACCTTGCCAACACTGCTAACCCCACACGTTGCCTTGCTAACGTGGTTGTCAAACCCGCCTCGCGGGGGCGGTATGGCATTCTTTAGATGAGATGGCAACAAGGCACGCAACCTCTCCATACCGTCGATATAATTAGACGCAATGAGTCGGCCGGTACCGTGAATGCCCATGTAGGCTTTAGCTTCCGCATCGGTCTGCGGACGCACTCGTTTTTGATAGGCTGAGAGCTGCCTATTTGCCGCCCGAACAAGTAGCCGGAAGCGTCCCTCTAGATCCAGATGTGATGGTAGAAATGGTAACAACACGCCCTCGCAGAATGCCAACATCACGGTGTCGAGGCATTTAGTATTGATAAATGGACGGGGGTTGAGCGGGAAACTGCCGATGAACGGGCGGCGCTCATCGTCCGACTCGTTGGGGTACCTCCGCTCGTGGAGAGCCATCATTGCCATTGCGACTAATACGAACCCGCCCGCTCCGATGCTCGCTTTGGCTTCTCGACACAGTCGAAAGAGCCGCTGACTAGCTGCCTTCGATAGCTCTACTGTGGCAGAGAATGTATTGAGAGGGGGCGTTTCCGAGTAGTCCAAAATCCGTGCGTACTTCGGATGCATCGACTGGGCCTTTGACAGTGGCCTGTCTCTGCGAAGAGGGTTGGGGAAAGCTGGAGGGAACGGCTTCTTGACATGTCGCAAGACAATTGTGATGGCCCAAAACCATCTAGTCCGTGCTTTGGTCGGCGCGACGGGGGCGTATAGATCTTCCTGGGCTGGTGGCAGAGTAGCACGAACCGCCTCGGGGCTTCCCACGGCCGCGGTGATCCTCCGACTGATTTCAACGGTCGGCAAATTCATAATCCGAATGAAATCGGCTATCCAGTTCATAGATGTAAGACCGTCCGCGATCTGATGAGCCATGACAAGTTGCATTCGTAAAGTCCGTCGTGTGTCGCTAGTTGACTCTATCGGTAGCACGAATCCACGGGTCAGCGCTTTGTTAGGGTCAACAACTCGAGCTACATTCTGCGCATGTAGGTTAAAGTCGTATGCGTCTATGGGTCCTTCCACAGCGGCATCTATGAAGTGCAGGTTTGAGGCTGCATCCTCAATAGCATCACTTGGTGTCGCCAGAGTCTTTACTACGAACCAAGGTTCAATACCATAGGTTCGCAGTTCAGCCTTCGCCCTCAACAAGCAATGATTGAGACCCAAGAGAGTATAAGCAAGTAAAATATGCCGTTGAAGGTCTTGGTCCGAGAGTTTCGTCGCTAGTCCTAGTGTAAGGCCGGGATTGATGTCCGCACGTCCACCGAAGTATCGGCCATCTGTGTCAAACCTGGCTTCAACCACTCCCAGTGGCCGTGCGAAGCCGCCTGCTTCTCTTCTCCAAGCATGGTACCCAGTACCATATCGAGATAACCAATGCGGGAAGCCAGCATCCACCATTTTATCAACGGCCTCAAATCTTAGATGCCGAGACGTTGAGGAAAGCGGCGGAGCTGGAAGCTTTTTGCACCACGGCCAACGTTAGTCCGAAAACGGGCGGACCTTAAACCTGCAGAACGAGACGGGCTAAATCGAAAGCTACAACGATCACGACTGAGCTTTATGTTAAAGCAAGTCAAAAGAAGTCATTAATTGTTAAGATCTCGATGGTATTATTTCATCCCATTCTCCGGTGGCGTTCAAAGAAATTGCCGTGCTCAGGTTCTTTCTTAAGTATGTACCTAACATCAACCATTCCGTCACCGCCTTAACCTTGACAGGAGGGCGCGGTATTGCATAATAAGAGTACTACAGGTACTTAGTTGCTGCGGGGTCATCAGTTTTATCTAGCATTCTTCCAGGAGCAGCAAGATTTGCTCGAAAGCAAAGAGGGAGCGGATCCTCTTCAGAGGAAAAGAAAAGATGAAGAGTGAAGCTGCCTGTGTATCTTTATTGAGCAACGACGTGCTTCGGTGAGGCAAGAGTCTCGAAAAGGTCGTTCCCATCATGACTATCTGTCTGACAACACGGGGCGCTATCATAGCCCACACTACAAGGGGCTAATAATGTCCGAGGCTCCGGGCTTCGACGGAGCTATTCCGGGACACTGCATAGGATCGGATTGCTTATGTCAGCGCGCTGAGGTGAGACAACGTGCAAGGAGTAGATAAACTAACCACTTACCTAAGGAGCAGGCAGCCAGGTGTAAGGAGATAATATCAGTTCATTCTTTCCTCCTTGCCTGCCAGTACCTCAATTTATACCACAGATATAATCGACATACTCTGGTCCTTGCTTCATCCTGCACTATCGTTTCAGACTCCCGTCGACGCCGGAGTACTCAAAGCAATCTTTTTCTTCGTCATAAGGCAGTGGTCTCTAGTGGTGAAATTCATTTTCCACAGAATCATGGCGCCTCCAGCAGTAGAGGCCAAGCCCATTGTCTCCATGAAGACTCTTGATCCGCTTGTCTCCCTTTATCAGCCGTCGGAGTCTTCAAGTCGTAACCCGGCCCAGCAACCGCGGCTCATCATCATCGCAAGCTGGACAGGCGCCCGCGATACCCACATCGCGAAATACATAGTCAAGTATCAGACCTTATACCCGGATGCTCATATTCTGCTTCTGAAGAGCACGGTAAACCACATTCTCCGCCCGTCCCTGATCGGCCCCTCCATGAAACACGCCGCTCCCGTCGTTCGCGCCGTTTTTCCCCAGACATCGGCATCATCGGCTTCTTTCCCTGATCTTCTCATTCACTTGTTCTCCAACGGCGGTTCCTCCAGTATTGCAAACCTTTATGAGCAATACGCTGCCATGGCCGGTCCCAACGATGACAAATACCTCCCTCCACATGTTACCGTCTTCGATTCGTGCCCGGGTCACTACAGCATCTCACGCGCCGTAACCTTCATAAGTGTCGGTCTCTCTGCCTTTCAAAAAATGGCATTTTTGCCCATCCTCTATGCGTGGGCAATCATTTGGTCCGTCTCCATGGCTCTCGGCCTTCTACCCGACTCATTAGGTGACTGGTCAAAGGCACATAACGAAACCCAGAACAAGACTGAGATGCGGCGGGTATATATTTACAGCGCCAGTGATGAGCTGATTGGCTATGAAGATGTCGAGGCACATGCGGCCGAGGCTAAGACCAAAGGCTTCTCTGTTGCGCTGGAGAAATATGATGGATCGGCACATGTGGCACATCTACGGAAGGACGAAGCTAGGTATTGGAAGATTGTCAGGAACATCGTGGAAGGATCCTGAGGAGTGCTTAGGACGATATGGCTCTGTTATGATACCGAAATAGAATTAGAGGTCAATTTCAATCGCCATAGTGCTCATATCAAGAGACAAAATACTAAAATAGCATCGATTTGTGAAATAGGAAATCTACATTTGTTGTAATCAGCATCGGCAGTCCATTGCGGTGACATCTCCCACCTCCTATCCCGGTCTCCCAAGAAACAGCGAACGAGATGCACCTATTCATCGAAGTCCGAGACGAACTTAATTGAGGCATGTGTGTCGATTTTCCGCCTAGAATGCTGAAGAAGGTCTTCGAATCCTACTCGTTGCTCGTAGAGCTCTCCGCATACAGGTATACGCGGTCGGCTCAGCAAGCAAAAGTACAACCGCCAACAATGGGCGGCTACAGCGCAGTATAGCCAAAAGCATGGTCCGCCAGGCAGCATATTCTCGTTCATACTAAAGAGACCGGACACGAAGCTTAGAGGCACAAAGACAAGAGCCAACACAGTGAGCCGCGAGACGCTTCTTGCCTCAGAAAACATGCGTCGATTCTCCGCTAGTTGAAGATACGCAGTGACACGCGAAGCCGCCCCTTCCAGTTGGTTTCCACACTGAATGAGACTGGTCGCCAGATGTTCGTAATCTTCTTGCAATGCGGCCCAGATATCTGATGGCCGCTCATTTTGACCGTGGTGTTTAATGAAAGCGATGCACTTGCGTAGACCTGTCAAGGAGGAGGCCATGCGCCGTGGCCACGACGAGACAGATTTCAGTGCCAAGTTGATTCGGTCTAACTCCTGCGTTGAAGTTTCCTTATTTGATGGAGGTCTGTCATATTGCCGCAGTGAGAGACCCATCAAGCCAAGGTAGTTGACCCATTCCGCAGCTATAATACGGAGAGGATAGTGGGACAGCGCCTTCATCGCAGTGGCTCTTACATTGATATCAATCAGGTCGCCAGTTTTCCAATAACCGAGCAATTTATCAAACAGCGAAGTCGATGTCTCGTTATGTTTTGTGAAAGATGAACATGCCGTGATGTAGTCGTCAATTCCACCGAAAAGGGATTGGCTTGGAGTAGAGATGATGGCCCTTTGTTGATCCGAGCGAAAAGAGACGAATGAGTCTCGCACCGGAGGATCGACTAAAATGATTTCTAGACATACATATCATGAGACTCGTTGATCTACCGAGAAGATAGGTTGGAGAAGATCTATGCTCACCCATCCATCCTCCCTTTCTGGCATTTGGAGTTATCGATAATATTGAGCAGCAATGCTGAGCGAGACCCAATCGACGACCTCGAGGCCCAGAGAGCACAGCTACCTTACGCGGTATATTCGACTGACGCAGCAGCTTAAAATCTATATCCTCGATGTCTGGAAATAGGAGACTTTGATGGTATGAGAAAGTAGCATGATGGTCATATCTCATCTGGAACGGCAACTCGTTGAACTTAGGTGGGTGGGATCCCACATTGCACCATGGTGAGCGGAGGTGAGATGCAAAGAACATAGGATCGATCTCTCAAGAATAGATCCGATGTCGCTCATTAACTCTCGGCTGATATCCTCGATGAGAATTATTTGCCCACTTTTGGCCGAAAGGACACCGCTTTCATTTGGTTGGATTACGTCATGAAGCTCCTGGACTAGATCAGACGGCGCCAATGGTCTCTAGACGGGGATCGTATCTTTTGGGAAGAAATTGAGTGAAGCAATGCGTGGTGTGTGGCCCCCAACCCCGGGTTTGGTGAGAAAGGCATGTAGAGCACGCAGACAGTGGTTGCGAGCACAATTATTTTCAACAACCTCTGCGTACTTCAATTTGCTCATTTTCTCCTAGGCGTACACAACTTCTAAGAAAGAAAGTAGACAACTTTGGTGTATGACGAAGGTTACATGTAGGTAATAGCAAGTTATTAGCCTGATTGCATTGTTTTTCTGCCCCTGCCCATCATTCTTCTTCTTAGATTTGGTATTAGTGACGCCAAGCCCTTTCATGCAAATAATCTATAGAAATTGCAGCCTCATTCTCAGTCTCCAATTAGTACAAGTATCCTATCACTCAGTGATGCTCCGTGATCACTACTCTATTTTCCAGGAACATAGTGAGCAAAATGGACATCATCGAAGGGTTCGTGAATACCTACACCGAATAACATCACAATTGGGAGTTATTGAAGGATACGGCAATTGGTATATGTGTCTCTGGTCTCAAAGACATTAATGTGCTTGGTAATGTTACTGGCCGCGTCAAGACGAGCGAATGGTATTGGGAACGGGAAATAAGGAGTACTCATACGTTTTCTTCCGCACTGCAGATATCTCGCTCTGGCTAATGAGTATACGCGAGCACGAATGTCTTGGCAAGCTGTTGCAGCAATGGCCTTACAGAGATCCAGGTTCATCCATTCTTGATATGCCGGAATGCTGGGAATCAATACGTAGTTTGGCAGAAAATCGCCAAGAAAGCTGGATGGTCGGACTATTGCAGGGAGGTGAGCAAGGTTATCTCATGTTAGATGCGGAGTGCATCAATATTGGGCTATCTGGTTGGTTTGTGAATCGCCTTCCTTTACTTAATATACCCCCAGCCGACACGTTGCCAGAGTGGCTAGAATAGGAGGACTTTGGTAAGAAAAGTAACAGTATTATAGGGAAAGTGGACTTAGAACCTGAAATTACGATAGTAAAAAAAGGAAGAAAAGAAACTCAAAGTTTTACAGTGTAATCATGGCATTAAAGCTTACTTGCGTCACGCATTTATTAATATCCTGAAATGCCGAACTCTTTCAATCTTTCTTTATATGCAATGTTAGGCAAGTACAACTTGTCATGTAAGAGTTTACGCCTTCCAAAGACACTCACGGCAGAAGAAGAGTTGCCAGATATAGTCGAACAGTGACCCAGTCTTACATTCATTGCACTCTATACAAACGCCTTAAACAATTGACTAGCGATTGACTTAAAGCTAAGTTGATTGTGAAACCTCCCTTACTATTAGAAGGCGATACAAACATACTTGCAAGTCCGAGAATGCTCGTTAAGTGATAAGAAGAACTAGAAAGCGACATATCAACGTAACCCACTGTACTCGCTCTGGCTTTTGCATCAACACACATTACAACAACATGACTGAGATGCTCTACTCTCTGTCATTTACCGTCTCCATTATTAATGGTGTAAGGCCATAAACTGCATGAGTTTACACAAGATTCTAGAAACTCGGTGTGATATAGATCTAGTATATCCAAGCCGCTATCGGCCGAATATGCAAACAAATCGTGACTTGGCAGGTATGGACAGACCTGAGCCATTGGTGCAATGGATTTATAGAATGACCACCGGATATGAACACCAATAAGATACACTGTTCGGCCGTACTTTCGATCCATAATCTCATATATTTTCTTACAGATTACGTGCAGTCCCCCTGATACTGCCTTTGGAATCATTTGACCCAGAGCGTTTGCCCCTCCCCCCTTTAATCCATTTCCCGTTACTTTTTGTATGGCTGTGTCGGCTCTCAAAGCAACGTAATTACCTTCACAGAGGGATCAGTTATTGACTCCAGCGCTAGTAGTGGCCCAGGTAATTGAGCCGGCAAAACCGTAGCGACGGCAGAGCTTTTCCTTACGGTTATTAAGACACTACTCCGTTTCCGACTTGAAAAAGGCACCTGTATCGACCTGGGGCGAGGGTAGTGCTGAAAATAGCTGGGGTGCCAGAGACAGCCAGTAATCTCAAGTGATAGACTCATTTGTCTCGTTCACGAAAGGCCCCGAGGTTCAGCTCAAGAAAAGGCCGTCTCCTGAAGCGAAAGTCAGTAGAACCTGAGCGACACGGTAATTACTGTGGCGTGTTCTTTCCTTATGTTTAGCATGGTGTTCACAGTCTTAAGATAGGATGGTGCTGAACTCAAGTTATGGTACAGAACGTAGGGGGAAAGCTAGGAGGCGCTTCAAGTGATCAAATAACGGTAAATAACTCAGTTTCTCGGTATCTACTAGTTCTCTATAAGTATATGCATTATACAGCAAAGGCATTCTAGGTGCGACAATATACATGAACGAGCAAAGTGCTTCATTTAAGTGCTTGACCAGCAACTAAGCATGCTACCTAGTTTCTGTAGCACAACAGCCTGCTTGTCGGCTGAAGCGGTCGTCTTGTCTGTCGAGTCACCAACACTGACAGCAATATAGCAGCCAGATCCATTGACAACATCAGTCTCAGTAGGCAGTCGCGTCGTACCACATGTTTCCACATCGGGTGCTGACAGAGTGCCAGGGTTGATTCGCGTCAAGACCCAAGAGAATGCCGCCGCATTCGTACAATTGCCCGTCGCTTCCGGGAAGTTCACGTTGAGGAACGTGTCGGCCGGTAGGTATGGGGTACCGGCCGCGAGGATAGCTGTCGTAAGCTGCAGGGACAGCTCAGCATATAGAGTGCTGGCAAGCGGCACAGGCTCAGTAGCATAGGACTGGCGGTCCTCGGTTGCGCCAGAGAAAGCCAGGGCCGGGATGCCGGCATTGTGACTAGCATATGCAGCAACACCGACTGTGCCTGAGAGCTGAACCTCAAGAAACAGATTGGAGCCGACATTCGGGCCGGACACGACGAGATCCGCCGATGAGTTGCCCCAAAATTGGGGGGCGAAGTTTTCTATGCCATACCGCGCTGAAGTTACGGGAAACGAGTTCACCCAATTCAAGCGTGGGTCGCTGGCATTGTTGCCAGTCGCGCTTCCGGCAGGACAAGTATCGTATTCACAAGATGTCAAGGATGGCAGCGGATCGATGTCCAGCGAACCTGTTTGTCTCATTGATCAATTGGGATGAAGATAAAGCTTGAGAGTATGCAACATACCTGAGCCAGACTCATTATGTGCAGGCGCCGACAATACGACATCATGACCGGCGCCATTCAAAGCTGAATTCAAGCTCCGGATATACGACTCGGCCCATCCGTCGTCATTAGACTGAAGGATGCGCGCACACTGAGCGCCACTGATTGCAACTGCGGGGAGAATCGTATTGGCGCGCATCGTGTGATGGGAAAGCCGATATGTAGAGAAAACATTTCCCCCTGTGATGTCGCATCAATTTGATATTTATATAACTTACAGATCGGCACTGACCTTCCGAGTTTGTGAGGTCTCAAAGGATGCCTCAAACGTCGCCAAGCCTTTAATAAGGGCAACTCATGGATGCGGCTCAGGCCACTGAGCCTATGACCTTGCTCATTGGTCACTTGCCATACCACGTGAAATCTTGTTCAAATTGCATGGCATATTCCCATCACCAATGGACAATGCTTCACAGTTTATCAGGTAAGATCTAGCTGAAAACATAGTTGAAATATGTCGTGGTTTTAATGATTGCCGTCCATCAAATGTGCTATATTCACAGTGGTTGTCACTGGCGGGAATGTTTTCAAGAAAGATAGACATTCTCAATTCTCTCCAGAGATTATCAGCTGACAAACAGCTGATGGTTTTGGTACAAACTACCCGGCCAAGCTTCAATTGCCCAGAGTTTAGAGCTACCTACATGAACCTCTCGACCAAACAAAAGCATTCATTCTTATTTGTCTGACATCAATCACAAGCAATTGCCTGCTTCTCTTACACAAATCAAAGCAAAGACAACATAGACGACTCAAAGACACTCACTCCTTAACACAACACCAACCATGGCCGACGTAGAGATGGAGATCGACGAGCCCACCTCACCCCAGAACCCCCAGGCCAAGGTCGGCGACATGCAAACCCACGCCAAAGCCACCGCCGTCCGCTCCATCGAAGGCTGGATCGTTATGGTCACCAATGTCCACGAGGAGGCCGACGAAGAGGCCCTCCATGACAAGTTCGCTGACTTTGGCGAGATCAAGAACCTCCACCTGAATCTGGACCGCCGCAGCGGATACGTCAAGGTGTGTTCCCCTCTCGTCTACCCTTTGCGATTCTGCTGGTATGCATGCTGATCTCTGCTTTTCTCAAATTCTAGGGATACGCTCTCATCGAATACCCCACACTTCAAGAGGCCCGAGCTGCCATCGACGGCGCCCACGAGTCGAAACTCCTCGACCAGACAATATACGTCGACTTCGCCTTCGTACGACCACCACCGGGCAAGGGAGGACGAGGTGGCAGACAGTCCCATCGCGGCGGCCGCAGTGGGAGGAGTCGAAGTCGTAGCCCCGAGGGTGGACGAGATAACGATGCCCATTGATCTGCGCAGTCCATCACACTAATACGGCTGGCAAAAGCACGGGTTACAGGATGAGAGGTTCGCAGTGCTGGCCTTGAGCACCTCCAGATGAAGAGCCTACAGCTCCTGAGTCAATGGATACTTGGGTGCGTAATCGGAACGGCTTGCAGTCGTCATCATAGGAAACTGGTTATAGCCGATGTGTCGCCAGAATAAAAGACGTGTCGGCGCCCGTTTCTTGGCTTCACAGGTAAGCTCTGAATTCTTCCATCACAGTGGTAGTCCTTACTAATTTGAGTCCCAGCCGAATTATCTGAAAATGCATTCCACTTTGACCTGACAGGCAGACCGGCAATACGTTTGCTACTAGATGAGATGTCTCTAGATACAGGAGATGTATTCTGCTGCCCTTGTTCAACCAGTGATATGTTTCTTATCATATCGCACTTTGCTAAATGAGACAGCTTGTGCACAACAAGTGACAAACTCTTTGTTCCGCAAACCAATGAAGCCGATGCCAGTCAGATATCTAGTTGCTGCGTCATTACTCACTTACTCCTGCATCTTAGAATCTACACAATTTGTATGCCTATCAGCGTGTCCAAGGCTGCGTTAGTTGGTGTGCTTGGTCCACTGCTGTCGTCAGCGACAACCGATACATTACAACTCTCGAGATGTTGAACCACGACAGACTCAAGGTACAGAAAATCATGATATTGTAGTCAGCTAAACCTCAAACTTTTCACAAAAGTGACACTCCAAACGAGGATCACTTTTGGTTCTAGATTACAAATCTGTATCTGCACGCCTAGAGCGCTCGCTGGCTCGACGCACCATGTAATATTCCGAAGCTGGCTGCCTAGGTCTCTTGAAACAGCCATTTCTTGTCTTCTTATACCTAGGCACTTCATGAATGTGCTATAGCTAGAGCAGAAACATCCAGAAACATCCTGTAGCTAAGTATAGTGGTAAAGGCCGATAATGATGGCGGATAAGGGCGAAGAAGATACTTGCTGCGGTTATGGCTACAGCAGATCATGGGCTGCTAAAGGGAATAACAGGATTTAACTTCAACCTGGCACTTGAGGTCAGCCGTTATGGCAGCTATAGTTTATGATAATAGATGAAGATTCAAGCTCCAGGCTGTGTAAAAGGGATTGTCTTTTGAGTCCTGCGAGGTCCACCAATGAGCAATTATCCTCAGTGCGGAGAAAAGAGCTCGGAGTTACGAAGACTCGTCATCGAAATCAGGACCTGATTGGCTAAAGTCTTACTTGAAACTCATCCATGAGCAGCACAATGCGAATGCTTACAAAAGCACAGTTACATCAGTCAATGAGATCAGAGATCCTTTCAGCACTGTTGAATGCATGAATTAGACTATATAGACTCAAGTGGCATAGTCCCAAGTCCATCAAGCAAACGCTCCAAGGCCCGCTTGCTCTGTGTGTGCCATGACCCTCATCCCTGACATCATTACACCGGGATAGACAGAACGGCTCAACGTTCAACATCCGCGCAACAAAAATGTCATCACGACCGGCGGAAACGGCGTCGGGGTCCGCAACCAGCGGCGCAGTCGGCGTCACACCGCTGACCGCCTCAAAACCGCCTCAGAAGTTAAGCTGCACGTCCTGTCGCTCTAGAAAGCTGAAATGTGATAAACAAAGTCCGTGTGGCAATTGTGTCCGAACCGGGTCCGAGTGTATATATCCGGCCCGGAAACGGATCCAACGGCCGCGGAAGACGAAGAATGCGGAACTTCTCCAGCGGCTTCACCGCTTGGAGTCTATCGTCGGTAAGGTCGGGTTAGATCTCGACAAGCTAGATGCACGCGCAGAGTCTACCGCAGCCACGGCACTGTCACCGACCTCAGCTCGTGCCTTGTCTGCGGACCCCGGGACGGAGGTGGAGAAGGAGGCTGAAAGCGGACCGAAGACATCAGAGACAGGGCCGCCTGCATCACAAGAAGGTGGAAATATGACGGCGACGTTCATGGGCGGGCATTTCTGGGCATTGCTCTGCGACGAAGTCGGAGGATTGAAGCAGGCGCTGGAACAATCGACAGACTCGGACTCAGATGAGGACCTGCCCATACAGGAGCTGACGCCCGAATCAGGCGGCGGGCGGACGAGCGCCTCCAACTCTCCAGGGATGCTATTCAGCGGCATGAGCAGTCATCGCCATCATGCAGAACACCCTATTCCAAGCCAGATTCTTTATCTCACGACAATATTCTTCCGGAACGTAGACATGCACCTCAAATTTCTCCACCGCCCAACCATCTCCAACGCACTACACCATCTCGCCGAACATCCCGAAACAGCAGCAGATCTTCCCCCCGAGCGAGAGGCTCTCTTCTTTGCAATATACTACGCAGCGATAACGAGCCTACCAACGACGGAGTGCAGGGAGCGTCTGAACCGCGAGCGCACCGATCTCGCGACACAGTTCCAAGAGAGCATCGAACGGGCCCTCGGACGTGCCGACTATCTCAACAGCACAAGTATAGAGGTCATCCAGGCCCTGGCACTATACACCTGCTGTCTACGGTCTCACAACGGTTCCCGGGCATCGTGGTCCCTACTCAGTCTTCCAATCCGTCTGGCACAAGGCCACAATCTCCATCAAGACGGCGACGGCACGCGGTCCCGATTCACTCCGTATGAAGCTGAATTGCGCCGCCGATTATGGTGGCAGCTCATTGTACTGGATTGCCGCGCGGCGGAAGACAGAGGCACGAACACAATGATAGCGCGAGGGAGCTACAACACGCGGCTGCCGCACAATATCAATGACGATGAGTTCGGTCCCGACACAACGACGCCGCTGACGGATCGTCCGGGTCCGTCGGACATGACGTTCAGTCTTTGCACGGCGCAATGCTCAGGCGTGTTTCTCTACTTCGAGCACGCAACCGGTGATGGCCCGCTCCAAAGTGAGGAAGACACAGTGCGGCAGGCGCAGCACCTCGAGAGCCAGTTCGTCCAGGGTGCTGATCCAAATCACGTCGGATCATACATCGCCTCCGTCCTCGTGCGCTTGATCATCCTAAAATTGTGGCTCGTCATGCGATACCCTTTCCATCACCGAGTCGGGAGGCCGAGCGAGGACCCAGTCGTAAAATCAACAGCCAATAGCAGTACGGAAACATCGCAGGCGCCCTTCGCTTCGTCATCAGAGCGGCAGTCGCGCGTCGGCCTGCTCGCAGCTACGGCGTCCAGGGAATCCACGCTGCGCACAGCCGTCTCTATCATGGAGCTCTCTGACTTCGCACAGACAGGGCCTTACAAAGATCGGTTCAGCTGGTGGTCCGCGATGTACGTCCAATGGCACCCGTTAGCCGTCGCTCTTGCGGAACTGTGTACGCAGACGGAGGGTGAAATCGTGGTTCGCGCATGGAAGGTCATTGAGAATGTGTTTCCGCGTTGGAGCGCTACCATTGCCGATACGAAGAGTGGCAGCCTGTGGCGGCCGATCAAGAAGCTATACCGGAAAGCAAAGGCTGCGAGGGAGTCTGCTCTCGCGGCCAAAGGTGGTGATGCGGGAGTCGGTGCTGTCGGGGGAATCAGTGTGAAGAGGAAGGGAAGTGCCACGAGAGCGCAACAGGGCTCGACACAGTCAACGAGCCGGACGAAAAAATCCGGCCTTGAGCCTCGGATTAACAAGCTATCAATCAGTCCACCACCCACGGGTACAGTAACGTCGAGTAGCGCACTCGGCACATCCACAACACAAGACACGATAATGAGCAACACCGACCCATCACTCGGTCCCAGACTCCTCGGGGATTACTACCTATCCGACCCGACAGCGAACACCCTCACCTCAACAACAACAACAACACCAGATCCAAATTCCATAGACTTTAATCCGAACAACATTAACCACACCAGTAACAACTGCGGCGCCGGCGGCATACCACCCACGACGTCGTCTGCCACCAATATCGGAGGAGAAGGAGGAGGAGGGTACACAGCGCAGAATTTCGAGACGCTAGACAACGCGTTCATGCAATCGATCTTCGCCTGGCCCGACCTGAACTTCGCCATGTCGCCTCCACTTCCGCCATCATCATCATCGTCACAAAATCAGAACAGCATGATGCAAGGGCTGTCCGGACCGTTTACTTCATCTCTGCCGCCATCACAGATGATGCCGGGCCAATTCCACCACCAACAAGGGCAACTCTACGGCAGTGGTGATGGTGGTGGTGGTGGCGGCAATGGTGCCGAACTACCGATGCTGAACTCGATGCTCGATAACAGCCCCGTGATCGACTGGAGCACGTGGGATGAGTTCGTCTTGGATACGTATAATGCCGACTCGCGATCCAAGTCGGGCGAGAGCGAGGGCAGCAGATAATTAAGAATCCCCCTGCGCTGGTTGATTTGGGTGGTATGGCGTGATTGTAAAGATATTATACAGCTGTACGGGTTTAAATGGACACTCTTCTCAGTACATGTAGGTACCTACCTACCTGGTAAATTAAAAATCCGAAGAAACTCAATGTCAAACCGGTCTATTGGGAAATCTTACTCTTATGGTATGATGATATATAACACCTGACATGCCCACTCTGTATTGTGTGTTTTTTTTTTTTTTTTTTTTTTAAATGCGCCTGTTAGCCTGTAGATGATCCGCAAGATAAAGAAACTTGGTATTACAGTATTCTATAGCAAATTAACCAGTGTTGAGCGAGTCATCCTAAGAGAATTTATAATTCCTAGTATAACCAGGCGGCAAAAGAAAATCTTATACGGAACCACCCGAGGTCGACGCCCACGGCCATACGCTGGAGGACATTCATACATCCGAAGTCATCAAGGGTAGTTAGGTGGTATACTGGCTGTGTTGTCTGCTAAAAGTGATGCAGACCTGCCCAGGTTGAACATCAAAGAATGGAGTGAGTTGGCGGGTAGGCATGAGGGTTTGATCCTGTTCTCGGCCTGGAAATCAGGAGCAGTCGATAGAAGGCCAGGGTGATCGCGTTGCATGCATCACTGCGTCCTCCAGCACACCGCACTATCTCGTCCCATACCGCATCGACCAGTCAATAGTTAGTAAATATGAGGGTATCTAACTATGAGATTTACTGGTTAACAGGAAAACCTAGTCAGCCTCAGAAGTTTCTTGTTAGCGATCTGCTAACCTCCGGAGGATGTTGAATGCATCAGGTCCGCACAGTTCGACCGTGGTTCGTAGCAATTAGTGTTTTTAGGAATTTGGTTCATTTATTTGGGCTCTATCTTCTTGAGAGCCATCATGCAAATAGTCATAGAGTGTATGATGAAAAGAGTTTTCCGCAATTCCGTAATGAACACCGGGCAAAGACCATTTCCCATAAACCTCCAATCACCGCAGTCATGGAACACGTAAAGAAATCTTCTCCCCTTCTCTTGCCTACCGAGCTGCTTATGCGAATGTGGACGGGCGAGTGGCGCTGAAGATCTTCTTGGTGCTTGTCTTGGGGACACGGTGGGGCAGAGGGAAGGAGAGGCCCTTGCTGACGAGCTGCTTGATGTAGGGGCGCTTGATGTCCTCGGTCTTCTCGATCTCCACAACGCGGAGGATCTGTTACGAGGTTAGTTTTTCTGCTGGGATGGCCACATAGAAGTTAGGATTGAGCGTACGTGGATAGACCGGAAACGGGCACGGTGGCGAGCGGCCATGTCGGAGTAGAGGGCGTCGACAGCATCGGATCTGGAGAGCTCACGGTACTCCTTGTACATGTTGTGCGTACCAGATCGGGAGTCGTATCGAATCCAGATACCGAAGTTCTTGACACGGAGGGGGTTCTGCTCGTGGATCTAATCGGGAGGGCTCAGTCAGTCTCCGTGTGGTCCGCGGTCCCCTCCCTATCTTAGTGTCAACATACCTTGTTGAGGCTGACAATCTCGCCGTTGGCCTTCTTGACCTTCTTGAGCTTCATCAAGAAGTACCAGAAGCGGGACTTGGCGACGACCTCATTGGGGGCGAAGATGCGCATGCGGTACAGCTTCGGGGTGGGGTTGGACTCGGTGGGCAAGTGGCGCCCGAGCACCTGGTATTCCTGAAGACGACCTGTTTTCATGCTGTTAGTAGCCGCCGGATGAGGTTTGTTCAGTGTACGACGTGTAAACAGCGGCGGTCGATAAGACGTAGAAAGTCGTTTTCGACGATATTCTTCGGGATGTAAAATTCGTCCTTCTCGGTGATGTATAAAATCGGAGGGTCGATGATTGATTGATTGATGATATCCACGCATTTATTCCTTCGCAATTGATCGATGGCCCAAGCTCTCACCCATTTTCCTGGTCGATTGAAGCAGGTGTGTATCGCAAGTCGTCCCGCAACTCATTGTCATGTTGATGTCGATTTCTCCATCTCGGTCTCGGTCGCTGTTTTACAGACATCATGGGAAATGAAAAGGCTTACTTACCCATCTGTGACAATTGTCAGTAAACAGAAGAAGATATGATTGAGGTGGAGAGTAGGGGGGCAGTGAACGTACTGTGACTTGGTTAAACCGTCGTGGCTGTCGTGATGCGTTCAGTGGAAGGGAAAAAGATCGGGTTCAAGTGGTGGAGGCTGCTCTGGCGCTGTTCGGCTACCAGAACTTTTTTGGCGAATTTCTGTGCTGAGGGTTTCCCGCCCTAGTGATTTCTGTGGTGGTCCGCGCGTGTTTTGGAAGTGTTGTGGCAGTGTCTGTTGTGGCTTGATAGGGCAAAATGGATGAGTCAGGTGGGGCTGGGAAGGCACTTAGGTACATGAAAGGGAGTGCAAGGTGATCTGTGCTCTGCCCCTCCAACTGGCCATTCTTGTTGAGAGTCCAAGGTGGAATGAATGAATGAATAAAGTGGGTCACTTCTGACATTCCATTGTCACCAGCTCAGCGAGTCTCATCAAGCTGTGTAATGGTAGAGAGGGAGCACTCAAGCCATCAAAAATGGCAACAATATAGAAAAAAGATACTTCTCTTTTCAATTGAAGAAATTGACATGACATCCTCCCATCCTTGATCGTTCACCTCATCACTTCTCCAGTTTTCATCCTCAGGCCTTCTCATATTTTTCACCATGGATGCCCTCATCCACCAATTCAGGGCCGCCTATACCGCTATCAAGGGCGATCAGCTTGCTGAGACATTCAACCCTGGCACCCCAACAAATGCAAACAAATTGCTCGCAGTCTGGGGACGCGGTGACCCCCGACAGATGGCATCGGATCTCCAATTCTTATTTAATCACGATCAATCCCGTGTGAGGATCCCTAAAGAGGAGACCGCCGGCTGGTTCGAGATCTATAAGTCTTATTGGCGTGCCGTCGGCGAGATTCTCGCCGCAAAGGGTTTACGACGAGATGCACATGTACGTCATCGAGATCTCATGTGGTAGTTAGGACTGGCTAACTTTTGAAGTAGTCGACATGGGCCAGGGTCTATGATGCCTGGAAGGACTTCACATTGCTTGTCGTCCGTGGCTATACGCACCACGACTTCGAGAACTGGACAATACCTTGCCTCTATGTTGCGGGAAAATATTTACGACTCTACGCGATGCGCGCCGATGCTGAGAGGGCCATTAGTGGTGGCGATGGAGCTGCTCTTAATGACTTTCAAGACGACTTCGATCCCCAGGCCGAGGAGAACAAGAGTTTGGAAGAGTGCGCCCGGCATCTGAACAGAATCTTTCAACTCTGCTTGACAGACAGGTAATTCTCAAATTCAATGTGCTGTGAGAGTTTACATGCTGATACATCTCAGAGCTCCTTTGGAAGAATCGCGGAAGTGGGGTGTCTACTATGCTGTCAACCTCCTGTTCAAGACCTACTTCAAGCTCAATTCAGAACCCCTTTCCAAGAACATTCTCAAGGCAATATCTGCCGGTCGGACTGACATACCTTCGATCGACAAGTTCCCGAAGTCGCAGCAAGTGACCTTCAAATACTACGAAGGTGTCCTAGCCTTTTTAGAAGAGAACTATGTCGAGGTGATGTTATACAACAATGTCTTCCGACATTCACTATTGCTTACTTTCTTCTACAGGCCGAGAAGCCTCTCGAAATGGCCTGGTTAATGTGCCACAGAGACGCTCAACGAAATCTCGAGTATGTTTTTGGCCCCTTCCTATCGAGTACGTGCTTTACTGACAATCTTTAGGCTCATCCTGACTTACCTCATCCCATGCCGCCTACTAACAACACACACTCTCCCCAGCAAACAACTACTAGCACCATTTCCTCGATTGCAGAAGCTATTCATGCCATTAGCAAACGCCATCCGAAAGGCGGATTTAAAAGCTTTTGATATCGCACTCCGCGACGGCGAAGATGAATTCATCAAGCGCCGAATCTACCTCACGTTAGAGCGCGGGCGCGATATCGCGCTACGGAACCTACTACGAAAGGTCTTCGTAGCGGGCGGTTTCGAAGAACCGAAGGACGGCGCCCCTCCCGTCCGGAGAACCCGAATACCGGTCGCCGAGTTTACTGCTGCTATTTCATTGAGCAGTGGCGAGCCTAGTGATTCTGATGAAGTCGAGTGCTGGATGGCTAACATGATATACAAGGTATGTCACATGTGAGATCGGTCTTTATCTTCTTTCCTCATTCCCGACATCGAGACCGCGCGTCACTAATGGAACTGCACCGTAGAATCTCATGAAAGGCTACATAGCTCACGAGCGCGGAATCGTCGTTCTCAGCAAATCCGGTGCTTTCCCGGGTACCAGAGTATGAGTCAGCGACGCGATCATCAGATACATGACATGGAGATGCAGCCCCAAACAAACGAAGTCCCAGGCAGATGCAGTGCACGGTGCAGAGTAGCATTAGCTCACGGCAACCAATTTCCCCCAACGCTACGAGGCAAAGATGGACGCGGACTATACCAGTATTGACTCGAGATCATGAAACATTCACCCGGCTTGCATCGATATAGGCGGGACTGTAAGTGGCTTGAGTTTCTAAATAAGAACGAGGAAAGAATCGTGAGTGTGGAGAAGTCGGGCACCCAGCATCCTCTTAGTCTTCTAAAATATTGCTTGATCGGGTCGAGATGAGATTTTGCGCGTGTGTCGTCGCACTTTGTCAAACACCACAGCCGCTTTAGGCGGCTATGATGAGGAAGCCTACGATCCTTTTCCCGAAAAAGAGTCATCTCTCTGTGTAACATGAAGTGATGAGCCTAGACTTGTGCAACTTTTGCCCCATGGTAGCGACCAATATGACCTCGCCTGCTTGTTGGATTAGCAAACCCATTTGACTCGTCAAAAGGATCACTGAAATTGTATTTTCTTCAAATGACATCTGCTGATATTAGAAATTCCTACTATCACCTGGAAGAACATGCATTGGTCGCGAGCCGAGCTTTAGGGAAAGCGCCGTAATTGACAGCATCTTTGCACAGTATAAGGAAGCTATCACGATATCATGCAACCACTTTGCTAACGATTAGGATGGCATTTAGTGTCAGTAGTCCTTTCGATCTATTATGTCACTGGACCAGCGCGACGCAGAAATTGTGTTATCCCAGATCCATCTGGCTTATTTGCTGTGTATTCGAAATAAATGAGGTAGCTACCTGGTATTCTGTTCGTATTTGCCGGGCGATTTTCAATGCTGAAAAACATTCTGCCTTATTAGGTAGGTTATGCTTTTGAAACTTCGATATTCTTATTAGTCCTCCTTAGTTTTACTTATTGTCATGGTGTCTAGAGCCGATTCGACGTCCGAGTACTATGGTAATAATCTCTGCAAGCATACTCTCCAGCTATAACAGCCTTTCCTCAGTCAATGACTTTCGAGGCTCGCTCATCATCAGGATTTGTTGGTTGCGGACGTAAATGTAGTTTAAATACCTGACTTTTCTCTCTTCCCATCCGGTCCTAGGTCAGACGCCAAGCCGTAGAGACATGGATGAAATGAGGGTCGGTGGGGGTTTGACCCGCCTGCGAACACTGGGTGAGTGGCGAGTAGTGAATGTGCACAACTACAGAGTGCATTCATTGAACGGTCTTGGAGCTGCGGATAATAAGACGTGCATATGCATGATAGCACACCGGCATTGAGATATGGGAATTGTTGGCCATTCCCTTATCTCTACTGCAATGAAATCAATTGCCAAAATGCTACTTCAATTGCCTTATCAGAGTCGCTGGGAATTGATTCGGTGGGTGTTCAATGTTCACCATTCACGGCCAGATAGAGTAATAATTATTGTACAGTATGACAATTGCTTTTTTGGGGCTCGGAAGATCACACCCATTACAAAGAATATCCTAGCAAAAAAAAAAAGCATTGACCCCTGAGACTAGGGGATCCATGCCGGGGACGATGGATGCTTTTGATTGCTATCTTCGGGATGATTGTGTTGCTTGGCCGGTTCGAGGTACTTGGCATGGATAATGTTCTCGACAATGTCTGGCTGCTGCAATCTTTACTGTCGGCTTCAATTGAATGCGATGAGACTGATAAAGCCTGTAGCTAGTTAGCATGTATCAATTGACAAACCAAATCACAAACATGAAACTCGATCAGTTGTTGCGAACTGTCTCGTATGATTTTTTGATTTTTTTTTTTTTTGTCGAGGCAAGGCAAGGCAACCCGGAAATTTGCTTTTGCGCAGCAAGGGAGGGTCCCAGAATGCCTGAGCCCACTGATCCTTCCCAGCGAGTCGGCCCTGGCTCGCATGGAAATGCGCTGTAAATCCACCGAGGACCCCCAGCTAGCGAACCATTCTAGCCTTCCGTGGCACTGGAGACGTTGGCCTATCATGGACAGATTGGGCGAGACAAAGTGGGCTATGGTGAACGCTAAACTTCTTGGAGGCAGAGCAGGGATTTAAATGAGTCAGGTGATCTCGTGTGAATATTGCGTTGTACCAGACGCGTGCACTGACAGGTATCGTCAACCGAGCGCGTTTGCCTGAAGATACAGGCCTGTTCCAAAGCAAAATGGGCAGGCAGTCATACAGCCGGCGTCGCCTTCCCGGGGTTCCTGACTATATAATGAGTCCCGCCCCCGAAAATTTCTTCCTTTTCTTATTCCTCTCCAATTTTGATGGAGGGACGCTTTGAAGAATAGGTAGGCAAACAAAAAATTATCGTCTCATTTCATCCTTCTTGTTCGTTTGCATTTACATTTACATTTCTTATCGTTTCGTCAATAAACCTGCCGACTCATTCTCCGTCAAGAGAGAAGTAAAGTCAGCTTTTTCACGCCATCAAAGTTCACTCACGGACTCGACGTTGGGTATTTGTAATCAATATCAGTGAATGCTTGCGACCGAGGCAAATTCACTTATTCCTCAACGGTGATCAAAGAGAAGGAGAAACACACACATCAACATGTCGTCTAGAACACACAGCAAGCGCTTCGAGCCGCCGCCAAGCAAGAGTTTCTCCAAGAGTCACAAGGTGAACAAGTCAAGCTCATCGTTCAGCAAGACACATGGCGTTTCAAAGAGCCGACATGAATCATCCCGTCGTCGCTTGACGACGTCCATGTCTCATCAGATGGATACAACTATGTCGCCTGAAAGGTAAATACTCTTCTCCACAAAATCCAGTCGTTCTCATAATTGTCTAACACTTCTTCCATCAGCACTCTCACCCCTTCAATCGTAACGCTCATAATCGGCCGTGACCAACGCATCTTCGCCGCCCACGAGGACGTCCTCTGCGCCTCGCCTTGGTTCCAACAAGCGTTGTCGGAACAGTACATGCTGCCGGTCGATCCCCAAAGCGGCAACAAGCGCGTGCACCTACCTGACGAGGAGCCTGAGATCTTCTCATCGGTACTTGAGTATCTCTACAAAGGCGATTACTATCCTCGCCTGGTCCACAACAAGAGGCGGGATTCTTGGGAGATCGAACAGCTTGACGACGAGCGTGGCGGTGCCGAGGCTACGGTCTACCATTCTGCTGTCGATGGCGATATTCTCAAGGATACTGTCATTTACTGCACGGCGGAGAAGTATGGCTTGACTGAGCTGAAGAGGGTTGCGTTGAGGAAGCAGGGTTTACGTAAGTCTTCATCACTTTCTTCTCCCCTCTTACATGAGTCTTATCTACTATACTTCTCCCACTTGTCTCTCCTCATATGCTGACGCGAGTATCGGACAGAATCCGGAATCCAATGCAGCACGATCCTCGCGTCGGCCCGATATGCCTACGCCAACACGCCCGACACGGACTCGAAGCTGCGAGCACACTACCTCGCCCTCATCATCCGCAGCCGCAGCACATTTAAGCGCAGCGGCACGATGCAGCTCGAGATGCATAACGGCGGCACACAGCTGTTCTTCGACTTATTCGTCGCCCTGTGCAATCACGTCGACGATATCTCCAGCGCCTCGTAAGTAGTACCTACCTAGTTTCATGTATCATCCTATCCAATCATACCTTTTTGCCTCACTTTCCCCTCCCTCTTCTCTCTTCTTCCCTATTCCTTCCAGTTCCAAACCTCCCACACCATTTCTATGTTGGCGATGCCTAAGGCTGACAAACTCCTTCCCTCCAGTAACACGCCGCGGAGCAATCGCCACTTCTTCTAATTAGGCGCCGGATTTGCCTTACTTTCCCCTTTCCACTCAACCTGCATGTATACACGCTGCTTATGAGTCACTCCCAACCCCCTCATCCTCAACCCCGGACGCTGGGCTCCCATCTCCCTTTTTTCCAACCTCTAACGGGTCCTATTGCGATCACATTCTCGTCACCCATCAATTTCGCCACTTTCATCGTTATTGCCAATACTATCAGAGCACACTCGAGGGCTTTTTGACACTTCAAAAAAAAAAAGAAGAACTCAAAAGGTTATAATGATCAACGACGACCTTTTTCTCGCTGCTGCCTACCCTTCGGCCTTACTCGCATACTCCAAGGCTCTTCAGTACTCGGATCCTGCTCTTACTGATGATCTATCTTCTTTCCCTTTTCTCTCTTTTGTTTCGTCTTAGATCCGGGCTTGGGTTTTTAGCTTAGGGATGCCACTGACATAAAAATCAAATCATCGGCGTACTGGTGTTTGTCGGTCGGACGGTCGGAAACTGTATTCATTTCCTCATCGTTTTCTTTTTTTTTTTTTTTTTTCCGATCTCCTTTGCTCCTTTGTTCTACTTCATGACAACCCCTGTACTATTCAAAACAAAAACCTATCATAGTCATCATTGTCGGATGACACGAGGCCGAAGGCGTCGCCTCACGAACTCTAAACCCTCGAAGGGCGACGACCCTTCTCTGAGCTGGTATTAGGATGATTAACCAGGAGAGGGTGGAGACGGTCCACGCTATAAAACGACGCAGCGCTGCACTACACAGGTGTTTTGCGCTGGGATGAGATAGAGCTGAAGAGGGAGACATGATAGGTGAAGAAAGATTGCAAGACCCGGAGGAATTTTCTTCTTCTTGATGCCGGTGTTTTTCTTTCTTTTTCTTTTTCCTTGCTTGTTCCCTTTGTAACGCTCTCTCAACCTCGCCACTTATTGGTGTCCGCTTGTTTCTTCATCCAGTCAGGACGGACGGACGGACGCCAATACATACACACATTTTGTATTACTATTCTTCTGAACTCTCGTTCATGATATTTGAGAGAGAGAGAGAGAGAGAGGAGGTGAGAAATTGCTCGACTATAGAAGGCTACAGATTCCATGCAGTAGCGAGAGCACACATAGGGGAAGAGATCCCTTATGACGACGACACGAACAATGGCTTGATAGACCGTTTAGCTTTCTTGTATATACATTATTCTTTATTTTAATACCACTTTCTTGACCCAACTTCCACTACCCTTTCTTGTGTCTATGGTTGGCGATGTGGATGTATATTAGTGAATCTGTCCTGCTAGTTATTGAAAGCATGGCTCTGAGCTTCTTCGCTTTTGTTCCAGGCTAGTTGATACACGTGCCCTCGTTGATCCTTCTAAGGATTTCCACTATGGCCATCTGTCACTTCTGATAGCTGCCTCATACTTTACCAACATGCAAGGGAAAATAAGCAGCTAAACACGTAGATTTCGAATCATGTATTCAGACGTTGTTTCATGTCCATTCAGTAATATAAAACATCTCTCTCTCTCTCTCTCCTGAATTTCTAATTCTCAGTAACTTGGAGGGTCACCAGCTCTCAACACGAAACTACCTATCTACCCGCTCCGGGTGAACGACCTCGTCGGGGTATCTCATTTCCGATCCTCGATGCAGGTATTGCTTCCCTTCTTCACCTCACGCCACGCGCGTCAAACGAATCACGGGAGAAACGTCGGCGATTTCATCGCCGACTTATTCCTTACCTCCCCGCAGCGATTACCATAACCATCTCTCGCCGAGGCCAACAGCCCTTCGCCGGGCAGACGAAGCCTTTAAACGCGGCAGCCATACCCTCGCAGCCGGCTCCTCGCCGCCTCCGACGACTGCCATGGACCACCTCCACCTCTTGCCGTTATCTCTTCAACTGGTTCATCGATTATTCAAATAAAGCTTATCCAGCTGTATTCAGCAATGGAAACAAGGACTTGACATTTTGCTACCTCAGTGTTCAGTCATGATGAAATATTCAACGAATGTATTGACTACGTGAGCTAATCTTCAATGTTGAGTAGTCCTAACTATACAGCCATTGTTGGCATTTGGATTGAAACAACAACAGACACACCATAAGCGTCGTGATAAACACCATGAACATCGTGACAGACACACCATAAACAAAGACCATAAACGCCAAAACAGAAGAATTACAAACCACAGCCTATACAGTTTATCCTCCCTTCTAAGCATCCAGATGCTTAGTACCATCCCAATCCGGGTCCTTAGACAGAATGCTCATGACGGTGTCGTCAATATCATTAAGGGTCATGAACTTTGCAGTGCCCTCCTTGTGTGCGACCACCAGGTCATATAAGTCGTAGATCTGCATGCGCTTCAGACCACGGCGGCGGCGAAGCTCCTCCATCTCTGAGTACAGCTTCTTCTGCATCGACCTATGGACTCGAGGATCACACTGATCGTAGATAGCCTGCTTTTTGGCAGTAGCATATTGAAGATCCTTTTCTTCTTGGCGCAAGCTGTTCATGACTTTTGACAGAGCAATAGCCGGATCTTGCGATGGTCGTAGGGTTCCATCTTCGTGGGCATACTGCTGACCTGTAGGCTTCGTAATTCCGGAAGATCGAGTGGTGGACTTAGTAGTCTTGAGAGAGTGTCGAGCTTGGCCAGCGGTCTCTCGCTGGCCCCGGGGCTTCGCCATTCTAGGGGAAGACATCTCAGGGGCCTTGTCCATGCTTTTGATAATGGACCCCTCGCTGGACTCGGTGACGTTGCGACCAGCATTCCACGGATGTTCCACGCGCTTCGCCATTCTAGGGGGACGCATGTCGGGTGTCTTGTCCATGCCTTTGCTTGGAGAACCCTCGTTGGACTGGGATGTGTGGCGAGCAGGTTCTCCCGATGCTGCGTGCACATTCCCATGCACATTCCCGTGTGCACCTTGTCTGATATCGGTTGAGATGAAATGCTCATTGGCCCGATCGAATTCCTTCCCGGCATAAGGAAGATCTTGCTTGGCCATGTCAAGCTCAAGTCTGACCTTATTGAGCTTCTCAATGGTGGCAATGTGTTGTTTTTGAGAGACGTCGAATTTCTTTTTGCCATTTGCAATCTCAACATTGGCGAGTGCAAGGTTCTTGTTGGCTTCATCCAACTGGGCCTGCAGAGCATCGTGTTCGCTGGTTTGCTTCACGGCAGATTCAAGGGTGAGAATCTTCTCCTTCTGGTGAATGATGAGCATGTCTTGCTCGTAATTGACGAAGAGAGCGTCGGAATGCTTGTTCTTGAGAGATTGTATCTCGATCTCTTTCTTCTTGTTCCCAAATTCTGCTTGCTTGAGTCGAGCGTGGAGGGATGTATTTTCATTCTTGAGGCCTGCGTATATCACTTGGTTAGCACGAAGAATCAATCCTATCTAAAGGGTAGACTTACGCTCTAACTCTGAGACCTCAGAATCAAGCTTCTGCACTTCATTTGCAAGGTGCTCAGCTTGTCGTGAAACAAGCTCGTCGTGCTCTTGCAAAGCGCGCACTTCCTCTCGGACCTTATCCAGTGAGACGAAGATCTTCTCTTCTACTTTCGGAAGCGCCAGAGACTCGAAGTCGGCATACTCGTTTTGTGCACCGAGAGTCTCTTTGTCCTTAGCCTGGCCATGTCTGACGAATATTGGAATCTTGTTCTTATCTGTCCATTTTGATAACTTCAGACTGCCAGAAACAAAATCGGCAATGTGACTTTGTTGGGGAACAGTGAAGGCCGAGCCGGTGATATTATTTGTGTTGGGAAGAGCGAAGGCAGGTATGTCGAGCTCAGCTGTCACGGAGAGAGTAATAGGGCTTTGAGGCGTATCATTGCTCTCAGTCTTGTGCTGCTCTGAGTCGTGTTGCTCAGTGACGACACTTGTTGATTTGTCGGAGTGCTCATTGAGAGAGTCATCCTGAGCAGTGACCAAGTTGTCTAGGAGTGTGGTTAGATTTTTACCGGAAACCATGTTGGATGTAGGTTCTTCTCCAGCGTCTTCTTCGGCGTCGTCTCCGACAGAAGGGTTCTTGTATGCCTTTGTACGAGGTGGAGTAGATTGGATCAAGTCTTCGATCTGTAAACGTGTTTGTTAGTGATTTTGTGTGGATAGCACTTGTGTTGATGGTGACCAACATTTGAAAACTCCAGATTATCGCTTGTGTTGTCGCTTGGAACACAGCGACGGGTTTGGGGGAGCTTCGGGCAAAGCCCGAGTGCAAGATCGGAAACGGCTGACAAGAGCTTCTAGCTCCTATCAGGTGCGGGGGCGACAGTGTTGGCTGCCGAGACAGGACGACTCACAGAGGGTCCTGGCTGAGGAGCAGGGGGGGGAGCAGGACTTGACAGGGTGGGCTCTTTCAACGCTTTCCAATCGTCACCGACCAGATAAGCATTGAGCTCTGTGAACCGACCCTTCCCCTTTGGAGACTCCTGAATGGTGCCAGTGGCATTAATGGAGGAAAGTGTGACGGTGGGGTGGGCGCCAGTCGAGGAGGCCGCGGTGAAGTCGGACTCGTCTCGAAGGTTGCGTTCACGATTGTATCGTGCACGGCGCTGGCTTTCAAGATTGAGTCTGGGAAGGTTCTTCTTGTACATGATGAAGAGTAAGTGAAGAGTACGTCGTATGACTGCATAGTCAGAGTCAGCGGGTGGAGGGGCGATGAAGTATCGATCGAAGTAGATGTTTGACTCGTCCCTTCTTAAGGGATGACGACAAGGTGTGTATGAATTGTGTTGTGAGTCAATGTGTGGGTGGACTTACCAGTACAAAGGCAATTGAAAGGAAGGGTAATTGAAAACAGTTGAATTCCAACAAGTAGTGCGATGCTGTTGAACAATGTTTTAGTGAAGGAGCTGCGGGATGTTGATGGGGTTGGACGGAGGGGAGATGTTGTGACGCGTCTCGCATTAGGAAGTGGCGACAGTGAGGTGGTGGTAGATGGGCGACAATGAGAAGGGTGACTTACTCAGAAAAGTGCTTGCTTAAAAGCAGCGAAGTTCAATGAACAGTTCGAAGCTGTCAAATTGATGTGTTAGTGAAGGCGCGAGGAAATGTTGATGGATGCAGGGATGTCGCAGCCCAAGACGCGTCTGAATCGCCGAGATGCCAAGCGTGCCAAGGATGCAGGAACAGGGGTTGTGCAGCAGCGGGTGGGGGAACTTGCCCGTCAAAGTGGATGGTTTGAATCAAGAAGTTTCAAAAAGCAGTCTGATGCAGTCAAATCAATGGAATGATGCAGGCGCGAGCAATTGTCGATGGATTGATTGTTGTAATGCAGCAGGCACTTTGGAAATCTGAATTTGTTATGAAGCAAAAATGGAGGAGACAACACTGTGGCAGGTGGGAACGATTTCTTATATAGTGACCTGTATCCCCACAAATTCCCGCATTGGGACAGTGAGCTTCTATAGCCATCACTCAGCGCTCTTCAGTGATCTATTGGGTATTGCTCAGTGCTCTGAGATGCCACTTAGTGGTAAATACAGAAGAGTGGTTGCTGAAGATTCTGGTGCGTTAGGTGTCGAACCAAGGTCCTGTTTTGGGGCAGCTCAGCATTGTCAATGTCCCTGAACAGAAGGTTGGCTCCGGCGAGTGAGCTCCAGTGCTACACAGGCGAACCACGACATCAGTTGTAACGTGATGCTCATAGCACCGTAGTATGCAGGAATGGGCAAAGTAAGATATTCAGAGGAAAGAGTCAAGAGGCTCGGGGATCTGCCTAGTCCCAAAATCACTATTAGAGTCGTAACACTTTGATAGATGGAAACATGTATGTACATACCTCCTGCCTCGTATATACATATATATACCGTAATAACCAGATATCCTCTCGGGAAAATACCAAGTCTGGATTGTCACTCAATCAATATCTTGTGACAAGCAGACGAATCTCCTCCTACCTCCTGTGCTGTTTCGAAATAATTTCTACATCCTATAACGCTACAAATCCGCCTGAAGAGACTATCAAAGAAACCTGGGTTTCGAATCCCACTCAAACAAGCCTATCTGTCTCCTTCTCGATTAACCCTCCCCAAGCTGCAGCTCCACGCCTTTGTACAAGCTCCAGATCGTTTATCGCCCACCTCTTCTTCCCCATCCCAAGCTTCAGCGAGAAGTGCCAAGAGATGAACGAAACGTTTGGGCAAGGGAAACTTCCGACTGCTAGCCTGAATTCGACCTCCATATCTCCTCTGAAGGTCTACACTTATTCGTGTGGTATACAGAATATTATTCTGTTTTATTCGTTACTCATTTCTATAAATTTGGTCACTGTTCTATGCCCCTATTCTCTGCTTACCCTTGTTTATCCAGGTGGTATCTGTAAAGTGAATCATCCAAGAGCCGAAGCTCAGTCGTCTGCTACTCCTGTGTCCAGCCTACCCACACCTACTGCTCCCATTGCATCTCAGTCAGGGCCGGACATTGAAGGCTCCACCCGAAACAATCATGTTTCGCTAAAGTCAGATGACGAGAACAACGGTCCCTCAGGAGACCTAGAACAATAAGAGAACGAGCCCCTCGCTCTATATACAGCAGTATGCTCACGCCGAAGGTTCCTTTCTACCTTGTAAGCACCCTGCGGTGGCTCCTCGCAAGAGAATGAATATCCTGCGAGAGGAGTAAAAGAAGATCACTTCGAATATATATACACCTCATGTGTACGTGTATGTTTTGTTTAGTTGTTTAGTCATTATGTATTCCGTAGATAGTAATAATATCCGGCTTTGCCCGAACCTCTCGAAGCATCGCCTATCGACTTCACAGCTACGCACGTCAGTCGTCCTATCTTGTCGAGGACCACTTTCACATCCAAACTCTTCAAAGGCTAGAAGCTTTTGACGATGGTATCCAACCTTACGTTCGAGCCTTACCCAACACTCCCGGAACGCTATTGCTTGCAACCAAGTGATAAATTCGGATTTTCTAATCTTGGTTGCCATTACTACCAGTTCCATTCTTTAAAGGAAACCACTAACATACCCGTATACAGAACGACTAAGTCGTGTCTAAACCAAAACGTGGGACACTATCTCACAAGCCTGTCACAGAGATTCCCAAAGAGAAACCCCCAATCAACATGGCTTCTGTCGCTCCAAAATAGGCGATGATTTCGAGTTCTCTAACATTTGTTGCCATGAACGCAGGCTCGGTTGCTCATAGCAAACCACTGGTAAACACGTGTGAAGGACGAAGACTTGATGAATTCTCTACCGCAAGGAGTGGAGGACTTTGAGTTTTTAGACGTTGATCCCCATTATGAAAGAAGTCCTATACCTCATAGGAAGACAACAACTAATGCGCGTACAGTCCTGAGACCTGGTCTCTTCTACACCACTAATAGGCATTCAGCCAATCACGCGATACTGCAAGCCTCCCATCCAGGAGATTTTAGAGATCCCTACCAACGTCACGACACAGCCGAAGACTGTCGCTTCATCATCAAGGTCCTTATCCCTTGGCCGAATCATTTTGTAGACCAAATTACGCTTTGACGTCAGCGGATCGACTGCTGCGTTTGGGAGATCCTGGGAGTCTCCCATGATAAAATTGATCGTAGGGTGTACACTAGACGAAGAAGTGGACAGGTGATGGTGTGTATGAAGGAATCACCAGCGGATGAGAGCCTCATCCGCTATCCATGTTTATGCAATGAGAATCAAGCAACACTTGTTGTTAGTGCTCATCATATGATGAGGTGAGGTTGTTGAAAAACTTGATATTTTTTTCAGATGGATTCTATCAACAAGTGGTCAATGCCCAGTTGTCAGACATACTGCCGAGTCATTCCCCCGCCAACCTTAAATCAACCAAAGTAAGCTGAACCCTGCAGCTTATCCCTAGCTGACAAGCGGTTATCCCTTTGCAATGTGACCGACGTGAATTCTTCAATCCCAAAGTCCACTGTGAAGCCGTTTCGTGACAAGAAATTATCTGAAGCTACCTCTCTGAAGATTCACGATGCCTACCGTCAGTCTTCTCACCCTGCCCCAAGACATCCTGGTCACGCTGCCGTCCTACGTCCACTCAATATAGGATCTATTAAACCTATCGGCAACATGCACAAGGATGCGAGATATTACGGCCACCACGACTCCTCACGATAGACTACATCTGGCAGCATCTCTAGGCAGCAGCGTCTTGTTGAACCCATCACCTTACTTCCTCGCGACCGCCGTAGCTCGCGAGGTGGGAAACTAAGCAAGGAAATCAGCAGCAAATGAAGAAGTCCTCGCACAGACCCTAGAGAATGGCGTGGAGGGCATCCTTGAGCTGGCTTTGACCTCCGCAGACTGCGGACTGACTCTGGAGCGCATTCGTTATCTACGCGAGCTGAAGCTCAAAGTAGTCAAACCAATGTCCGACAAGCTGCTTCGTAAGGTTACTCGATCTATGCCAGGCTTACGATACATGATCCGCTCAAGGAAGTTCCCCGATTTTCGGGAGAAGCTCTGTTGCAAGTACACCGACCCGTCCTACTCCATATTTCACCTGGCGCTGTACGGCGAGCTGTTCGGTCCTGATTTTGATATCTTCCTTGACAGCGGTGGTAGCAGCTCTGGCGCGAGCTGCATGCTCAGAGTGGGCACACAGCTACAATTTATCAAGTACTGCGTACCTGGCTACTCTTCCGACGTCCCGGAAAAGCCAAAGGTCTCAAATACTGGAGCCGATCCGCGGATCGCATTGAAGCAGACAGGCCATTTCGCGAATTATCTGGACGAGCGCGGAATGAGGCGTTACTGTCATAACCACACACTATTTTTAATCATTGATGCCCTGCACCTGCAGGTGATGATCAAGAAAGTCATGATGTCTGCGGATGTTGACGACTTTTCAGAGGACTTTTTGGCTCGATGTTCACCAGATGTGGCCATGGAACAGCGCGATCTGGCAGTGAAGTTAGAGGGAATGCATCACCTCCTGTACCATATAGTCATGTGCCAAGGACTGGATCTATTCGAGATGATGTGGGATACAGAACATCAGTGGGACGTTAAACTTAGGGTATGGAGATAAAAAGTCGGTAACCTCGAACGAAAACCACCTGTCGTGACGATTGGGCAAAATTCCACGTATGAATATCCATACTTAGAAGGCGACCTACGAGTATGTCGGGAAGAAGTGGTCCTTACGGACTAGTTACCGTCTAAGGACGGCATTGAAGGCCGTATAAATTGAAGACTAGAAGATTGGCCCAAACAAACACGACTACCTTATTTCCACCTCTCGAAATAAAATTCACACAACGAAGGGGTCAGTATCTCTCACAGATTCATTGCAGTGACCGATGGCTTTTATTTCACGAGCTGGAGCTCCCAAGACGAATATGACATGTTCTTCCAAATTGCGCACGCCTACTGAGAGAAACAAGATGATAACGACAGCGAAGGCAAGCTGCTGCCTCGCACGTTCGCCGCATGGAGCGTGACTCTCCCACGAGAGTGTGGAAGAAAAAAGAAGGACAACCCTACAATCACTCAGCGCCTATCCAAACCAAACCATTGAGCGGGAGTTTAATACGTCAGGTTCTTAGTCTCTCCATCCCAAATACCTATCTTTCTCTCCCGCTTAATCAATGCAAGCAGAGTCCCGAGCAAGTTCATACCATGTTAATCTACATCTCGGCAACGTTCACACCGCTCATGGCAGCAGGGACGCTCTGACGGGGAATGACTCAGACTCCGAGCCCTGATTCTAATATAGCTGCAATATATCTTCACACCATTAAGATGTGATCATGCGCAACATTGCCAAGGGTGCCCATTATAGAAACACCCCGGGTTTTGGCACGGTTCAGGATCGAGAAGGGATGGAGCGGATGCACGTGGGAGTCTTCCCCTGCAATGCCCGTGACGGCACTGGCTGCATCAAAAATACCCCGTGAGATCCGCGGCATGTACGCATTTCCATTCTATGTACTTACCCAAACACATCGTGTGCGGAACGGGGGGCGTGATCCAGGCGGTCGATACCTTGGCGCATGAGAGACGCAATGTTGGAGCTTGAGCCGAGGAGCGTTTGGTGTTGAATGTTATTCGAGAGCAGGTGAGCAATAGGCAGAGGCGGACTTTTTTTCATTTCGACCACGCCTGATAAATGAGTACCAAGAAAATATCAACTAGACCAGTAGCCGAAGCTGCAGCAAACAACAATGATGCTTCCTCGCCGGCGGAGTTCTCACCTACTGTGTTTGCCCCTCTCCATGATTAGGAAGAACGCCTGTATTGTAAGGTCAAGAGTCGAGTATAAGTTTATTGGATCGGAAGCGTTCAGGTCTGTAATCTGTTCGATGCCCTGGAAGCGTTCTGAAATTTAACTTAGTAAATAGTCACTGTTAGCATCTACAAGCAACAAGTCGAAGCAATTCTCAACTGGGAAGCCACCGGCCGGAAGCTTGCATGATGTATCTTCCAAGACCGTTTGATTACATCTCTCGGTCATCATTTTTAAGGTAATGTGCTCACGGTCTATAACGCTTTCCAGACCATGGCTCGATAGGCGAAGCGTGCAGAGCGGTATGCTGTGCATAGTTTGCTCTAAGGTGAGTCATCAGAAGAACATCATTCCATACTGGCAGTTGGGATTACCGAATGATCTAGGTAGGATCAAATACCTAGTTGACGCTCCTTTGAGACGTAAGGGCTCAGATAGAAAAATAGGGAACTGCCAGATGAAATCTGTCAGAATGACTGGAAAAGGGGTTCCTGAGACCTCATCAGGAGCTCCCCGACGGATTGTGACTCAACTTATTAAAACATAACAAAAAGAAGTAAACCCTATAGGTTCAACTTACAGATTTGATCACTTCTTTTTCATAGAGACTTGTGGCACAGTCTACTCTGACAGAGACAGGGAAAAAGCAAGATCTCGACCCCTATCTACAGACAAACAGTCACGAGTATAGTGCCTAGGATCTCCTCTGTCCCACCCCGCAACATTCCTTCCAGAGATCCCCTAGCTCTAAATGTTTCCCAAGAACATGCCCTTTATCCTACGTAACATACATACATATCCAGTCAATCGGTATCAATCGACTCGCCGCCGTGGCAGCCAACCCTTTCATCCGCATTGAAATAAGCGAAAGTAAGCAGCTGACCTATCAACTCTCCTTCCGAAGATCAGTTCGCTTAGGAATAGCTGATAGCGTAACCATAGTTTCCCGAAGACTGCTAATCACATATACCGCACGCCAAGCCTGGGATGGTCTACAGCTGCTTGAACGAAATAGTGATAGGACTGAATTCTTATGCCCCGATATCGAACAGATCATTAAGAAAATGCCTGGCTTATCTGAGGAGCGAAACGGGCCGGCTGTCCATTTCCCAGTGTTCTGCATGACTGGCATTGGCGAGGCATTTCCTTTGATACCGATGACACTTAAGGTTTGATGATGCTGAATCGTTGAAAAAGGCCCAGGCCCTTAAAGCTCACCTCCAGACTGGATTTCCCATCCCCAGTGAACCGCGATTCCAATCTAACCGGGAAACGGCTCGAGCTAAGGAAGAAGTATATCACCAAGAGGGCAGTAACTAGATCAACAACCAATCAACCAAATAAAGCCACAAGTAGCAAGAAATAAGTAGAGCTTGATTGTTCAAACATCGTCCCGAATCAAGGATGGGACTGTATCTGTGAGATGAGCACTCATGGTATGTATGATATCCAAAACCCCAATCCAGCCATATCCTCTAACCATCAGCATTGTGAATCCCTCTACACTTCATATCTTCATTCCGTATTTGTACAAGTAAGGTAAATGCCAAGTGGCGGCAAGGATCGCCCGGTTCGATCAATTGCCTCGTCTTCACCGGACACTCCACGCTCCCAATATCCAATAACCAAAGATCAAAAAGCAAACCAAAACTCCAGAGCGTATATCACGTCATATACACGTCGGCGAAAATAATTAGCGAGGATATCTCCTCCCACTAACACCAGTAGTCATGGCGGGACTGGGACTTCTAGTCCCACGTCCCTTTCCTCGTCTCCGGTCTTGCCGGTCCCTATCCATCTCATCACCCGTCAAATTCCTCCTAACCTCTCTCTCGAGGTCTTTGCTGGCGCGGCTCCCCGTCATATCCCTATTATCCCATAGGACCTCGCGCTCACGCCTGTCGACGTCAGCATGACTGCTCGCGCGCCGGCCAGATTTCGGGCGAAGATAACTCCTTTCTCTTTCTCTCTCTCTGTCTTTCCGGTTCTCTTCTTCGATTTCACGTATTCTATCGCGCTCGCGCTCTCTTTCTCGAGCCGCGACACGTTCTCTCTCCCTTTCCCGCTCGCGAGCGTGGAAGCCTTCGCGGCTGCTGGGTGGTGTATATTTGGGGGATACCTCTAGCTCGGAATCCTCACTCGTGTACGACTGTCTAGAGTCGCTTCTGTGCGGAGCCTTTCTCGGTGGCTCTTTTCCATAGCGAACAGCTGAGCGCACTGCAGGAGGTCGACGCTCCCGGGAGCTGCTTCGTTGCCGATCGCCTGAAGACAAAAGTGAAAATACCTTTTGCTTAATTTCTGACGGGAAACTGATCCTACGTGGATCTTGTGATGGCCGTAAGTCGGCGTGGCGGAGCCGGTGCGCAGGAGCGACTTGCACAGAAGGCGGAAGAGGGCCTCTTCGTTGAGACGGCGCGAGACGATCTGGGCTATGTGGGCTTGGCTTCGGCATTCGATGAGGCGGCACATCGGAATCTGAATCCGTCTCTGATGAGGAGGCAACACCTGGTGGCACATAGCTATGGCGGCGAGCGTTTGCTGGGCGCGACTCTATGTGCGCAGATGATCGGACATCCTCTTTCATTGGGGGTTTGAAGTCAGAATGACTGCGCCTGCGCGGTATCTCGTCTGGTGCAAGGTCGCCACTCCCGTTGGCAGGTCTGTGCCATGTCGTTACGGGTGGACGACTGTGCTGCTCAGAATACCGAGGGCCCGACACATGGACATATGACACAGGTCTCCGCCGCGGGAAGTAGTCAGTTGACTCAGAGCGATGGGAAGAGGGACCTGTGACACCAGGTGCACTCCGCGGCTGGTGCGCGAAGGTTGCACGATGGGGAGCATTCGGCATCTCGGGCCGCGTAGGTCGTGGAGGTGCCTCTTCTTCTTTTGCCTTTTGGTCCTCGATGGCCATATCATGCAAGCGTTTGCCACAGGCCTTATGCCATTCATCCACCTCTTTATCACAGACCTTGGGCAAGGCGTCGGCTGGCAAATCAGTCGGGAAAGGTTCGGCGGTGTCGGGATGTTTTAGATTCCAATGAGCGACTGCGAACTGTAGAAAGGGAACATGTTCCTCGGGGCCTAGAAGGATTTGGAGTGACTCCCATCGGACAAACCCCCTTAGCGTCAGGGTAGGGATAGAGGGTAATTCATAGTCGTTGCCAGTCGGCTGAAGCGAATGTTGGGCGCCCAGAGCACGCCAGATATACGACAGAGATCGTCGGGGCGTTTCCATGAAGAGTGCATCGTAGTTTCCGCCAACATGACGATAAAAAGCAGCAAGCTTTTGGGGGCTGAGCTGTTTCTCATTCTTATCACCTATATTATCGATCTACAAAGAGTCAGCTAACTGCTCAGCACGAACAAAAATATCAAGAGCTCAGATCAACGAACAATGTATAGGGCGATGGCTCGCAGAAGAGCCTCCAAGATGTCGGTCGGAGTCTTGTCGGGATTGAAAAGATAGCCATAATAGCTCTTGCCATCTATTGGGGGCTTCCGCGTTCCGGATTGAGTTCTGCTGGGCGATTGCGATCGAGGAGAGTAGGAAGCAGATGGCGGAATAGCAGACGGACGGGCGGACGCCGCCATCTCAACGGGCTGCGCTCGAGTGAGGCGAGACGCTGCCGTGCGGGATTGAATGAGAACAGGTATGTGATTTCGACGAATAGCGATTATAATAAAGACCGATGCAAGTCTCGGGTGGCGTCATAGAGGAGGACGAGGTACGACGATGGAATAGCACAGTTGAGGATGTTCGCATCTGATGGGTTGGATGGATGGATTGACGATGATGTCTTGGGCAACACAATAGAGTAGTGGACGACGGCTGTGGTACGACAACGGAACGGTGCTTTTGGTGGCAGGTACAAATAGGGCACACTCGTTGGGGAATATTCGAATGGATGTCGCATTAGACGGGCGGCCGGGATGCGACGAAGGGATGCGAGTGCGACGAGGAGAAATAATAATAATGATAATAATAATAATGATTCGTCAGATTTCCGTTGCTGGTGCTGACTGACCTTTAACTCTACATGTCGGGGGAGTTATTTTTATTTTTACTTCCAGGCTTCTCTCGTATGGTAAGACTCATCATTCGGCGGCCAGGCCCAGGCACAGGCACAGACACACGGTCAGCTCGACATGGCAAGGTTGAATTGCTGGGCCCGGAAGTAAGGATAGGATGGCAATGATATGCAATGTGCAGCAGGCATCACTTGCGGACAGAGGTGTTCAGATGGATCCTCACGTCATAGCTCAGATTCAGATCGCAAGATGGGGATCAGGATGGGGACTGACTGTTCGGCCAAATAATTGACTGCCACGTGCAATTGAAGCTGTATGGTCCTTACTAAGAACCAAAGCCACAAAGTTGCGCTCCAATAAATATATCATAAACAAGTAAATTAAATCGTTTGACGACGTCATTAATAATTTAAACATCTCCTCAATTCATTTCGAAAGAAGAAAACTATCACTGATAAATCTACACATATCAGCCAGAAAGCCTTGGCTGAGAGCCTAGCCTTAGGTAGGTAGCTGGGTCTCTCGTCTCCCCTAAGAAACCCCACCACACGCCGTTTACCCGCGCTATCGGTACTCGTACATACAGCCCCAGATTACGGATCCGTAAGCTAGGGCATTACCAGGTATTTTAACGCCATCCGCCGTCGTCTTCTTCACCAACTCCACAGGCAAGGCTCATCGGTTGCGTTCCATAAAATATCGGCCCTAGCAGTCATTCTCCCCCTAGCCCCGTCTCTCCGTGTATCACTCATTCAGTCATATGTGGCATCACTCTCTCGAATCTCACTGGCTAAAATTCCAGAGCGCCAAACCAGTGCCGATCATCGGTACAATGACCCGAACGACATTCAAGTCTGACCACTTCTGAATGAGTGCCCGGACCGAGCCATCAGCGAGCGACTTCTTCTGCCCGTCAAACTCGGCCATCAGCGCGTTATTCGTCGACACGATGAACGCCAACGTGTATGGTATCAAGAACAGCGTCGAGGCCCCCGCCGCCGCGAATCCCCTCCACTCGCCGCCGCGCTTGAAAGCATGGTACGCCACAGAAGTAATTGATCCCGTTGAGTATTGCCAACGTCGGTACGAACTTGTGACCCCGGAGGAATTGGAATCGCCATTCGCGGAGCATCACCTCGCTTGAGCCTCCGCCGTTGACGATTGCGGGCATGCCGTAGATCGTGAACCCTGCTCCTAGTCCTATTGTTGTGCAAGAGGATCCATGTCAGCTTACCCGTTGGCATTGCCAGGTTCTTGGATTGTGGTAATGCTTACCCGCAGCCCATCCCGAAGCTAATATGGAAGCCGCTGCCGCGACGGTCATCATGCTTGATAGACCGGATGGCATGGTTGTTTCAGTTGATCGCAAAGTGAGAGAGTAGGTTGACTGTAAGGATTCAGGACGTGAATTGTAGTTGAAAATCTTGCGTAACGTGCACTTGTAGTTGTTCTTTGTACAATGTCCGAAAAGATGAGGTGAGTAATGTCAGATTACAATAGAACAGAATTCCGATTCAAAGCCACCACCGTCCTTCTTATATCAACAACGCCTTCTCATTTACATGTCTCAACAGTCCCGTCGTGAATCGGGACTACGTGCAGATAGGCCAAAATAGGTCAAGCGTAAGCGCAGTGCCTACTCAAACCTGCATTTGGGGCTAGATAGCTCCCATTCGGTTCCGAGCCGGTGCTCAGTCCGGCGAATACCAGGGCCGAAATTCCTCTCCGTGACGAATCAGAACGCTGGACCGCTCGTCTCTGCCTTCTCGCCAGTCTTTGCATGCACTTGGGATTGGTCATCATCGGATCATAGATGCGAAAAGTTGCAGTCGACATGTAATTCAAGACGGGAAATCGGTCGAAAACGGCCTCTGCTGCGCTCCGTAGACTATGTATTATTTTCCTCATTGTAGCAAGATCCTGACAAACCTCTCATCGCCATTCAAGCATGTTTTCCGCCGGCTAACAGTCACTAAATGTGCTTAATTTAGAGCGGCCACTGCCTGTTCAATCCCAGTGCTGTGATGGCTATGTCGCCCTGGCAGATACTGCTCTATTAATAAATCTCGTTCACGACCGATAGCTGGAAATCTGCACTCCACAATCGGCGTTCCATATGAGACTAAATCTCATCTTATTTGACACACCTCCATGAGATGTCCGGCCTGATGCGGGTTCCTGGCTGCCATCCGATGCCCACTATATCATGGCTCTCTGCCAACGTAGATTTTTACCACTTATCCCATATGGTCTCCAACCCTCACTAGAAGAGATTTTTGAGAGAGCACGAAAGTGATATTAATCTACACCTAAGGTAAAGGTAGCTGTCTTGACGATAGACTCCAAGAGGGCGAGAAGGGTATGACTGCAGTAGTGCCACCGACGGTTCGGCACTCCAGCTGAACTTCAATGACTCATATCACCAAGATAAATATAATGGATGGAAAAGAAAAATGATCATTAGAAAAGACACCATTTAGCGACGACGAGGATTATTAAGCCTAATGAAGTTCAGAATAGACATTCAATTGACTTACTAAGAGACCTCGAGCATACCTTTTTTCCAAGATGTCTTCTTCGCCAGGGATTCCAGCCCCTCCGCACCCACCACCAGCAGACTTATCATCGTCAAAGAAAATCATAGTCAAGACAACCTGGCCAACACAACCCCTCCCGCCCACAGCAGAGCGCAAGCACATCCGCACCAAGCGCTTGCTGATCCGGCCCTACCAACTGGCCGACGCCGAGTGTCTCTACGAGATCCGTCGGCAGCCCGAGGTCATGCAGTGGACGTCCGTGGGGGTAGTCGACCGCGACGTTGACGCGTCTCGCGAGTGGATCAAACGGAGTCTCCCCCCGAACGACAAGAAGATGTTTAACTTCCTCATCGAGTACATGGGCGAGAACGGGCAAGGGGTTATCCTCGATGAGAACGATCAGATGGCCGGCGAGGTCGTCGGTCATGGCGGATGTCACAGGTTCGGCGCTGAGAGCGGTGGATGGCCGGAGATTGGCTATCTTTTTAAAAAGGAAGCCTGGGGGAAGGGTCTTGCGACGGAGTTCATGCGCGGGTGGGCGGAGGCTTGGTGGGCTTTGCCGCGGGAGGTCGTGGAGGTTGAGGTTGATCGGGAGTCTGTGGAGTGGTTACTGCAAAAGGGAGGGGGTGGAGACATGAGCTTAGATGGCGGTGAGGTAAAGACTGTTCCGGAATGCGTTTTCGCGGTTGTTGAGAAGGGCAATCCCGGGAGTAGCAGGGTCTTGGAGAAACTCGGGTTTCAACAGTATACGGAGTGGGATGAGCCTGATGAGAGGCCAGGGTTCGAAGGGAAAGAAGCCCACCTTCTAGGATATTTGCTTCAGAAGCCCGGAAGTTAATGGCGATTTCGTTAGCTGCAATGCGAGCATATAGAGTCTTTTTGTATGATGTAGATGATATCAGGTTTAATTGACGCTCTATCAGGTATGAAAACCGAATAAGGTATGAAAGCCCAACCAGATGATAGTATGGGACGTGGGCGTTCCAAACCATGTGGTGAGATGCTGCTCTAGATCTTCGTGAGACCCGATTTTGATGCCTTTGCGAGCCTGCTCTCGAGCGTCTTGTACGTAGACCACATGTCAGAATGAACTTTCAGCTATAGTATAACTCGAATCTTTTGAACAATCACTTAACCAATGCTTTCGCAAGCCAGCTATTATGACCTTTGAAGCTGCCCTTGGAACTCAGGGCTTCATAAGGTGGCGCTTCTCGTAAGCTAGCGGTGAGGACTACGTTATGGCTATGCTCTATTTAGGATTTGACCAATTAAAACATGACTTTTACCTATCAATTGACGAAGGATGTCGGCTGAATTGGTTTCAATTCTGGTCGAGCATTTACTGTAATCATTATACACGCATGCATTGTAGATAACATTCGGGAATGGGAACGTGAAGCCATCGACTGCTGCTGGCAACCTTCGTCTCGGCTTCCCAAACATTGAACTCGCACCAATCGTTGGCATATATGAGGAGCAGTTCCGAGACATCAATGGTGACTAGGGAGACTCACTTAGGTGACGTTGTTGTTGGCTCCAGGGTTGTTCAATACAGACTTGGATGTTCATATCCTAACCGATTTGAGCTTAAGAGCGGCTCTGATGACAATTCTCCGGGACCTAGCCCACGAGTCCGGAACTTTTGAGTCTACTGGATTCGAAACGCTACAGCTAAGGGGTACGAGACGAAATACGTTCTATTTTATTGGAGCTGGAGAACGAAATGGCAGGTGCGACGTACCCTGGAGCCGAACATGACCAGTTATTTCACTTATTGGCTATACATAAGCATTGGAAACGCGGTCACTATGCAACGTGTGATGCGTGTGCTCCCAGTGATGATCCCGACTGTCGGACTGTAGCCCTTGAAGTCTATGCGGCGATTGGATGCAACGATATCATACGTCTCGGACTCTTACTTGACAGTGGTCAGCAGCACGTCCTCAATCTTCACGTAGGTCCAATTGCATGTGGAGACTCAGTAATGAAGTCTGCAACTCAGCTCGACGCCATACCTGCGAAGACTAACATCATCGCCTTCGAAATAGAGGGTTCTAGTGTTTAGGATCGGCTTCCATCGATCATCATGAAAGGCGTGTGCAATTATGCCGACAGCCACAAGAACAAGAAGTGGCAACCTTATGCCGCACTGATGGCCGCGGTTAGCATGAAAGTATTGTTGCATTGGTGGGCGGCGACGTCGAAGTCCGGAAACACTGGTGAGTCGCCGAAATTCAATGTAGGGTTGAGTTACATACTCATTAGCAAGTACGATAGATGAGAAAGTATCCGCTTCTTATCCGAAAGGGGCTGTGAACATTGATGCCAACTATTCTCAAACACTCGCTTTGAATAAACGACGGCTGAGACTTAGTATGTGTAATGAACACGATCGAAAGTTCCTTCTAACAAGTCACAGATCTGAGAGCTTCTATAAACTATGACAAACTTCATGATAAGGAGATTCGTGACGAGAAACATCATGGAAAGGGACTTCACAACACGCGAAGTAGTACAGGCCACAGACAAGACAAATCGGTGCATAGAACAGTAGAAAAGAGCCGTGAAGAAGACAAAGTTGAACACAAAACAAACATTAGTGGCGCAGACTACAGGCCCTCCGGCATAAGTAAAGGCATCGAGCTTTACGAGTCTGAGGATTATCAGAGAAGCAGGCACGCAAAGCTTTGAGGAGGCGGTGAAGACCCGAAAAGCGATCTGGAGGACCCAGTACTTCTGTCGGCTGAGCTACTGATAAACATCGACGGCGGAATCTCTGTCATAGCAACATCCACGATATAGTTAATCGCCCTGGTCTGTAATTACATATGAACGAGAAACTACTTTGGAATAATTAGGTGGGAAAATCCTGCAGCAAGTCTTCGATGTATTTTATTACGATAGCCTCATCCTTGATTAGTCTTCACCTCATAGCAATAAGATCCCTCTCACTACAGAAATGTGATGTACGGAGATGCATGTTTAGACCCTCGTATCACAGTCTCCAACTACGATACTGTTCGATGTTCACTACGTCCCAAGCAAAGAAATCAGTCACATGACGTTCAGAACCCGTACATGCGGCTTAATTGACCCCGTGAAGTGATGGATTTTGGCCAGCTATTGAAGAGCAAGGTTCTCCAGCAATCATGACGGACCAACCTTTCTACAATGAAAATAGCTGCCAAAATGACGCAGTGTGTCAATCAGAATGATAAGGTGGTTGCCCGAATATTGATATAGTGCCTCGTTCATATGGTAAAAGCCCCCGCGCTTGGCAATTATTGCCTGGAGCTATATGTTCACTATCGACGAGTTGTACTATGCAGATTGAGGTTCATTGACAAGATTCTCTAGAGCCTAGATACATGCTGAGGCGGTCTCACTGTCACCTCTATTACCAAACATCAAAAATCCTTTCGTGACGACTGCTTCGATCTCTCGCGCTGAATGAACGCCAAGTCGCCGCTCATCTCTATATCTTGACCGACTTTCATTGATTTGTTGTTGTGGATGTACTCGTACGGTGCGTTATAATCTTCTCGATCGCTCTGTCCGCTATGACTGGTTTGTCTAGATCTTGTTCTAAGCAAACCGAGTGATCGCGATACAGATTCTCGCAGACGGGAGTAGAGGTTCGTGGTGGCGACCTTGGTGTACACACTAGCCAGAGGAGGAACGGCTGCGACGATCAGGGCGACTGCAGATTCGACAGTACTGAGAGGTATGAGTATGTCGTGTTAAATTCCGAATTTTGATGTATAGACTCACCTGAAGATAGGGGTAAGAACTGAACCGGAGCCTTGGTATAATTGGACCCATTTGTAATACAGCGCAACGATACTAGCGGCAAGGGCACTTTCTCAGGGGTCAGCCAAGAACAAGTCCAACGCCAGGGAGAAGTCGCAGAATGTACTCACATCAAACCGGTGGAAAACAAGATGATCAGACCGAGCCGCTTCCGAAGTGTAAGTTGCAGATTGAAGAGAATCGGCATCGGTAAAACGAGGAGGAAGAAATCTACGAACACAGAAACGAAACCGATGATAACGTTCCATAGTGGCGACACATGTTCGCATGCTTTAAACTTTGAGTCAGACACCGAGGTGCTGCTGTGAGGCGTACAGACGACGGCATTTGCTATAACGCCGGCGGCAGCAGGAATGAAAGACAAGCCGAGGACGGCATAGCATGAAAATCTAACCCAGTCCTTGACGCCGAACATGCGGATGTAAAGAAGAAGCAATGGGGTTTTGCACAGCCAGACCGATAGATCGAGGAATACATTGATGACGATCGTGACCTATAGCGTGAGTAACTGTAAGCCGAGTCTATCTCAATTCATTTGCTGAATGATGGAGTTTACTGACTCTTATGATGAATAGAGCGGTGATGTTTGGGTTTTCTGCATCTGTTGTACGGTCAGCATCAGAGTTCGATTGGAGCTAAGTTGCCGAGACACTCACCTTGGAGAAATATGGCATCGGCTGCAGTTGTGACAGAGAGGGCGATGAGGCCGACCAGGGACATGTCTGGATATACGTTAGCACTGTCACTTGAGAACCCTCCCTGACAGAGCATCAATGAGCTTACAGTCCTCAGGAAAGAGCTTTCTGGATCGTACAAGCGGTGCGACAATACGAGCGACGACAAAGGCCGCCGCCAAAGCGACAAGCGCTATTACCACATGTATCGCGTCCACCGGCGACAGGCCGGTGAGGTGAATCGTGTCGCCCATGTCAAGAGTATCACAATGACAGCGTTCATAGAAGAAACAATGGACTCAGGACAAGTACTAGGATCCTCCGCGTGGAGCGGGTAAGACCGAGGGTCAGTATTATAAACCCTACATCCTGCAGACGACCTTTGAGTTTAACCGGCCCCTGGTGCCTTTTTCGCAGGCATACTAGGGTTATTACAGGGGGCGGTGTTGAAGATTAAATAGGCATTTGCAAGTTTGTAGTGAGTATGCACAGAAGAAGGTCAGCGACCGCGGTCTGCAAGCCCTTGTTTGAAACTCTTTTCACCAAAAGAATCGGCAACGAGCTTGAACATTACTTGACTTCTACCTGGCTTTCCTAGTATTCTATCGAACGACTCCAAGTTATAAGGCATATGTTTTGTGCGTGTCCATCTTGAGCCGTATTAGCCGTGCATTTCGCAAATCTTGGGGGGTGATCCTGTAGATCCTGCAGCTTTCTGTCCTCTAGTGAATCTATAGGTACTCCAACGGCACACGCAATCCTATCCAGTAGCACCTTTAGTATAACCGAGCCACCCAAAATGCCCAGTACCAGCTTGTAAACCCGAGAATATGCAGCTTCACATGTTTTTGATTATTTTTTTGTAGTAAGAGAGCAGGGTCAGGTGCTGGCTCTTCCCTCACAAATCTGTGCGCTGCAATCAACGGCCTAGTCTTCCTAATTTTTCCGTTACACTCATGCGCCGATCAGGCCTTGTTTAGGTCACATGGCGAATGAAAATACTTTAGAAGGTCTAATCAAAGCACCCTTACGGATTATGTCCCAGAGAATGTAATACTCATTGCAATGCTTTAGTCATGCTCAGAATAGACCAAACATTCTGACTATGAAAGATGGAAGATGGGACAGAATGATTACAGAGAGAAGCCCGCCCGACCCGGACAGGTTCCGGTGTGGAAGCTCCGAAGAAGCTTGTCGCGCAGGAGGGCAGCACCGACGCCACTGCGATACCTATCTTGACCTATCCACGTAATTCGTAGGTGCACCTCTGATATAATGATACATTCCGCAGTGGAGAATTATAACGACTTTGTTCCGCTTTGCCAAATTATCAATCTATTTTACAAGAACCTATGGTACGAAAAGAGATACTTATTTTCAAACTCGATATCTAAATTCTTTCATAAGTTTGGTCATACTATTGCTTGATTTTTTTTCTTTATGGTTGTTTTAGAAATCATTGAACATGAAGCTTTAAGATTGTCAGAGGTAGAATTCCAAGGTAGTTAAAAGAGGTAGGGGGGAATGTTCCATTATTTCAGGGGTACAAGTGTAGTACCTACGGGCTGGTAAAAAAAAAAAAAAAAAGAAAGAAAGAAAAGAAAGAAAGAAATCTACAATCCCCGAGCCTTCAGTGCTGTTTTTAGCGTATTGGAGAATTCGCCAATGAACTCGGATCCCAGCATCGTGTAATGGGCACCACCCACGTGGTGATATATGGGTTCTGTGGCACAGAAGTCTTTCCAAGCAGCGAGATGCACATTGACCCATTCGTTAGGTGATCGTGCTGCTACCTTTAATGGGATGGCATGGAATACGTCGAGAACACTGACTTGTCCACAAGGCTCGAACTCCGTTGCCATGGCCTGTAGACGAAAGGCCAGTTCGGTCCAAGTCGCCAGCTTGTCTTGATCAAGACCTAACTCCGCCATGCGCTGTGCGTCGGCTACATGCATGATCTGGGCCATCGCTTCGTGACGGTCAATGGAATGCACGTGATCACCAATCTCATCTGCGTATTCTTCGGTTGTGAGCCCGAGAAAGTATGATAGATTTAAGAGGCACATGTTCCAGTTAAGCTGCCTCATTCGTAACTTGATGTGAGGAGGCAGATTGAAACTGGCGAGAAACTTGACAGATGCCTTTTGTCTGACTTCAAGTACCTTTGCCACTTCGAACGCCAGCATAGCGCCATAACTGTATCCGGCGAGCGCGTAAGGACCGTTTGGCTGCCGTTTTTGAATAGCCGACACATATGAATCAACCGTTTCAGTAATCGATTCAAAGGGAGTTTGACCTGCTTCGAACCCACGGGCTCGCATAGCGAAGATGGGCCTCCCATCATCGGCGAGGTGTTGTGCTAAGCCACAGAATACAAGAACCTCGCCTACTCCGGGGTGGATAAGCCAAAGGGGAGTCTTGTCTCCTTCTGAGTTGAACACAACGACTGGATCGTACTCCGAGTCGCCATTAACCGCCTCTAATTTGGAGCGTCTGCATGACAGGTAGTCTTTCAATTTGGCCGCTAGTACTCGAACTGAAGGGCTCTTCATGATCTCTATCATCGGGAAATTAATCTGTAGCCGCAAATCAACATGCCGCTTGAGCCGGACAAGCTCCATTGATGTAAATCCCAGACTGAAGAGGGGGGCATCGACTCGGACGACCTCCGGTGCAATGCTTAGGATCTCTGCAATTTGATCAAGTATGACGAGTTCCATGGCATCAAGGGGCAGAGATGGGTTTGCAGATCGGTAACTGTTGACAATTTGGGTATTGAATCGCTCTAAGTCATTTGCAAAAACACCATTCTCATATAGTGACCTCATCTTTGCTCTCGAAATCTTCCCCAAGGCAGAGATGGGAAGCTGAGACTCATTTGGAAGATTGAAGACAAGAGGATTGGAACCAGATGAGATAATGCTTGCTTCAGTTATCTTGTGGTAGATCTCCAGAAGTTCTTCGGTATCCATTGGCCAGTGTAGCAGTATGAATGCAACAGTGACGATCTCTGTATGGGCGTTTGGAGCTCGGGAAGGAAACACAACCAGACGGCGAACATCATTTCCAACGGACCTCTCGACCAAATTGTGAATATCTGCGCAGGGGATTTTCAACCCGTTGATATTTATCACATCCTTTTTTCTTCCATAAAAGATGAGATTGCCATTCCTGTCAATGGCAGCTTGGTCGCCTGTGCGGAACCAGTGATCTTTGGTAAAAGCCAATCGTGTAGCTTCTTCGTTATTGTAGTAACCACTGAAAACGATGTCTCCGAAGAGTTCGAGGTTGCCTACAGTCTCTGAAGGAGCTAAGTCCATCTCCCCACTCTCGTTCACGTTGGTAACTCGCATTTGTATCCCGGGGTTGCATTGGCCCAAGGAGGCAAATTCGAGGTCATTCTGAATGTCGTAACGAGGGCAGTCAAGATTGTATATGGCTCCAGCGCAAGTCTCTGTCATACCGAAGCCCGGTGTGATGACGTTGTCAGGCGCGCCAAACTTCTTTAGTATGGCAGATATAGCAATGCATGTATTCACATCGTTCACTTCACCCCCAGATGCCAGGATCACCAGATCGCACAAGTCGTAATCAGAATCGTTCTCGTACGGCTCTGCTGCTAACTTGGCAAGAAAAAAGTTCGGCGCGAAGGACTGGAAGATCCGGTGGTGACTCAAGAGCCGAAGGAATGTCTTCGGACTTGAGACAACATCGGCGGCGTGGACGTGGACTTGATCTACTCCTATAAACAGCGCCTGGATATGGATCTCAACGAGACTCGCTACATGATCAAGTCCGATCCAATTCAGAAACGGGCCTTCCTTCCGTGGTCGACGAACGGATGCTTTTCCCCGAACAGCCGCAAGAACTTGAGAGTGGGTAAGCTGCACGGCTTTAGCGTTACCGGTACTCCCAGACGTAAGCATTAAAATCGCCAAATTAGACCTTGAATGGTGTCTTATACTCGCATCATAGATGAGTGATGACGGCCTTAGACCAGCCATCAGAGACTCCAGGGTGTGAATCTTGAGGCTATGATCGCCTCCGAATTGGCTGGCCGACGTAAGCCGAGTGATACAGATCGGCGAGCTGAACAAAGTGCATAGATGCCGTATGTGTTGTTCCCTATGTTGTTGGTCTGCGCTGAGCGGAGGTGAGGGTACAGGAACTCCATTGGCAAGCACTACACCCCAAAACCAGGATATGAAATCGAAGTGGTCTTCTAGACGAAGAAGGACTGGATTGCCCGGCTTAAAGTCATGAAGACTCTGCAAAAGCTTGCAATTACGTTTTGCCTGATCGTAGAGTTGACGGTAAGAGATTTTTAGTGGCGTTGTGGTATTCCCATCCGGATAGACGATCAGAGATCGATCTGGATATAAGCTCGAGGCGGTACGGATTACATCCTGCAGGACATCCTGCCGAAAGCTCTGGGACCCGGAGGTAAGATGCATGACCGACTGACTTGAATTTTGTTCAGTTGAGTGGGTTGATTGTGGAAAAGTTCTAGTCCCTGAGAATAAGGTACCCAAAACTGACGTACGATTTCATCGCCCTCATCAGAATGATGAAGGGTTACTATGGGACAACAGCACATAAGGAAGCTAATCAAAATAAGACACTTTGCCAGTCTATTCAGCCATATCACGTAGATTTCCACCGGTGCCTACGATCCTATGGCCGACGTTCTCGGCGGCTTATTGGCACGCTGGTCTGGCAAAAGTGATGTACGGGTGTTTTTTTTTGCCGCTTATATCTGAGGTCACATCTGCTTTCTGACCTTCCCTGACGAGCTGATGGTCGATCAGAAATGCCGTAGCATATGCAGTGTCAGCAAGAACCTAGTCAAGACGGCAGGGTGACATCCATCAAGGACCCTACAGTATTATCAACATCGTGTTGCGCTGCATTGTGTTATCTGCAAGATCCACCTGCTGGTAAAGATGCATAGAAGGAGGAAGGTAATTGGTGATGTGAGTAGAAGTAGCAATGTAGAGATACATGCTGACTGACCCGGATGAGCGTTTTTCATTACCCAAGTGAATATGTATATATGTACTATAAGCCTCTATTGATTAGGGTGATCTTGATCGTTTACCACAGGTCTTATGAATGGCTTGGTAGATGAATTTTGAACATGTATAGGCTGACTTCATCTGAACAATTTACGTCATTCCAGAGTCTTCTTTCATTGACGACTCGATTTTATATAATTGAAACCACTGCGTTACGTTGGAATTCAGGCAGTCATGCACACATCAAGAATAGCTGAGCTCGCTGCAACCATACAGGCTTCGGTTGCCAAACTGGATACAAATTTGGAGGAGCGTGGTATACCATCTCCTTCCTTTGGTGTCAATTCAGTAGAAAGACTACCGGCAGATACCGCTGATGTTCAAGATGTGATACTTGATGCCACTCTGGAACTACACGATTTGCTACTTGAGCCTATGACGTTGTTGTTCCAGAAAGGAGCAGTACGCATTCCAGTCACAATGAACACGAATCAATTGAGCAGCTGACTCTTCTCTAGCATAACAATATGGTCTGTCTTCAGACTATTAGTCATCTTGGTATTGCAGCTCTTGTACCACTCGACGGAAAGATTTCCTTCGAAGAGCTGTCTCAGAAGGTCGGCGTTAGTGAGCAATTCATTCGGCGCGTTCTTCGACACGCTGCAACATTACGAGTTTTTCAAGAACCCGAGATTGGTATGATATCTCACACGAAAGCATCTAAGATTTTGGCCACGTCGACTGGCAATGACTGGATGAAAGTGGCGACAGAAGATGTTTGGCCAACAGCAACTAAGGTATTCGAAATGGTCAAGATATTTTTGATTATCAGATGATAACTAGTGCCAGATGTTCGAAGCAGTCAAGAAATGGCCAGCTGCGGAAGAGCCTAATGAGACAGTAAGACTGAGGTTAGAGCGCCTCGAACATGATTTCCTTCGCTTACATCTTAAAGGGGTTCTCCATCGCAAATGGCACTTCACAATCAATTTATGACGTGTTCGGATCGAACCCTGAGAAAGCCATTCGGTTCGCCACTGCGATGAAAGCGTACACATCAAGCCCGGAGTTTGATATCTCTTACGTGCTGGACTGCTATGATTGGGCATCTCTTGGTCAAGCTTGCTTGGTAGATGTTGGCGGCTCACAGGGTCACATTGCAGCAGCTCTTGCGCAAAGATTCAACAATCTGGAAGTGGTCGTTCAAGATACGGAAGCCTCCATAGCTGGCGCAATTGTACCGGAAGGCCTAGAAACTCGCATGCGTTTCATGGCTCACAACTTCTTCCAACCGCAGCCGGTCAAGGCTGATGTTTATTACTTCCGCTGGGTCATGCACAACTGGTCCGACAAGTACTGTATTCAGATCCTTAGATCGCTTATCCCGGCATTACAAAATGGCGCTCGTATTGTGATACAAGACACTTGCTTGCCCGAGCCTGGGGTGCGAGCCCTATGGAGGGAGAGAGACTTGAGGTAAGACTATCTCTTTTTCGACTGAATGACTATAACTCATGCGATAATAGATCGGCGGATCTGAATATGGCGGCCATGTTTAATGGCAAAGAGAGAAGCAGCTCTGAATGGAAGGATCTTTTGGCGTCCGCAGACTCAAGGTTCGTCTTGAAACAGATCAACGAGCCCGCAGGTTCTGCACTAGCTATTATCGATGCGCGCTGGGAAGAATCAGATTAAATCAATGTTTTCAACAAGGTTAGACGTGATGACTGAGAATGGGTATTGCAATATTCGATCTCTTGCTGGGTATTCAGGCCAGATTATCCCAAGCCGGCATTTCCATTGAGCAACTGAAACAGCACCAAAGAAGAGTTGTAAATACAGGCTCCAAGTCCATGTCAAATGAAGAATTTCCACCGAGCAAGATTGAAGAACCTCATAGAGGCCATCCTTTCACTGAATGGTGTGGCAAGTAGCTGAAGATCTCCAATAATTGACAATAGCATACAAAAACGGCCTCGCAGGCTATCGGGTTGTACCGATCAACCCCTACTCTTGATTCTTATCTTGCTCTTGATTGGAGGCAGAATCGTGTTCAAGATTGATGTGGTACTTTCCGGCTTTTCAAGGAGTTCGACATCGTAATGTTGAATCAGATAGGCCAATGTTTGTTTCAAAGTCTGCGAAGTGTACCATCTGCCGGGGCAAACATGTCTTCCGTATCCAAATGTGAGGAAAGAGGGATCGATGTCTACAGTGGCCTTTTGCCCGGCTCTGCTCATGCCACCTTCAAACTCCCTTGAGAACCGAAACGCGTCAAACTTCAATGGGTCATCATAATTATTCGGGTCATGATGAACAGCTTGAAAGGGAACACCAAGCCGTGAATTGGGCGGTAAATGTATGTCTCCTAGGTCCAGCCCTGTGTCCGGAGGCAGGAACCGAAATGGTGCAAGGACACTGAAAGGTGAGATACGTAGAGATTCTCGGACGGTAGAATCAACTCGGTAAAGTTGCTCGACAGCCTCTCGGGACGACAACCCATCATATTGTTGAGAGACGCGATCACATTCTGACCGGAGGCCGGCCACGAACTCATCTCTGAACTCGCTGCCGTATATGTTGACTATGATATTGGTCAGGGCATAGGTGGTAGTATAGATAGAGACTAGCTGTAATATTAATAGTCGTTGCGTGATGACTTTAGTGCTGGTCTCTCCAGAGTGGCTCTTTGCGCTTTGATCAATCATCCACTGAAGAGCATCATTCTGTGTGTAAGTATTAGTCACGTGAAACTAGGAATGAGGGTGACTTCTGTAACTAACCGGCACCTTGTTCCCTTGAGATCTATCTAGAAGTCGCTTCTCAACGTGAGGCTTCAAGATTCTCATACAACTAGTCGCATGACCTTGAGCCGCCCGTCCAATCAGGGGACCAACAACTGGTTTCAAGAAGCTCGGGAGGACACTGATCAAAGTTGCCCCTTGAAAGACGATTTTTGCATACTCGGTAGAATGTTCAAGCAGGGTATCATCGCGACAAAGAGGAAGCCCGATGAATGTTCTATTTGCTGTTCGACCGATTATCTTGAGGCAAGCATCCCACACACTGAGGTCAACAGGCGTTTTTGACGTCAAGTCTAGGGAGTGTCGAAACACATGTTCAAGTTCATCGGCGGTGTTAGGGGTGAAGAAGCTGACATCTCTGTTCATGTGTTTCCTCACAACCTCAAACTGGATCGCGTTCTTGAATAATGCTTCATCGCGGTCTCCAAGCATGTATCTTGGTTGCATAACTTCCATTTGGGCTGGGAAGGCCCTGATCTCTTTCTCTGACTTGTTAAGGATGTCAAATTGTTTTGGTGGAATAACAACAACCGGACCAATGCCAAATATATTTATACGAAATGGCAAGTTTCGAGATTGGCAATAAAGTTTATACCCATCAGATGTAGTCTTGGCAGATTGAGTGATAGATCTCAGGATCGCTCTAGATCGTGAGAACCACTCAGTAGGCCTGACTCCTGCAGTAGGCAGCGATGACATAATATCTTCTTCATCTTCATTGCTTCTCACGAGAGGAAGATGCCGCAAAAAAGATATGAAGACGACACTCAACAGCGCCGCCGAAAGATACACAAGCCAGTCCATTTGGGAAGCTCCGAGGCCAGAGCCAAGAAGAGGTCGAAACAATGGTAGGAGCAGAGGATAGAGAGGCAACTAACACAAGAAATCGATTCGTTTAACAGATAGATTGTTAGCTTATGGGGCGAACGGTAGCATTCCGCAGACAGGAATCACATCATAGCGGCGTAGAAAGAGCTTAGCCAAGTGTCTCATCCGGGTCGGAAGTATCTTTTGCGTAAGAGAGACAGCTCAAGTTTATTCGATTATTGAATCCCATCTTGTATCATAATTCAGTATCTATGTAAGCGACGTGTGTTGAGTCTTCCAAATTGGGCTACGGAAGGTTGTTGTTCTGGTCTGAGAGTATAGCTACAAGTTTTCTTCCAGGAACTAGTGTAGTATTATTTTCGGGATCTACCCCATTCTTGATGCAGCTTGCAAGAGAATTTACCTTTCAGTAGACGATCTATAGGCTGCTATTGGTCAATACCAAATTGCTGGCATTTATACGGAACTTCTTTGCTTACCGTTAAAGTCTGACCCATACTACCCTGCGATGCAACCAGGATTTGAATCCTCCAATCCGGGGAATCCCCCATCTTAGGCGGCATGATTGACTTTATACAAGCGTAGGGCTTCTTAGCGGCTTGATGAAGAGCCGAATAAGATTTTCATAAGACGTTTCTACTGGGTGAAGTTGCATCATGGCGCTGTAATGCCGAGTCCACGTCATCTTTACTAGCCTGTGCGCAGGGGGCTTCCGAAGTACTCCGGCCTGTGTCTGCTGTCTGCACAAATAAACCAGGAAAAGTGGATTAAAGTATGAAAAGATCCTAGATGTATCCTGAATTTTATGCACATTAGCCCCGATGTGGCATGGAATACTACGGTTAAGACCCCTGAAGTATCTGGACTCGTCGTGTTAAGTACCTTGAATGTATAAAGATATTACTAACGTGTTTAAAGTACAATGGCATAATGGGTGACAGGTGGAACATCTGGATGTGCTTCTGATTGAATGAAACTCGCGAGGCGTCTGATAACGCATGATCCAAACGCTGGGATATTGTAGATAGAAATCGGATATGCGCGAGTGAAAGGTCCAGATTACCGAGCCTGAAATTGTCAGATCGCCTACTTATTCCCGACCCGGGTTTTTCTCAAGCAGCGACGATTAGTCTTTATTGAGCCGAGAACCTTTTCCCTTTGTGTAGTATGCTCATCTTCTGCTCTACATTCGCATCATATTGACAGTTCACCGAAGTACTATTATGGAGAAGCCGCTCAAAGAACTTAGACATCTTGCAGCATCCACAAGTGATGAGGCTCAACGCAGAGACCTTCTGAGAAGCGTATACGAGTTAGCCTACTCTATCGAAGATTCAAATGACACCGTGCATAGATACGGGTATCTGGTTAGTCCCCACCCTGCGTATGACCGCTGATACGAATCTCACATTGCATGAAGCATCTCCAAACAGCAGCTGTTAAGGTAGGCTTCGACTTGGGGCTGTTTAAATATCTCGTGAAAGCGTCCAACCCAGTGAGCGTTGAACAAATAGCACTGGAGACAGGCGCCGAAGTTTCATTTTTGAGTATGTCATGTCTATCCGGAGCAGTCGACTCTAAGTGCTAACAACCCGACCAGGACGGTATTTGAGGTATCTAGCGTCAATTGGCGCAGTGTCAGAGACCGGAAAAGATTCATATTCTGCCAACAATGTGACAAATAATCTTTCACAAGAAGTGACTGAAGCTGGCATTTCTCATTGGTAGGCAATACCCTTCCAGGTTGAGCAATATCAAGTTGCTAACTTGAAGCTCATTAGTTTTGTTACAATTGGCCCGCAGTACCAGGCCATACCGGGCTTCTTGAAGAAGACCGGGTATCAAGACCCTACAGATGAGCTCCATACAGTCTTCCAAGATGCCTGGAATACCCCCCTTCATGCTTTCGCTTGGTTTAGCGAGCATCCGGAGGAGTTGAGATACTTCAATGCCTACATGGCTTCGAGGCGTGAGCCCAAATTATCCTGGTTGACTGTATACCCGATCGAGAATGAAGTCAAAGACCTGAATGATCCTACAAGAGCCATCTATGTAAATATAGGGGGCGGTATTGGCCACCAATGCGCTCAGTTCAAGGCAGCACATCCAGGAGTGCCTGGTCGTGTCATTCTCCAGGATCTCAAACACTCAATTGATAAAGCATTACCAACGGCAGGTGTTGATAACATGGTCCACAACTTCTTCGAGCCGCAGCCTATCAAAGGTACGAGCACCTTCTGACCTCAATGAGGCTTAGGCTAATGATCAGTCTCATAGGTGCGAAATTCTACTTTCTTCGTGGAGTTCTTCATAACCACCCGGACCACAAGGCACACCAGGTCCTCGCCCGTACTCGAGAAGCCATGGCGCCTGACTCAGTTCTACTCCTTGACGAGATGGTACTTCCGGAGACTGGGGTAAACGCGTACGCTGCATGCATGGACTTCACGATGATGGCTGCATTTGCATCCTCTGAACGTACGCAAGCTGATTGGCGAAGAATCATAGAAGGGGCAGGCCTACGACTCGTGGAAACTTATCAGTACAACCCCTCGAGTTATGAAAGTGTCATGGATATTCGCTTAGCTTGACATGCCATTGAATGAAACGGGAAACTTCTCGTGTGGATCAGGATGACAACCTATGAATTGAAAGGGAGAACTTTCAAAGCTATTCCACTTGTACGGCTCTTCGTATTGAACTAGGTCAATCGCGCAGTGCATAATTTATGTATATGTAGTCTCTCCATGCACCCCGAAATCGTAAAATGCTGGTATTCTGCATGCGATATTCTTTTGGGAGATTTGAATTCATGTTTGGAATTTGGAGACTTATGTAAACCGCCTCTTTGGGATATCTAACCCGAGGCCGGATTGGTACCGCCTATTTTCCTTTATTCAAGAGCTCCAAATGACAACATAGCCTTCTACTGCGATATATTCTTTTGCGGAAACGACTCCCGAAACCTGGACTCTATGGAGCTACCTACTAGAGTGCCATCTTCCTGGACTTGGGCTCATGGGCTGACAATCATAGCCGTTTTGTTATTGACTGGATGTTTCTACCGATTATACCTCCACCCTCTAGCAGCTATCCCCGGACCAGCTCTTGCGGCTATCACAAGATATTACGAAGCATATTATGATATTATTCGCCCTGGTCAATACACTTTTAAGATCGCTGAGCTTCATATGAAATATGGTGTGTTATAAGGGCCAACTATTCTATAGACATCACTCACCAGAGTAAGGCCCTATCATTCGAATCAGCCCACATGAGATTCATGTTAGCGACCCAAATTTCTTCGAGAAACTGTACACTCGTGAAGGAGTATGGGACAAGTATGCGTGGTCGTATGACGCATTCGGAGCGCCGCTCTCGACGATTTGCACAATTGATCATAATGTTCATAGACAACGTCGAGCAGCTTTGAATCCCTACTTCTCGAAGGCCAATGTTACAAATAGGCAGGCAATCATCTATCGAAATGTCACGAAGCTTTGCGACCGCTTGAAGGAATATGCTGGCTCAACAACAAGACCCCTCAGCCTGAGAGCTCTCACTAGCTGCTATACACAGGATGTTGGCACAGAATACATTCTAGGAAAGTCTCACAACACTCTTGAGACATCCAACTTAGATCTCGAAACAGCGTATATCGCCAAGGGCTCGGGTATCTGGCGTATAACGAAGCACATACGATGGTTCGGCCCGGCAATGAAGTCCCTCCCAATATCACTCCACGAACGAATGGCTAGTGACGGTATGAAGCGGCATATTGGGTTCATCAAGGTACGTGAGTTCTTGATTCCACCCACGTTATACTTAGACATCTGACAGTGAGACTAGGATATGATCAAGACAAGCTCTGACATTCACACAGCTTACATCGACAAAACCCTAGATCCCGATGCACCGCACAATATGGTACATTCCATTCTGAACTCTGGCATGTCTGCTAATCAAAAGACCTTTCAACGCGTTTTCGAAGAAGTCGGGACGGTGACAGGTGCTTCTTTCGAGACAACAGCGACTACCTTGCGTATGATACTCTGTCATGTGTACAGTGACAGCGCTGTTCTGAAACGCCTTAGGCATGAACTGTATGCTTCCAGGAAGAGTGAATCGTCAGACCTGGATCTCACAGAGCTTGAGCAGCTCCCATACTTGACCGCTGTCCTCATGGAAGGTCTTCGCCTCAGCCCCGGTGTTTCTTCACGGGCCGCCCGCGTGGCTCCGGATCGAGACTTGTTCTACAACAAATGGCGGATACCAGCCGGAACGCCTGTTGGGATGACGACTCTTCTCATGCATAAAGACCCGGCTCTTTACCCCGACCCAGATCGATTCGATCCTACTCGGTGGGATAGTGTTGACAAGCGTCGAGCGACTGCCAAGGGTTTTGCTCCATTTTCGCGCGGGACTAGAAACTGTCTCGGAATGCAGTAGGTTCAAGTGGTTTGTTGGTTTGGCCATCCACTGATATATGATATACTAATATGTGGCCTCTCTGCTAGTCTTGCTTGGGCGGAGCTTTACATGACAGTGGCTGAAGTCGTTCAGCAGTTTGATTTGGAATTTGGAGAAAGGGCTCTTGATGAGATCACTTGCAAGGTTGATGATTTCACGATTGGGGTATTGCCTACAAGTCGCCTCGCGGTGACTGTGAAGAAAGCAAAAGCGTAGAGTTGAAATCATCATCCCTACACAGTATGATCAATACTCTCTATGTTCTCCCCGACGCCTTGATGTACGCAACAAACTGAGTGCCTCAGGTAGCCGATATCTTTCGAGAGCATCCCCAGTCTGGTCGACGACGCGCTTCGACCCTATCGATCCTTGATAGATAGGAATCTGACTCATCATCTTACCTACCCTGGTACCCAGGTATCAGGCTTCCGTCCCCGACACATCCAAGTCCCAACCTAGAGTATCTTTATGTACATTAGTCAGTCCGATGGAGTATCTACTTCCGAGGGAGCGGGGTTACACTCGTCTCCAGAGCAAGATCCCAGCTTTGGTGACAGACTTGTCTTGGGAGCCCAACAAGCCTAATGTGAAGAAGAAAGTAAGCTTGGGGTACTGTAGTGATTGTTTGATGAAACACTAAGGCTCTTGTCAGCTTCCGCGCGTCGTCCTTTCTTTTTTTCTTTGCATGTTGAGCCCTCATAAGAACAGGGGATGGAATACTCCGTATTGTATAGCTGACAACGGCCCCCACGGCAGTATCAAGGGATGCCTTTCCGGTGGAAAACAGGCACTTGAATGAAGTGGGCGGGAGACAACCCATGTCGAAAATACAGCCTGTAGCCCCATGTCACATTTTGGAGAAGCACAGCGCTTTTCAAGCTGACGGCTTGCCGATCGCCTGCATATTTCTTCTGGCATGAGTGGGTGGCCTTCACCCCATATAGGATCTTTTCCGGCTGACGGTTACATGGAGCATTTTGTGGTTGGTGATGCAGATGCAGATGCTGTTAGTTTATAGTTTGAAACCCTGCGTATATATCGTGTGGTAAGGGGGCTGACAAGAATTGTGCTATTGGTGCATTCCAGCGGTCGCATCTTTATGCATGTGATAATATGCCGTTGCAACCGTATTTGGAGACCTTCATTTGTACTTCCCCGGTACTCACTTTATTGCCTGAAGTACCGCTGACACATTGATCAACCAAAGCACCGCAACAAAAGCTTGCCGCCAATTTCATAGGCCCTCTCGTTTCCGGCGCGGGGTAGCTTGACGAGTAATCTGATAACTACCTAAGGTACAGGGGGGGTTGGAAGTTGGGCTGCCTTTGTCGCCCCTGCTGGCCTGTTTCAATGTAAACGTTTGCAAGTGGTGCTTGGGTCTGATAATGAACGGAACACTGTGTATCTACGAAGGTTCGAGGGGGGTAAAAGGGAGCTCCACCAGGTACTGCGCATAGACGGGAACGCTCGACAGGCCACGATGAAGTAGCTTTTTTGCACAATTTGCAGCCGCAATGCATAATCACCACCAAAACTACCCTTACCAACACCCCAGTAGAATCGCCAACTACGCCCGTCAAGACCCTGGCAAAGCCCAAATACTTGCGGGGCTCCTTTTTACACCCATCTAACCTACGTAACACACATGTTCCTTACTCAACTGCGCACTGTTACCTTCAGAGATCAATTACATCAGGATAGAGGGCGGTTGCGAGCTTAATGGGTATAAGGTGATAAATTGTCGATGAATATTTTGATTGGCGAAATGATCAACAAATGCGGTAGGTAGGTATGTAGACAGCTGCATTGGCCACAGTCATGCCAGGGCAGGTGTTCTTTTCCCGCCTGTTATCTTACTCTGAAATACTGCACCTTAGGTGGTCGGAGTTGATTCAATACCAATAATTTTCTTTGAAAAATCAAGTGGTATCTTTAATGACAAGTCCTCCGCAGCACTCTTAGACAAGGATGACTGCATCTTTTACCTCTCACCAACGAGACTGACGAAGCCCACAGCTTGTTGAAAATGAGCTTGCACTCTGAAAAACCCGGAGATGAGTCCACTCTACCGGCTACAGATAACCCCGAAGCCCCTATAGAAAGTCCAGCTTCTGCTACGTCAGAAAAGCAAGGCGATGATATCCGGATCTCTGGTCTTCGAGCCGGGGCCCTCCTCGCCGCTGTCTATGTGTCTGTCTTCTTGATAGCTCTAGACCAGCTCATTGTCTCGACGGCCATACCTCAGATCACCGACGAGTTTGATTCTTTACCTGACATTGGCTGGTATGGCTCAGCTTATCTGCTTACAAGCTGCTCTTTCCAACTGATGTTCGGAAAGCTATACACTTTCTTTTCTATTCAACCTATTTACCTATCCGCAATCTTCTTATTCGAAGCCGGGTCTGCCATATGCGGAGCTGCACCATCATCAGCAGCATTGATTGTTGGTAGGGCCATACAGGGGGTGGGCGCCGCCGGAATCTATTCGGGTTCGGTGAGTATTGACCACCGACCACTCAGTCATGCTCAGAAGTCACTCTCATAGCATCTTTGGCTGTCATACTGATCGCTTATAGATTGTTGGTATCGTGCACTCGGTCCCACTGAGGAAAAGACCACTCTTCATGGGCCTCTTTGGCGCTGTTTCCGGAGTCGCATCAATTCTGGGGCCACTTGTCGGCGGTGCACTTACAACGAATGTTTCGTGGCGATGGGTATTCTACATCAATCTGCCTTTTGGCGGAGTCGCGTTGCTTATCATAGCTGTTGTGCTGCATAGACCGTTGCGCGATCCCAAGGAGATGAGCTGGAAGGCGAAGTTGAGTCAGCTGGATCTGGTTGGCACTTCTTGCCTGATCCCCGGTGTGGTGTCCCTCCTTCTCGCGCTCCAGCTAGGTGGATCGACTTTCCCTGTAAGTGATAGCCCGTCTATAATAGGCTTTAGGCGGGACAGTGTACTGAGCATTCTCACCTCGCCGTTTCTAGTGGAATGATCGTCGCATCATCGCGCTGCTGGTCCTCGCCGGCGTCCTTCTCATAGCTTTTGTAATCGTCCAGCGCTTGATGCCCCGCACCGCTACTGTGCCAGGGAGAATATTCAAGCAACGGTCAATTTACTCTGGAAGCTGGGCTATCTTCTTCATTGGCGCTCAGATGAATGTTTTTTGTGAGTACTATCCTAACTCCGAAGGCTCATACAATGACGGGCTGATCTAACTAACGGTCAAAATAGTGTACTTTCTTCCGATCTGGTTTCAAGCCGTTACTGGAGTCTCGGCTGTAGAGTCTGGAATCCGTTTACTCCCTTTCCCATTAGCAACTATCATTGCTTCCGTTCTCGTTGGTGCCGGTGCCACAATCATCGGCTACTATACACCATTCCTCATTGTTGCCTCGGTATTCATGGCAGTGGGAGCAGGGCTACTCACAACATTTCAAGTAGATACCCAGATAGCGAAATGGGTGGGCTATCAAGTTCTCTATGGGTTAGGACTCGGAATGGGGATTCAAGTCCCGAATGTTGCCGCCCAGACGGTGTTACCTATTGACGACGTGCCCACGGGGGCTTCGCTCATGCTCTTTAGTCAATTATTAGGCGGCACAATCTTCACTTCAGTAGGACAGAGCGTTTTTAATCAAGGCTTAGTGTCAAGACTGTCCAAGATTCCGGGCATCAACACGACAGGAATTGATAGCAGTGGCGCTACTACTGTCATTAGCAACAACTCACCGGATCTGAAAGCGGCCATTATTGTCGCGTACAACGACGCACTGAGAGGCACCTTCAAGGTTGGCCTGGTATTAGCTGCTCTAACTATCATAGGAGCTCTGGGTATGGAATGGAGGAGTGTCAAGGAACCGCAGTCGCAGTCTGAGGTTGCCCGAGATACAAAGGGATTCAGTGACGAGGTAGCATAAATGCGGATGGTACGTCAAGTCGCACTGCCATCAATAGATATGGATGTGATCGCACATCGGATTACTATCAAGAAGACCTTGTGAACCGTCAGAGAGTTAGATGTGGAGGTGTACACAATTTGGCCTGGCTCTGTAGCTTAGGCAAGACAACTGATCACAAATCACCAAGGAACAGCGGCGGTGCTGTTTAGAGGTGCGAAAGATATGAAACTGAATCCCACAACTGATAATAACATTTTCTAATGATAGCAACTTCGTAGCGACCGCTGCCTCCCTGTCGCGGTTTGGCAACAAGATGATACCCAAATGCTGGTTCCTTGCGTGCAGTAGACTCGAGTCAAGCCCAGTCGTGATAATTTGATTATTTAGACCTCGCCAAAAGCTTTGCGCCTATCGCTTTGTACCTCGGCGAAGTTCTGGGGCTCGAGTGCGGTGGTGAGGTCCGAAGCAGCGGCGCGGCGCGTGTGAGCACTAAGCGCTGATGCTGTAGTGGCGAGCTCCCTTGCCACTGGGATCACGCTTGCGCTGCTGAGAGAAAGGAGGACGGTTGTGAGAATGAGTTTGGTTAATTGCATTTTGTATATTTTTATACTCGACTTTTTGATGAAGAAAGCGATGCTTTTTTTCTCTTAATTCTCAAGTAGCTTAGTGTGACTTGCGATGCCGGTTCGTTCGAAAAGACTGTTGGTGAACGGATTGAAATATGCAAGTGGGTATGATATCCAGTAACAAGTTTTAGCTGGTACGAATGGAAGTAGAGAGTAAGGAAAAAAAAAGGAAGGAAGGAGATAAGGAATGTGACTTGTTTCAAATGAGTGTGACTCTGAATGAACGACTTGGTGGAGGAGAAGAGGAAGAGAAGAGAAAGCCGAAAGGCGGCTTGGGATGGGAAAACCGATTATATATGTTATTGTTTCTTTTGAGTTGCATCTATTGTAAGGACTTTCTGGGCTCTATAAAGCCCTTTCAGGCTATCTTTGAGAGGATGGATTGCGATGCCAATCGGCCGACTTGATTCATTGTGTTCCTGATAGCATCGGCACAGTTCATTGTAAAATCAATCTCAGAAAGTCTTTCAGGTCCAGCGCCACTTACGCCACTGACACATAAAAGACTAGACTACATATACTAGATTGACTGCCGCATTGGAAGCTTCGCTATTTCGACTAAATGCAAAGGTTTCGACCACCAGATGGAGCGACGCGCAAATGAGAATAGGGGCTAATTAAAAGATACTGACAATCGTCAGGTGCTATGTGGAACTCATACTTGCTTCAAGCTAGGATGAGTCCTTCTCATATGACAGTTACTGTAGTGTCTGTCGCATTCTCGAAAAATTTCTTGCTGGCTCCCCAGTAACACCCAATCCGCTCATACTTAACAGGGCTTTTGGCCGAAGACATCAGGACCAAGCCGTAATGTTGATAGTACCAACCCATATCCTAGCAAACAGAGAACATTGTCAAAGGAGTTCCCAAAGGTGGCAGCTCTGCGATATCAAAAACGGCAGTGACAGATTTTCCGCTAGGATTCTAGACTGCTTGTAGCGTGCCTGTCAACTGCCCCTGAACGACCTTTGGCATGGATTGCAGCTCAACACTAATGGACGGTCCATTAATCGTGATGTAGCCATCCGAGATGCAACCAAACCTATCTTTCTTATTCACTAGGGTGGTCCCATAGCTTATAATACGGCAAATCTGCTGAAGGCTCGGTCTTGGATTAGTTGCCCACTCGACGGCACCAATGACGGAAGCCCAAGAGAATGTCGGAGCCACGTATATACTCGGCCTCTTTGGTATTGGGGCCGGGGTGATAAGGCCACCGTACAAGTCTCTCGGTGCTTTAACTCTCCATAATAGACTGGGGTACAGATCTGCTTCCATCAATCCCGCATAGTATTTTGCCTTATACGCATAGTCTCGTGCGACGGCTGAGATTGCTGGTAGAACGTCATCTTGACAGGTCATTTTGCGCGAAGTATATTGTTCCACGAGCTCCTCCCAGCTTGAGGAGTGATATACCTCTTTATCGTATTTCGAGTCCGGATACGTGTCATACTCGCTACACTCGCACTAGAGAGACTTGGCGCATTCAAACAAAACCTCCGTGTTGAGAAAATGGAGAACTCGCTTTGATAAGAGTCGCTCTTGGAAGCCCCACGCTCGCATGAACAATGGTGTGTGTTCCGAGGGTTGCCTGTTTATGCCCTGATGTGACAGCTCTAGACGTTCGCAGTCCCGTGCATACAAGCTTATCCCTGCTGGTAAGCGATTGGTCAGTCCGAGCTTATTGTCTGTGTACCTGTCTGTCAGGAAGCCCTCAGTGTGCGATGCGGTCCGCGTCGCGGAGATGGTGAGATCTGCACCGGAGTACACATCGGCCATCTTCGAGGACTGCTGCAGCCAATCCTCCCGATCGTCTTGCACGATGCAGAAGCTGTCTATCCAGATATACCGATACGACAGCCATCGCGCAACCGTGAAGGCATCTTTGAAGTTCTGAGAGAGTCGGGAGAACTCGATCCGCTGACAGAGATCCCTTTTGTTCGCTTTCAACGTTCGGTACGGGATCGTCCCTCCCCAGCAATGCGATAGAGCGACGAAAGGTTGTTTGACCTTTGATGTGTCGTCAAGAAGAACGGCATCGAGATTACTGCTGTCTGATCCGAGATCTACAAGGCGATCCGGAACGTATTGTTTCCGTTTCCCGTCATCAAAATCGTAATGGTGCTTGAGTTGATGTTCATGCCCAGTTTTGCACTCTTGTATCTGCTTCATCACGGCGTCGCGCGTCTTGACTGACAGGGGCGATTCTTCGACTACCGGCATCTTCGGGATCGTTTCCAACTCCTCTGAAATGTGAGTTCCTTCACGCTTCCAAGGAAAGAAGCCTTCGCCAGGTAGAAGTCCTGCTATTATCGTAAAAGCAGGGTCATAATGCGCTCTCCCAGCGCCTGGAATTGGGTGCCCGTCTCGTATTTTGAACGACTCCCCTTTATGATAACTGAATCGGATGTCCATGTGCGACGGGTCGGCGAGAGCAGCCCTCCCCTCCGGGAACTGCCACAGGCCATGCCATATTGCGGCGCATAGTATGCAAGTTGAGGAGCTCGCGCGGAGTTCGGCGGCGGTGCGATGGATCGAAACTCCATATTGCAGCCTCCAGTTTGCTTCGATGCCTTTGTCCTCGCAAGTTCTGCACTTCATTGTGTATTTTGCTATCGCAGATGATGGCTTTACGCTGTGACTCGATATGGAAGAAGAGGGGGATAAAGCCTCACGCTTGAATCAGATGAGGACTGTGGTGATTGATTAGGCATCATCGTGCGGCTGACCAGCTGAACACGACCCCTGACGCGACCCAGCGACTCACTTGCAATGGTTCTGTTGATTTTGATCTGACTGTGCTCCAATATTTTTCTCTTCAACTTGGTTTTTTGCAAATTCTTTTTGTATCAACATAATTTGCAAAGGCACGCAAGTTTAAACCATTGCCATTGCTACATTTAACCTAACCAAGAGGTTGTGCCCAGGACAGAGCCTTTCAACTCTTTGGTGTTGCGACAACTTCGATGAAAGTGAGCCGGGAACTACCGGTATGAACTGTTGCAACCAATCCCTCAACTCCCTTCCCAAGCGCTACAGATGGAGAGTCATCTTCCAGAACTCTATAAGCAATTACTTACGCACAATTAAGAGACGAGTTAATTGCCTTCCGCAACTTATTGTCATATATTCAAGATGTAATTTCTTTCGATCCTCTAGACAGAGCCACGTTGTCGACGATGAGCTTTGCTTGCAACACATCGATTGCAGGAGACAACCTCCTCAATGACGTCAATGAACAAAGAAAAACCAGGAGATCTGTATCATAAAATAGCATCGCAGTTGCAGTGAACAAACTCTTTGTGCATTTTGGACTGTGTAAACGATATGTGTATTCGTTCAGCATTTCCAGTCTATATAAGCATTGACAATTCGCCTGATGATGGACTCGAAAACTTGGAAATTATTATTGTTTCAAAACAAACGAAACACAAACTACTAACCATCTACACCTATATCTACTATCCGACTCATTCGAGATGCCTCCTTCAAGGAGGTTCAGAACCCATCGTCCACCAAGGATGACGGAGGAAGTGACATTCACCATTCCCGCAGACGCGGTGACATTCCTAGACGCCTTGCTTCAGTCCCTGGTGATCACCGGCATCATCATCATTGGCGTGCCTACATTCCTCTTGTCCAATGCCAACTGGGCTCGTTATTACACGAGCCAGGTCAATGATTACTCATTCGTCTTTTATTGCTTTTTCGCAGCCTGTTTGGTTCTCGCTAATGAGGTTCCCCGCATCATGTTTCTACATGGAGCGTTTGGGTACTGGTGCAGGGGTCGCTGAGGCAATCTGCTTGACGATACTTGCCATGGCTTCGACGTGGGCTCAGCTTTTGGCTCTGGCCTGCTTTGCGCTTGGCGGCTTCCTTTCAATTCCAATCTTGATAGACGCGGCTTTCTGCTTGCCTGTGCTTTCTCGCTTGTTCTATTTCTGTCCTCCGCCTTTATAGATCTGATCAAGGAGTAGAGCGCAGAAACTGATCATGAACGGTTTATGCACGAGGAGAGTCGAATACAGAAGTTATATGTGCCCTGTTTACAAGCTGTTTACGGACTGTTTATGCACAAGGAAAATAGAATACAAAATAAAATCTTTTTAACATCTCAATGACTGTTGCTCCTTATGAATTTGTGACCTCGTGTAGAATTGAGTCGTCAAAGCCCCATTGGGGTCGAATACCATTTACGAGTCAGCTCAAGATGAGTACTCGCCAAATCAATACCGTTAGGTACAAGACAGAGTAGTGAAGTCCTGACATTTCTTCAGAGCGATTGACCACAGTTCTGATGTTCGACCTTGACTCATTCGGGTTATATTGTGTGCTCGACACTAGCGCTGCAAGCTTGGGCGGAAGACCCATTAACAGCGGTCGCTCCCCTTCCCCAATGGCGTCACTACAGCAGTAGCAACGTCTCTGGATAGCATCAAAAGGAAAATTTTTTAAGAAAAAATGTCTTTCAGTTTCCAAACCAAGCGATTGGTATTCATGCCAATTGAGAAGAACGAAATGTTCACCGAATTTCTCTACGAACTGTTCAAAGAACCGTAAGAGTCAACCCGCCCGACCTTCCGAAAACCGAGAAAGGTTTCCCTATGTACCGAACGAAAGAGAGGGAGAGAGCCAAACTAACAAGAGACGGCGGACCAGAGGGATGCAAAATTTTACTCACTCCGTCCCATCAGGTCATTCAAGAGCGGCGATAGACACGTTGATAGACTCGTTATCCTCAAGCCGTCTGCTCTTCATGGCCGTGTGTACCCATCCACGCGAAGATCCCGTCACGGAACCGGTGCCCATGGGGGTCATATCACTGACCAAATCCGCGGAGCGCGTCGCGCATCACGGCACGGCGATGCTGAGCGCGATTTTTCTGGAGCGGTATCAGCGGAAGGGGTACGGGTCTGAAGCCATCAGTTGGGCACTCAATTGGGGGTTTGACTACGCGCGCTTGCATCGCGTCGAGTTGTCGGTGTATGATTGGAATCTGGATGCTGTGAGGCTGTATAAGCGTCTTGGATTCCACGAAGAGGGAGTCAAACGTGAGGCGCTTTGGTTTAAGGGTGGTTGGCATGATATGCATGAACTGGCTATCCTGGAGGGGGAATGGCGGGAGAGGAAGAGTGAACTGGAGCAGGAGAGATAGCAATCAAACGATTTTCGCGAAGGCGTAGGTCATTAAGGGACAGTTCTCATGCCGCGAAAAACTATGCACTCTCAAAATGTGATCCGGAGCTGAGATGATTCTAATCCATCTATGAGAAGCTGCCGCTGCTTTTGTAGAGGGCATGAAGTTGCACCCATAAAAATGACGAGAAGTGATTGTCCCAAACAGTAGGACGCACACGCTTGGCCGACCGACTACCAAGTCTTCACTTTCCGCAATTACTGAATTTTCCCCTCAGCAACAAACCTACGGATCGTGTCGATGCTACTCTCCACAACGATCTTAGCCATCTATACTCGATCATTAGCAACAGCATAATCTAGACCGATCACTCTACCAACCTTGGCATGTGCTTCATGAAGCTTCGCTGCTTGCTCGCTGCCCTCCTCAACGTCTGGATGTCGCCACTCAAAGACATAGCTCATGAGCAACTCGTCTTCGGGCCCCTTGCTGACGATGTTCGTTACAGTGCTACCGTCTTCCTGGTTGAAGACGACTCGGCAGGGTGCATAATGGACTATGGTGCTCACTCTAGTGTTAGTATTTAGATGATGGTAGACGCAATAGGACATGAAAAGAAGAGAGAGACAAGTAGGTTCTTCGGTAAGAAGCATACACACCGCAAACCTCCTTAGCTGTGGTATGAGCTCCGTGCGACGCTGTCGGCGCGAATGAGACCGTCCGCGTGACTTGGAGATTTCCCGTCGGCAGGGTCTCCTCGCCGTGGACCTCGCACGTCTTGATGGCGGAGACGAATTCCTGTGCCCGCTTGACTTTCATCTTCAGGCCCTCCCAGACCTGCGCCTGTGTCAATACGGGCGAGGCGCCGGGCCGGTTGATGGGGGCTGTGTATGCGAGGTTGAGAGTAGTAGGCATGTTGGCTTTGATGTGTGTTGTTGTGAGGTATGTTCGGATGGGTTGAATTTTCTGAGCAGAATGGAAAGACAGACTGTTAGCTGGCGTCAAGAAGCTGGGAAGTGGTGCGGAGTTGTTGTGAAAAAAGGTTCTAGAAAGGAGGGGCGTCGCATCATAGTAGACATCTCACCTGATAAGTTACTAAGGTAGCTACAGATATTTCTTCCTTGTGAAGGGGTATAACGTTGTGATTAATTCATATCAGATAGGGAGGGACCTCTAACTACTCAATCATCGGGGATATCAAACTCAATTTATACCTAAAGATTCCGGTCTTCATACCGGCTCTCCGGACAACAAGTCGGGGAAATCCACCCCTTGAACGGAAGAGGGCGGGGAAAGAAGCAAAAGATATTCGTCATCTGATCGGCCCGTTGGTGAGATATAGATGCCAGACATTGATCCATGAATCCGGTTCTGTACCTGTCGTGCTACTACTCCCTGTCTCTGGAGCCAGGATGCGTGGTGGTGGTAGTACTGCCCTACAACTCCTCTCGGGACCGGTCGTCCGAAAATAGGACGGCCGACGGTCGCGTCAATCATTAGGTACATACCTACATGCGACTACACATTGTCAGAGGATAATCAAGATGTTCAGGTAGCCATGATGTCCCTAGTGCTACATCGGACAAAGTGAGCTGACCAACATCATTAATGTAGAGCACCTTGAATTTTCGTCCGCATCACGTCCCGAACCGCACTCAAGTCTTAGGTAGCCTGCCCAATTAGGCACAACGATTCTTGGTGATTTATAATAACGGGAGCATTGCTATAATAGTTCGGGGCTCCGCCACTTAAGCGACGCCGAAGCGACCTCTACCTAGCGTGGTCTCGGTAAAGATGAATAATCGCGGGACAAAATCGGCGATAGCCTGAGAACATCTTTACCTGGGACCTGTATCAGTTATTGTGACGATGTAGGAGGCGTATTTTTTCTCGGCGTCAAACCGGCATGTGAGATTAAGTGAGCACCGTGCCAAAAGATACGACGAAAAATAATTTATTGATTGGTTGATGGATCGACTCTACTCATCGTCTTCATCATCTTCATCGTCTGAGGGATCATTGCCATCTTCTGAATCCTCCTCGTCATCATCCACCAAATCTTCCATGTCTTCATCTTCATCCATCTCGGCGGCATTCTCTTCTAGTGCCTCCTGTTCTTCCTCTTTCCGCTTACGATCATCTTCTTTTCTAGCCTGTTCCAACATCTTGGCCTTCTCGGCTCCCGCCTTTCTCTGCGCAACAACATAGGCGCCCACCGGTGTCTTTTCCCATTCGAAATCCTTCAGGAAGGCATCAACTTGTGCCCGGTCTCTTGGTGCAAAATCTACCTTGGCTCTCTTGCCCTCGATGAATTTTGTGTTGGCTTCCAGTTTCTGAACAAGCAATACAAGACCCGAACGCAGTTTGCCATTGCTGTTTCCAGATGACTTCTTTCTTGATTGCTTGAGCCATCGCTTCAACATAATGATTACAGGGAGCGCAAACTCTGGGAAAGCAATATTCGTAGACCATAGCACAAAGTATTCGGCAAAGAGATCGACTACCTGATCACCCACACCATCCTGGTATATGCGCGTGCGTAAATATGACTTGGGGGCTTTGTATGCGACTTGGAAATCGAGAGGTTTGAGTGTGGCTTGCTTTGGTGATTTTCTCATCTCGGCCGAGTTCAAGACTTCAAGAAGAGCAGATGCAAGAGGTATGTAGGTGCCGGTTGATCTTGAAATTCTTAGGAGAGAACGGATCATATGGAACCGAAGAGGAAAATAGGTTGCGGTGGGAATGAGGCGCATGGCGCCGAGTGTGACTTGAACAAGAGGATATATCAGAAGCCTGAGCTGAGACTCCTTGCCGGCTTCTGCCTCTTTCAACGGATTGCAATGCTCTGATAAGACGCATGACCAGAAGTCGAGAGAGTGTATGTACTGCCAGTTGTTCACATTCTTGTACGAGTCGTTTTGGTTGTGCACAATACTGTTGCGGAGATGAATAGCCAACTGCCGGATGTAGCTGAACGCAGTTGTGTATCCTATGCTTTGGTCAAGTCCCCAGAGCTCGGCAGCTGAGTTCTTCATCAGATTGATGCCTTGAGCAGTATTCGCATTAGTAACTCTAGATCCGGTAATTAGTCCCTGGTACGTCGCCTTGAGGACAGCTTCCCGCACGCCCTTGTCTCCCACAATGACGAGTCGGCGAAGAACTAAAAATGCAGTAATTCTCGTAGTATCGCTGCTGCTCGGTTGAGACCAGAATCCGACCACGGTCTTGATCAGGCTTTTGAGTAGTTTTCGGAAGCTCAACAGGTATGGAACAAGAGGAGTCAAAGCCGAAATGGTGAGTTTGAGGGTCGCATCGTCAGATAGTGTGCCAAGCAGATGGAGAATGGAGGATATGAAGCTCTTCAACAGCATGGACAACGGCTTGAATTTCTTGGAATCCGTTGGCACATGAACCTTCCCAGATGCCGACTCTTTAATAGGAATGTGATGCTGCAGCACTTCAGGTATCTGCTTGAGGGCGACAAGCAAGATATCATGGAAAACCTCGGGGTTTGAAATAGAATAGGCCAGTGCTCGCCCATGGTCTGTGTCGTCCTCGTTCAGGTGAGCAGCTGATCGGAAAGCCAATACAACTTGGCGGGCGGCCTTCAGAGAATGGGTTTCCGTCATCGATTTCTTCCAGCGGGCAACCATCTCTCGAGTGAGCTCATTGGCGTCTGTATCCTCGGTGCTGCCTGCCTTGGCGGACTTCTTTCGCTTCTTTGTTGGTTGTTCCTCCTCTTCGTCGCTGGCACTCAACTCGTCTACCTCTGCGAGATCGGCATCGTCGAAGTCTAAAGTATCGGGGTCATTCTCTTTCAAGAACTTATAGAACTCGGGGTCGTCTTTGGCAAGGGCGTCCATGGCATCTTTGCTCATACCAAGTTGGCCATCGTCAAGGTCCTCATCGTCCTCTTCGCTATCGCTGGGTACAGGCTGCTCGGCGTCAGAAATATCGAGGTCGTCGCTATCTTTATCGTCGGAATCTGAGGCATTGTCGGGCTCGGGTTCGTCTCGCTTGCGTTTCCCTAGCTTCTTAGAGGCTTTCTTGGTAGGTTGGGGTTTGTCAATGATCTCGAAACCGCCTCCGAAGAAGTCGTCGACGCTCATCTGGTTGACCTTGGCTGTCTTGGAGGTCTTGGGCTTGGATGCATTGTCGCCATCAGCTGGGCCTTTGAAGAACTCGGCATCTTTTCGGTTTGGCTTCTTCGCCTTTAGAAGCTGCTGCTGCTTTATCTTAGCACCGGCCTTCCGCTTGTCGAGAGCACCTTTAAGATGTCTGGACTCGAACTTCTTGGTCGCTTTGAAATTCTTCTTTGCGCCAGCCATGTTTGGCGAGTTGAGAACAGTGTCTCGGGTGGAATAAGTATATGTAGGTCAAAGACCAAAGTTGTAGTGTAGAGAATTCGGGCCTGTAATTTTTTGGCGGGCAGGCCTGCTGATTTCCCTGCTGTTGTTTCCTTCAAAATTTTGGCCAACGTTTATCACAGGAGCTTATCAGAGCGCGCTAGTCTTCTGGCCGTTAGAGCCCTCTCGATCGAGTAAGTGGGGTCACGGTTTGAGGGTTTCCTTCACTACTGCCGGGCATGAGCCTCCGGCGTCATACGTTCCCCCAATGATTTCGTACACGATCTTTAGAGCTGCCTGATTTCCATTATGTTCAAAGGTCCTTGCGAGGGTCATTACATTGTGAACCAGAAATACGATAAACTACTCAAACTTCCTTCGCACTTTTCTCAAAGAAGTGAGACTCCTTTCGGCGGAGCGACGAGTAAAATCAAGATGAGTGCAAGGCAACCGTACGCCCCTACGCCACACAGCTATGTGCCAAATACCACACTTTCCGCAACAATAAACTTGGATGAGGTGGGTTTTGACTTGATTATGATTTTGATTGGAATATTCTTATAGTTAACATTAGGGTTAGGAGGTCAAATTGGCCGAGACCAGAGCTGAGCGTGATTTGCAAGATTCTCTTGCTGAGTTATTCTCCATCATCGTCACGCTCGATGAACTCGAGCGCGCTTTTTTGAAAGACGCAATACCCGAGGCAGACTACATTGAAATATGTGAAAGATCTTTAAAACAATACAAGTCAATCCTGACTGACGAAACCGTTGCTAAGGCTTTCGTGGGCCTCGAAGAGTTCAAGTCAGAATGGGATGTGAGTGACTTCTGGTCCCTGTCTTTCCGTTCTCTACGTCTAAATGTGTGCTGATTTTCGACCTCATAGCTCGAAGTACCCCGAGCGACGGAGCGCATCAAGGTTGGAATGCCTTCAACAGCTGTTACAGCCTCCACAGGCCCGACAGCACAACCGGCAGCTCCAATAGATAGCAAATTAGGACAACTTATTCTCAAGGCCACCGAGGATTTTATCACATTCTTGGACGCCCTTCGATTAGGCCTTCACGCCAAAGACCAATTGCATCCTCTTCTCACAGATATCATCCAGAGCGCCAACAAAGTCACAGATAGAGATTTCGATAATCGAGGCAAAATCATCCAGTGGCTCATAACATTAAACCAAATGAAAGCTACAGAGGAACTCACTGAGGACCAGGCTCGAGAGCTGGAGTCCGACATCAACTCGGCCTATACTGGCTTTAAGAATGCCCTCTAGAGAGATTATATCCCATTCGGTAACTTTGCATTAGTCGATTTAACTGTGATCCTTGAGGTGACTGTCAAATGGCCGAAGCATGTTCTTCTTCCTTTGAAGGTAGTCAGTCATATTGCATTCTAAATTCTCATCCGCTGTGTACTCGCCATCTCAATGAGATTGGTAAATCCGTTGCCTCCTTGCGTGACGAGGAGAGTCAGTGGGATTCCACCTTTCACTTGCAGACTAACCGACTTATCGCCGATGGCCCCACCCAAAGGGCGCAACTTCTGGGTCGCTCTTCTAGAAATTTGCCTGTCCAGTCACCTTCAATGGCGGAAATGACAAAGTCATCAGTTTCGCAAGCAGCATACAAAGGTTCCATCATAAGGACAGGCGTTTGTCGCTCTATTGTTTTTAAGCACCGTTCCGTCATCACTTCTCACACTCTGTGGCTTAGACTCCACCATGCAACGCACCTTCCTTGCTTTTCACCACAATGCCAAGCTCTACACCCTAGAGACCATTGTCAGGGCTGTGAGACCGATTGATTCACTTGAAGATGCGAATAGAGTCCTGTTCAAAAACGCGACCGATGAAGATCACGTAGTGGTCACAGAGAAAACCATATTCCACCCACAGGGCGGAGGACAGCCGTCCGACGAGGGCGTTATCAAGTCAGCCGCTGGGAGCAGCTTCAATGTGTCGGCTGTGAGGATGAACGTAGTGACCGAAGGAGAAGTGCTCCATTTCGGCCGGTTTGTCGATGCTTCGCCACAATTCTCATCCGGCGATACTGTCACACAAACTATCGATAGCAAGAAACGTCTACTCTATTCGCGATACCACACAGCTGGTCACGTCCTCGGCGCTGCGGTTCGGCACCTGCTTGAAAAAGAAGTGGCCAACTTTGACGAACTAAAGGCGTCTCACTTCCCCGACTCGGCATCATGCGAATTCCAAGGCTTGATAGAAGGAAAGTGGAAAGAGTCGATACAAGGACGTCTTGATGAATACATCGACAAGGACATGCCAGTAGAAATAGATTTCTGGGACGAAGACGACTTCAAGGCCAACGGCCTAGAGAGGCTTATACCCGATAGAAAAGCGATGGGAATGGCTGATGATGAGAAATTTAGAGTCGTCAAAATTATTGGCGCGGAGGTCTATCCGTGTGGAGGAACACACGTCGATTCTACCCAGCTTTGCGGCAAGACGAACGTGAATAGGATCAGCCGCTCGAAAGGCGTCAGTCGCGTGAGCTATACGCTTCCTTAAAACACATTACTGGACCTGCCTATCTTTCGTAATCAGGTTTCCCGATTTGGTTGATAGAATTAGAAACACCACCTGTTCAATCGGTATGTCCAACTGTTCTCTAAGTAATCTTGCATGATTGAAACACGACTGGAGGCTGGTTTGGTTCTCTAGCGGCTTTTCAATACCCGCGTATTGAAGATTACAGCGGTATCGGAGCTTAGATGACCAGAGGTCTCCGCAGTTCAGTCGCGGTATTCCAAGAAACTCTTTGGGCTACAGAAGAGTAACAGTATGATGATAGGAATGTATAATATGTGCATTCGGGCGGCACCCCTCTGGTTTTCAGCTTGCGCGGTCGCAAGTTCTCTGGAAATGGAGTGTTCCCCTCATCTTGTGTACTCGAGTGATAAAGAGATCGTCCGAACCTTGACACAAGATTCTGGAATCCCCTAGGAGTACACCGACCCCTCATTCATCGTTAGATGGTGGGAGAATTCGATTCAAAGTCATTCGTCAAGCAGTCAAATTCATCCTGGCCTCTACTCTTCCACACGTGCGCCAATTGGCACAAGGGACCCCCATAAAAGTTCCACGCTAGCTCAAAGGCTAGAGCCTGTTTTGTTGAGGCCGTTAACCATTTCAGATGAGAGGCAAGGGTGAGACTATAGTGAAATACCAAGTACTCGAGGCCTATGGGAATATTCCGGCAAGTACCATGCATCCAATTGGCTCTCTTTACCCTGCCCTGCTCCAACGTTGTAGCTCATGCGGACCCAACCCGCTAGGCATGCAGACCAAGGGGCATCTTCCGCATCTTGGCTCCTCTAATTGCCCTCGAGCTTGGGACCACGAGCCCAGTTTATGCCAATTGAAGGGATCATTGGGCAGAAGAAGCCTCAGCGTATATGTCTTTGAGAGCTGCTGATCACACGAAGTCAAGTTTCCTGGTCTGGCCCCTTTCTCGCATCGGTTGCAACAAAGGCTGCTTTAGAGCCACCCTTGGCCTCACCACCTGCATCAAGAGCATAGCTGCATGTGGCCGAGACGATTGGTTCAGACAGCCCTACACGTTCCAATCAATTGCAAACTCGCAACACCTCCATTTGGCGGAGTCGGATGGCAGTAGAGGAGACTGTAGCATCTGCAGTCTCATTTCAGGGGTCTTGGTTATTACCTGCAGCTGTCGATTGAAGCTGTAAGGGCTCAATCGATGCTATGCATCTCACATGTTCATGTACAGACCATTCAAGCCAACCAGTTACAGTTACCTTCAAGACCTAGAGCTCGGATCTTCGCTCAGTATGCCGTTCGCACCAAGATTGGATGCCTGGTACTTATACCCTGGTGTCCCCATCTGGTTTGTGTCGGTTTGGATCTTCTCAATTCATACGACCTATTGAGTTTCAACCCTTTCAACATCGTGCGACTACTTTCAACAACACACTCTCCATCACTAGCAATGAGAGAGTACCATGGATTTTCTTGGTGGTAACATTATGCCCGTTAATTCGGAGCTCAAAATATATCTGACTGGAATCGGACTTCTCTTACTTGCTGGGGCTTGCCTTTCCACCCTCTTTTTCAAAGGGTCGAAGGAAAACGAGACCCCTAGTCTCGCCAAGTCTTTGTGGCTGTTTGCTTACTCTTGTTTCTTGAAGCCACACGACGGCGACAAGAAGGGTACTCAACAGGATGCCCTCGAAAGCTTTTACAAGAAGCAGGCCGGTGCTTACGATGCTACGCGCAAGGCGCTCTTGAAGGGGCGTGAGGACATGCTGGCGGCGGTGGCCGCACAGCTACATTTCAAGGCGAAGAAGAATGAAGTCAATGAAAAGCCTGCGAGGATGGTCTGGGTTGATGTAAGTGACCCGTGTCCGACTCTTGGACGAGCCCCTACCTTGACGTGTCACTGATGTAGTTTGTAGATTGGCGGTGGAACTGGTTGGAACATCGAGGCCATGGGTCGATTCATCGATGTTTCAACGTTCTTCCATAGTGTCTACCTTGTTGACTTTTCACCGTCTCTCTGCGAAGTTGCTCGTAAGCGGTTTGCTCGACTTGGCTGGAAGAATGTCAAGGTAATCTGTCAAGATGCGAGGAAGTTACGCTTAGAAGACCATGAGCCTGTTGTCAATGGTGGTCGGCCTCGGTCACCCACTAGCTACTTCTCGAGAGAGGGGAATCGGCATGCTGGGGCTGATTTGGTCACCATGTCGTACAGTCTGTCCATGATCGTATGTTCCCTGTCATCACATAGCAATACTATCCTAACAGTACTGTAGCCCGACTACTACTCTGTAGTTGATTCTTTAGTTTCCTTGTTGGGACCTAGTGGCATCATTGGCGTCGTCGACTTCTATGTTCAGTCTCAGGTCGATGTCAGCTTTCGCAACTACACTGGGGGGATCATCGATCGACATGTGAACTTCTGGGGACGAACATTTTGGCGAGCGTGGTTTGATATCGACAGAGTGGCTCTGGAACCAGGTCGACGAGACTACCTAGAGTATCAATTCGGTACTGTTCTTACCGCAAACAGCCGCAATTACGTCCTGGGTGCCATTCCTTACTACGTTTGGTTGGGAACACGCAAGCAACCAGTGTCGTCTGCCTTCCCACACGAAATTGTAGAGAAGGTTGATGCTCTGGTCACAGAATCCCCCTATCTTCTCCCTGCTCATCACGCGACCGAGCTACCCCGGGCAATCGAGACATCTGTACCCGAAGTCCGTTCCAAGGCTTTCGATGCTGCCATTGTCAATCTGTCCACAAATCTCCCCTTGCCTTCGTTCTACTACCAAAATCATCACTACCGGATTTATTACGACGACCAGCTCAAGAAGCATACCCAGTTCAATAATGAGTATATCTATGCGTTTACCTGGGAAGATACGCGTGTTGACGAACGGATCTTGAAGCTTAACTCTGATGATGTCGTCCTGGCCATCACGAGTGCTGGGGACAATATCCTGTCCTATGCTTTGCAAAGACCGGCTCGGATCCACGCGGTCGATTTGAACCCTAGTCAAAACCATCTGCTTGAACTCAAAGCGGCTGCGTATCAATCTCTTGAGTATGAAGCTTTCTTCAAGATCTTTGGCGACGGCAAACACCCAGATTTCCGGTCGCTCCTTATCTCAAAAATGTCGCCGCATCTGTCAAGTCGTGCATTCCAATACTGGCTTTCCAATCATCGCATCTTTACCAAGAGTCAAGGCGGTCTCTACGATACCGGTGGCTCCAAACACGGTATTCGCATCTTTCGCTGGATTACACGCGTCTTCGGCTGTCGAGCTTCCGTGAAAGATCTGCTCGCCGCTAAAACCTTGAACGAGCAGCGTGAGATTTGGCGCAACAAGATTCGACCGGCTCTCCTATCTCGCCTTGTATCCAAGTTCGTTGTTAGTCAAGAGGCTTTCCTCTGGACTGCACTTGGCGTGCCTAAGAACCAATTGGCCATTTTAGAAGCCGATCATGCCGTCTCTGATGCTGTCTGTGGCCCAAACCCTACTGCGAAGAACACGCGCTCGCATGCTGTGTGGGAATACATGGTCAATACTCTTGACCCTGTTGTTGAAAGTACCCATATTGCAGCTGATAACCCATACTACCTCGTATGCCTTGACGGCAAGTTCTCTAAGCAGTGTCATCCGGACTACCTCACGCCCAAGGCCCACGCTCGCCTTTCGAAACCCAACGCGCTCGATAACCTGCGCATCCATACAGACGAGATCGAAGAGGTGTTGTCCCGCCTCACTCCGGGTACGCTTACCGTGGCCGTCGTAATGGATAGCATGGATTGGTTCGACCCGGGATCCAACGCCGCGAAGTCACAGATCACCAAGCTTAACCGCGCTTTAAAAATGGGCGGCCGCGTCATGCTCCGCTCATCAGGACTCAAGCCATGGTACCTCAAAGATTTTGAGAGCCTTGGTTTCTCTATCAAGTGCATGGGGTCCCGTGAAGGTGGCGCTTGTATTGACCGCGTCAACATGTACGCGTCTTGCTGGATATGCACTAAGAGTGCGAACCTTGCCCATCCGACTCCCGAAATGGATGCCATGGGAGGGCAAGCCATCTCCGCTTTGCAGATCTAGGTCAGTTATGAGGAAGTGTATCTTTCTCTTGCAGAGTGAATACTTCTAAAAGGGGTTTGTTTCATTTCGAGATTTGGTGGCCTATTCAACATTGCCGCCTCGGTCAACTACTTTACAACAAGGGTCTCATGAACTTGAACAATCAACTTGGCGGATTCAATGTAGTGATTTTTGGGCAAAAACAACGAGTTCAGTTTGACTTATGAAATGTGTTCTTGCCTAGGTAACCAATCTTTACTAACATCTTATCAACCTGCAAATTCGATATGCAGTACTTTCGACAGAATAGAGCCTGTGTCTCCCTTTACGGACATTCATGTACATGCGATGGATCAATGCTGAAGGGAGAAGATATTAGCTACAGGGTTTAATACCGTAAAACAAGATTGCACGTCAACTTACTACCACCACCAATCGTTAGGTGTATCTGTGTATCCACCCCTCCAACAATTGTCCACGATGTACGTGAAGCGCCCGATGCATTCATCGGTGCTGTTAAGCGTACGTGTGGAAGCACTTTTGTTTTTCACTTTGATGTAGAATATCGACAGGCCGCCGTCATCCGTGTCGAGCTCAAAGCAATTATGTCTGGTCTTTTCTGGGGGGTATGTGACCTGAAACCAACCTGTATTATCCCTGTCTCCGACGTTGGTTGGGGCAGCGCAGACGTCGGCGATGATGCTCTTGACTTTGCTGCGGCCGTGGAAAGGGGCGCCCGTGTCGTAGCAGTAGGTTACATCGTCAGGGTCGGGTACCCATATCTGGGCGGCGGCGATGTCTGTAAATGAGAGGATGAAGGCGAGGATGGGACTGAGGGTCTTCATGGTGAGGCGTGATTGATTCTTGGAGCTCTAATGATTAGTAGCAGGCGCCGTGTATTCTGATGATCTGACGCTTGTGATTAAGAGATGAGGGGAGACTCGGATGAGATATTCCCTCTCAGCTTCAGAGATCAGGATCTCCCTAGACTTTATTGGCGTCAACCGATCCAAAATCATCCTTTTACGAGACCTCCTCTTGCTCTGAACTTTCGGGTCAAGCTCGTATTACCGCTTAACCCAAGTGAAATGAGGGTTAAGCGCGGGTTTTCTGGTTCCTTTTCGTATGCTACCCTCATCCGTTGGAAGTTTATCACAACTAGCTCTTTCACGCTGAGGATTGAATTTTAGATGCCAATAGAGCTGGTTCATTGAATACGAGATCAATTATAACACGGTAAAGACCCTATGTGGCTGTCGAATTGTGTGTCGCTGAGGCATGTGGCGTTGGCCTAACGTGTGGCAGATCCTTGATTGCATAATTTTTTTTTCTAGGAACTATAACACCTATATGTTATGCCAACCATACTTGATGATTTGAGGGCATTTCTCGCTCCTCGCTCACATCTTCTCCCATAGCCAAATTTCGACCTTGGTATGCCTCGAGATCTTGGCGTTGGATGCGGCAGTTGAAATAGTCGATTCGGCTCGCACCTAAGATTCTTGTCTTGTTCTCTTGATATTATACGTGTAGCTATCTACTAGATGATTGTTTATCATATCCTGGCATCGTTTTATGTTTTGCTCTATACAACTGATAGCATCGTGATCGCGCTCAATCCCGAGGTTCCAAGTTCATTGGCAATGGGAATTGGTAGTGCACCCCTGACCAAAACGGCTCAAATTTTGTTGGGAGGTTAATTGTATCTCGCTTGTTATACTGACTGTTCTGTAGCGAGAGTAGGTACCGTTTGTTCGACTTTCGGTTGAGGCTTTTTGGGTGACCACCAGAACGCCGGGTAGCTTCGTTGAATGTTGTTTGTTAAAAGTGCAATAGTGATCATGACAACAGAGGACAGCAGTATGATAGGCAAGTAGTACCAGCCGAGCCCATTGATTGATGTTTCAATCATTGGCAGCAAAGCCGTGGCCCCTGCTGGTGGGTGCAACGTCTTAGTGAACATCATGATCACAATCGCAGTAGCTGTGGCTAAAGAAGCGGCGAGCCAAGCCAATCGATATTCATGATGGGCTAGATCGTTGATGCTAAATATTCTAGCGTAGATGACGCCGGTGAGAGCGCTCAGGAAGTGGCCCCCGATCACGGATCGCGGCTGCGCTAGTGGAGCTTCAATAGCAGAAAAGCACAAAACCGCGGATGCTCCCTACATTCAGATTAGAATCTTGTGAGTTGCTGGTTATTGATGGGAAACCGAGAAAAACATACAAAAGAGGCCACAAGAGGAGGGACCCCCTGTTCGATGAAATAAGCCGATTGACCAAAGATTGCCTGTAGGACGGCAAGACTAGCAAAAGAGCCGACAAAGGCCCAGAGGTAGGGAACATATATCTTCGGAGGACTGCTTGGTTTGACTTTGAAGTTCTGTCTGGATCCATACCAATGAGTGATCCTGTCGGCGGACTGCTTTGCTGATGATGGTGTTTGCATCTCGGACACCGTTCCCGACCGAATGCGCGTATCTGAGGAGAAAGCTAGCGAGAATCGGGTCTAGCTATCAGGGAGGCCCATGAAGAAGAGAACGGAAGAAAATGTGTTCACAAGACAAGCTTATTTGCCTCAACTATTGCTATAAGTGATGTTTTATAATTGACTATGAGCACAAAGGAGAGAAGGTTGATAAGTATGGATACAACGGAAATTCGGCATTGAAGATGATTGGGGCGGTGAAATGGTTTCTATGTGTCACGCACTAACCAGATATAATCTACTTCTTGATATTGTGTTGAGATGGAGCAAAGGTCATACATAGTAGTGAGGAGTTGGCCGATCGGCTGTGCGTTTATATCTTGTTACCTAGTCAACATATCGGTGGACGCATTTCCCATCTCGAATGCTCAAGGTCGTGTCAAAATCGGACAGAGCTGCATCGTCTTCCTGCAGGTAAGAAGAAAATGAAAGGATAAGAGAGCGTCGACATATTATATTGTTAGGCATGATGCTATTCCCGCCCTGCTGCTGGTATCCTTAGTGACGTAAGGCTGAGCTGACGGCTTCAGGGTAACGCCGCCTGCCGTATGCCTCTGCACTATGTAAGGGGCAATTTTGGAGGTCCTACCCTTTACCTACCCTTTACCTACCCTGAAACTACCTTATAGGCTTTTTCAGCCAATCAGAAGCTACTGATTTTCTAGGGGGAACATTCCAACTAATAAACCAATTTTCCCAACCCTTACACCCACACAACAAACAAGACCCCGAAGTAGAACTTCAGCATATCCAGCCCAGGAGTCTTGGCCAAATCAAGCGCCGACCGTAACCTCTGGTCACTGAATGCAGAGAAATCTCAACTCTCATCACAGGACCCAAGGTACAAAGAATCCGTGGTAATGATAGCTCGTTGTAATAGCCACTGTTCAATTGTGGTAATGATGTTATTGTGGAGGCATTAATTCTGGTACATGAATCCACCCACCAGTATCGGCTGAACTTAGTGGTTGACATTTCGGGGACTGGAATATGCCCGCCGCGTCAACAGGGCGGGTGGGGTCTCAGCTCTAGATTGCGTCACTTGGACAACACCGCTGCACCCGAAGTAATTTGAAGACAACCATCGTAGTCCTTCTCGTTTTTGGGTATATGTTAGTATCCAGTTCTTTGCTCCTCTCCATGTGATGCGAGATATCTGGGTGGGGATCCTTTGTATGGACAGTACTGCCACGAATGACTCGGGTATTCCGACTTCTACCTCGCATAATTGCACCACTATTCATAACTACAGTAGGTTGCCCACTTACCACATGTGATTCGGACGGCCTATTCGTATGTGCTAAATCGACTTTATATAGTAAGTAGGCGGATTATATAATTAACTAATGAAGCTATTACTATACCGCTGCCACCTATTTTCTATGTAATAAAGCTATTTACAGCTTACATAAAGCATTTTTATAGTTATTAACCTTTATAATTTACCTATTTAAATGCTTATATGTTTATTTATATATATATATTATAGGTAATAATAATAGTAGTAGTTTTTTGCAGTAATATTGGTGGTATTAGTAATATTAATAATACTAGTAAAGTAGTAAAAGTAGTTAAGTATAGGATAAAGGTAAAAGAACGAAGTTTCTATATAAATCGGGTAAGAAATCTGTTTTTCATGGTTAGTTACCTCCTAGATCTAGCACCATAAGGCCCGAAATACCCGAAATTATACTCCGCTACACCAAAATACCCCCCTAGATGGCGCCTATTTTTGGGCGAGCATATGTATTATGCATTATATGGGCTATGTAGGCTTTTCCCATACAAAAAGTAGCTGGCGGCGAATCCATATGCTCTAAATCGGAAATATGTAGTAGCAGGGTCATGTGGTAAGTGGGCAACCTACTGTACCTACAAGTAGGTGGGTTAGAAGGGTATAGCGTACCAACGCCAAGCGTGGGACCCCCCGCAATGCCTATTCCTTTGTCAGAATTAGGGGTGAGGGAAAGACTTGGAAAGCTCTGGTCCGATAGCTCCAAACCTACATGGAGAATTGCCCCATCATCCAGGGATAAAAGGCCCAGTTATATTGCAGCATAAGACCTGCTTCCTCCGCGAAAAGCCATAATTCAACCCGCTCTCCCATGCAAGAAGCAAAGACGATGTATCTCTGTAACAAGCTCATGCATCAGCATGCGCACCATATCCGCCTCAAAGACACAACTGGAATAGCTCAAAGTCACTTTCACGTCGCCACCCCCCAGCGCAGCTGTGACCACCCAGAGATCACAGAGGCCATACGGGCGTGCCCGAGTCTGAACAGTGGCTACCTGGCCGTCCTGAAATATCAGCTCAGCCGGCGACTCTTCCTGGCTACGGTGTTGCACGAATGTAGGCATGCGCGTTGACGAGCCCCACAGGGTGCATTTGCGCACGATGTTGCGATATCCGTATCGGTGATGCGGCATTCCTTCAATGTGCTGGTTTTGCACACTCTCCAGCAACTCACGAGCCGCATCGCCGTCAGCAAGCTTGCCTACCTCTGCAAGTCTTACCCGTATCGGTATGAACTCCAAGCAAGGGCCGATGAGACCATCAGTTGAGGAGCCAACAAGGGGCCTTGTGCTGACCACATGGCCAAAGACGACATCGTTTACGCCTCTATTGCGCGCTAGAACCGATGCCCAGGCCGCTTTAAGTACAGAGGCAAAGGTAAAATTGCCAGTTCCTTGGCAAGAGAAAGTTGTTGACACCTCGCTGTCTTCGACTCTTCTCATCCCGGACTTAGGCCCGCCATCGATAGCGTTCCGCGCGCCCACGAGTTCCGTCATTCTAGCGCCTTGTAGAAGAGTCGTCCACGCTCGCTGGGTTTCGAAATCAGTCGTTGTACTCGAAAGCTCTCTTGAGAATTCATCAAACTGCGGTGCGACATCCCCAAAGGGAAGCCCTTGATACGCCCGTGAGAGATCCTGACATAGGACGCCGAAACTCATGCCATCATAGAGAGCATGGGATAGGCAGAGAACCACATCTGTCTTCTCTCCTCTCTTGATAGCGGAGAACTTGACGGTCGGTTTTCCATAGCCGGGCTCTGGCATCATCATCTGCCCGTCAAAATCAGGCGTGTCGAAATACTGCAGCCGGGGGCTATCAGAAAGTTTGTAGCGCAAGGTCACATGATAGAGGTCGTCGGCGTTCCGCTTAATGAAAACGGTCCTCAATGCGCCATGTCGAGCGATGAGTCTTTCGCAGGCGTGCTCCAGTCTGTGCAGATGGACCGGACCATCAAGTGTGAAGGTAAACGAGTTCATGTAACCTCGTTCCGGGAGGAGCGAGGCCTCGAATGCTTCGTGCTCGAATCCTGTCGCGCGCTGGAGTATCTCCAAGTCTTCGACCGAAACTCGAAGCTGCGCAGATACCTCCACTACCAAATCTGGCGCTGGCTCTGTGAAGCTATGTTGTTTTGCGGCGACATTATCTATCGAGTAGAACTTAGCGATATCGCTCAAAGACGCTGCTCGAAGGGTGTCGACGACGGTCAATCCACCGAAGCCACGCCGCCGAGCAGCGGCAACAAAGCGCAAGGCTAAGATGGAGTCGCCACCGAGACCGATGAAGCTGTCACTCGCCTTGACCCTACTCTTCTCCCGGCTCAACACCACCGAACACAAATCCCGCACCACATCCATGCCGGGGCTCATCATCGCAACACCAGCATCAGCAATTGACACGTCTTGGTCGAAGAACGAGCGCAATTCATGTGCGTCATAATCACTGACCAGCTTCTGGAGGGTAGTACGGTCCGTCTTCTTGGCTATGGATTGTGGAATAGACCCAAGAGGAACAAAGGCAGTAGGCACCATGTACGAAGGAACCATCGCTCGCATCCTCTCGACAACACCGGTAGACGTTAGAGTTGTCGTCATCACCCTCCGAGCTGCTTGCGAATCCAGTACAATAGCCACAGTGCGGCCATCAGCGGATGTCTCGGCCGAGACATAGGACCCGATAGCGATGAAAGCCACCAAGATCGGCGTATGACTCGGGTTTTTCTTCTTAGGCACCACAACCTCGACGGCGAGATCGTCAATCTTTCCGTCCAGGATCTTCCAGAGATTAGTCTCGACATCCCCGATCTCGATGCGATTTCCGTTGAGCTTAACCTGGGCATCCTTCCTTCCAAGACAGATTATGCTCCCGTTATCCGCGTACTTGGCGACATCGCCTGTCTTGTAGAAACGCCGATGGCTTCCTCTCTCGGCACCAGGTGCCAGCCCAAAGGTCTTGGACCACTCGGGATTGTCTATGAAGGCCTCTGCCGTCTTCTCTGGATTTTTGAAATATCCTCTGGCGAGCACATGGCCCTCGATCAGAAGCTCACCCGTGCATCCCACAGGGACGAGGCGGTCGTGGTCGCGGGCATCAGCTATCCAGACGTTGCAGCCGACTGCGAAGCCAGTATTGGATGGATCTGACGTTGGGTCCAGCCTCGACGTGATAGTCGTCGAGATAGACGACTCAGTCGGGCCATACACATTCCGCACGTCCACCATGCCGGTCTGAGACCAGCGTCGCAGCGCGCTGCCCGTCATCTTCTCCCCGCCGAAATGCAGATGGCGCAAAGTCGGTATGTTAGCGGGCTCCAAGGCGGCCGTCAGGCTCGGCGTGAGGTGTGCGCAAGTCACGCGCATCCGGTTCATGACGCCTTCGAGGTCGTTGAGTCGCTCATCCTCGGACGGGATGCACACGCAGCCGCCGTAGCCCCATGTTGTCAACGTGTCTTCGATGCTGGTGTCGAAGCTGTACGTCGAGAACTGGATCACGCGGGCGTTCTCGTCGCGGGCTAGGACGTATCTGCGCGGGCGGGCGCCCGTTAGGTACGAGTTGTGTTGGATCATGACGCCTTTCGGTTTCCCGGTCGATCCAGAGGTGAAAATGATATAGGCCAGGTCTGAGGGCGACCGTGTGCGCCTTGTTGCGTCGCTCTGAGCTTTGTCATAGGGCAATCTCCGTTGCCAGGCACCCGCGTTGACAACGACGCGAAGCGCGGTGGTCTCGTATGCATACCCGTCCGTCTGTTCTGAGACGAGTATGATCTTTGGTTCAATTTGGTGTATGATCTCGTTTAGGCGCCCGATGGATTGCGCTGGATCAGTCGGCACGAACGCTGCGCCAGCCTTCAGGACTGCAAGCATCGCGACCATGGCCCACATGGATTTCTCAAAGACCAAGGGGACTATATCTTCAGAGCCAATGTTGTACGCTGATGTTAGCAACGTTGCCATACGACTAGCTTCCTCATCTAGCTGGGCGTAGGTCAGATCGCCATCGTGCGAGCAGATGGCTAGTACGTCTGGCCGACGTGCTGTCTGCTCCGCAATGATATCGTCGATGAAGTCATTCACGATTTCGGTCCTGTTTTGATTCCATTTGCTGATCTGGTCTTGGTCGTACTTGCTCAGAAATTCCAGCTCGCGGATCAAAGTCCTGGCGTCGCAGTCCTGCAGCTGATGGGCTACTTGTTCGATCTGGCGCAGAATGCGCATCATTCCCGTGTGAGAGATGACATCTGTGTCGAAATGAGCTTCGAGCAAGCTGCTGCTGCCGTCTAGGGAATACTCGATAACCAAAGGAAGCGTATGGTACTGGGAAGTGGCAGAATCATTCTCAACAGGCTGCATGACAATCTCTCCTCCGCTTTCTACCGCCCATGCCGGCTGAACAACTAGCAGGCTTGGAAAATTGGTTAACTCTCGCATCTCTTCGCTTAGCTGTCTGATCTCCTGCAAATTATAATGCTCATGCGGCATCATCGCCGCCGCATCGCTCTGCATCGTCTCCAGGAAAGACCCGATGGATTCGCCCTCATCAATCCGCACCCGTACCGGGACTGTAGTAATCGTCGGCCCGTAGATACTCTCAATATCCACAAGCGGCGCGTTCCGGCCGCTGAGGGTCGTGCCGAAGGCGACCGTGTCAGCATTGGTGTATTTCGAAATGACCATCGCCCAGGCTGCTCGCGCAATGATGGCCGCCGTCACGCCGTGTGCATCCGTTATCGAAGTCTTCAAAGTGACTCTGCCATGATCCTTCGAGGACACGGATGGTGCACTAGGCTTATTGGGGAAGGGAGTCGGTGTGACGTCTCGGAGATATTCCCGCCAAAACGCGCCACTTTCAGCGGCGCGCTCGTTCTTTTCTTCTGCCAGATACCGAACGAAGATTTTGAATGGTGCTGGGGCATGATCGTCGATCACGCCCTTATACGCTTTTTCGACGCTTTCGATGACCATCATAAGTGTCCACTGGTCAAAAAGCGCATGATGAGCCCGCCAGACCAGTCGGGACTTGCCCTTTGCAGCTGACTCTATTTTTAAGATAGACAACTCGTTTCTGTCGTCCCCATCTTTCACATCGCGGCTCTGGAAGACAGAGCGGTTCATGATTGGCTTCATGACGACCTGTAAAGTGCCTAGAGCGGGGGTGGACACAAATCTTGTCCGCAGGATGTCAAATCGCTCAACAGTCAGCCGCCAGGCATCCTCAAGTTTGTTGATATCGACCGAGGCTTCAAGCTCCCACTGCTGCTCCATCACATAGGCATTTGGCGCGAGGGCTGACGCAGCGAGCATAGCCTCCTGTAGAGGGGTGCAAGGGTATGCATCCTGAATCGAGTCTTCCGGTGTCTCTAAGCTAGCAGCGCAGTATTGCAGAAGCTCATCTCGTGCCTTTTGGGTGATACGAATGAGGTCTAATCGTGCGGATGTAAGCTGCACCAAGGGTTCGATAGCCAATGGTTTAATAAGGTGTCCCCCAACGGACTCTAGGAGCGTGGCCATGTTCTTGAGCTGTGGTTTCTCGAAAATTGAAGCCACTGGTATGGGGTCAGCACCAACACTCTCCTTGGATAATAGCGTGGCAAGCCGGATGGCTCGTATAGAGTCGCCGCCATTTCTAAAGAAGTGATCATCTATCCCTATCTTCTCAACGGACATGCCCAAAACCCTAGCCCAAAGGTCTCGCACCACAAATTGGGCGTGTGTGCGAGGCGGCTCCTTGGTAACCAAAGACTGTGCGCCTTTCGTCGAGTCGTCTCTATCCGAGTTCAGCTGCTCGAATGTCACACTGGAGACCATGTTTCTGAGACTCTTGCGATCCAGCTTGTTGCTAGCTGTCTGCGGTAGCCTGTCCACCGGTATGAACAAAGAGGGGACCATGAATGAGGGTAGACAGTCTGCCAACTCCTGCCGACAGTGAGCAAAACGGCGCATTATGTTAGACCGCATGATACTGCTTGGTGGTAAGAGTTCAGCTCCCCCTTCGTTGTTCTGCCCATCCACGACCGTCTTGGACGGCACCGATAACGACGAGGATGGCGTGGAAGCGCCGGACAATGCGACAAAAACCGCTAGACTTCGCGGGCCACCGAGCGGTTCCACTATCTCAGCAGCTACGCGATTCTCGGGGAACATTCGCGAAACGTGATATTCGACCTCGCCCAGTTCAAGACGCTGGCCGTTGAGCTTTGTCTGCGCGTCGACCCGGCCTATGATGGACAGAGTGCCGTCCACTTCATATCTGACTAAGTCGCCCGTCTTGTAAAATCGTTCATTAGCGAAGTCAAGACCATTAGTGTCCACCCACGCTGGATTTGTAAAAAAAGCCTTGGCCGTCTCCTCCGGCTGTTGAAGATACCCCCAAGCAAGCTGCGCGCCCTGTAGTACAAGCTCGCCAACCGATCCCACGGGTACCAACCTGCCAGAGTCAGAAGGATCGACAATCCAAGTGCGGGTATTGATGCTCCTCCCGATATTACTCGGCTCACACGTCGGGGAATTAATGGACCGCATCGTGCTGAAGAGGGTGTTCTCGGCTGGCCCGTACGCATTAATGAGGTGCAGCTCCTCGCGAGGGCGGGCCCAAGTCTGTATGATGGTCTTGGTGGGGGCCTCGCCGATCATCATCAATGTTTTGACCGAAGGCACCTCGTTGGGCCCGGACAGCAGATGCATTGTCGAGGGCGTCATGAAGAGCCAGTTGACCTGACTCGTGCGCACCGTGTGGGCGAGTTGGGATCGATCGGCGTTGGAGATGACTAGGCAGCCTCCGTGTGCGAGAGTTAGGAAGATTTCACAAGCGTGTATGTCGAATGCGAATGCGGCGTTTTGGAGCGCGCGAGTCTCTGGGCCGAAGTCCATCCTGGGCCCGAAGCCAGTGATGGCACTCACGACTGCTTTTTGCTGTAGGAGAATGGTCTTGGGGGTTCCGGTGCTGCCGGATGTAAACAGCACGATAGCTGGATCATATAGGAGAAGAGGCGGGTCCCTCAAGTCACTATGTGACGTTGGAAGACTATCAATGAGCTCTTGGTTGACTAAAAACACCACCTCTGCATCAAAGCGGTCTAAATTGTCCGAATCAACGACGACGAGCTTTGCCTGGAGCTGCCGTACGAGCTGCGACAGACGCTTGCTCGGGAAAGCCGGATCGAGAGCCGTATACGCTTTTCTCATCTTCTGGATCGCGAGCATGACGACTGGTACCCATCGTGATCGTGAGAAACACATGGGGATAACACATACGGCATCCACCCATTCACCGAAGCGCTGCTGCATGTAGGCAGCCAGCCTAGAAGAGTGGTGGTCAACCTCTTCGTACGTGAGGTCACCATCCCAGGCCTCAATCGCCGTCTTCTGCGGACGGAGCTTCGCCTGTGAAGATACCAGTTCGGGTACAGTCGAGCAAGCGGATGACGAATGATGGGGTTTGCTCCATTCCTTGATGATCTGCTTGTCACGAGGGCTACAGAGGTCTATGTCTGCAAGGCCGACGTCGGCACACTCGGCTCGGCGCAGGCGCTCGTATGCGAATGCGAAGGTGTTGACAAGACACCCAACCAGGTATTCGGAAGCGACGCTCGAATCGTACACGGCTTTCACGAGGAGCCTAGATTTAGTAGGCTGGACCTCGAGAACCAAGGGATGGGTATAATATCCGCTCTCAAACCCAAACGCAGGCTTGTTCGACACCGCGACGACATGACCTGGTGAGTCAGTGCCATATGTGGGAGGTGGGAAAACGGTGATGAGGCTGTCGAAGTTGCACGCTGCTTCGTTGGTCGCCGCCATCTCCGTCAGCCCCAGCCCCAAATGCGGCATAGCCCCGACGAGGTACTGCTGTAGCGCAAGCAGGGCCTGGCGCGTGTTTGCATGGCTCCCAAGCTGGAGGCGGACCGGGACGGTGGCAATGCATGGTCCCATTGTTTCGTCGACGCGCGCGATATCAAGGATCCGTTGGGAGAGGACAGAGCCGAAGACGACGTCCCCAGATGAGGTGAATCTAGCGATGACAAGCGCCCAGGCTACGTGCAGGCGGGTCGCGTCTGTGATGTTGTCGACTCTAACACTGCCCGGAGCATTGTCGATGTCCAAATCCCAGACCCGCATCTTCTCTACGCGATGTTGACTTGCGGGGAAAAGATTCACCGGTACCGCGCCATCAAGCTGCTTTGACCAGAACTTCTTACTTATGCTGCGGTTATTCTGTCGTATTTGACTGACGAAGCCGCTATACGGAACGACAGTGAGCGGTGGTGTTGTTGAGTGGCAAGCAATGTTGATTTGCTTGCAGATCAAGTCCCAGGTGAAGGCGTCGAAAACGGCGTGGCTGGCATAACATACTATCTCTACCCGGCCATCTTCGCTGTTCAAAACCTCAAGCTGAGATAGCGGTGAGCATGGCTCCCAAGGCCTGACAACGATCTCGCTGGCGGCGTTCGGGAGCGTCGTGTCGGAGTGCTCTGGATACAGAACGACTTGGAACAGCCCTTCACCATCAACATACATCATGCGCGTGCGGAGGATGGAGTTCGCGGCGATAACGTCTCTGCATGCCTGCCTCAACCTCTGGGCGGCCTCGTGACCTGAATGCGCGCTCCACCGGAATCGGTGCTCCGCGACATAAGAGCCTGGCTGGAGAGCAGAAAGAGCCATGATGCCCTCTTGAAAAGCCGTACACGGATAGACGTCCTCAATTTCGACATCGGGCATCATCTCGTGCACGGCGGCTAGAACTTTGGAATGCTGCCTCCATGGTCCAAGCATGGAGAAGGGCGCTGGAAAGTCTGCCGCGGTGAAGTGTTTGGTGGAAGACGCCGTACTTCTATGGACGAAACTGGCGAGATCGCATAGCCTCGGCCATTCGTAAATATCAGGCACGCTGATGACCATCTTCTGCTCGCGGCATAGACTGACCAGCCTCATCGCGATGACCGAGTCACCACCTATATTGAAGAAATTCGAAGATGGTATTATGTCGACTCCAGACGGCATGTCCAAGACCTCGGCCCAAGCCTTGGCTAGAGCAGCTTCTACGAGCCCAGTCGATTTTTGATTTTGATCGGGCGTAGCATGCCTCACAAAGCTCGGTTTGTTGCCAGCTACACGGTATTGGCGCAGTTCATTCATCGTCGCCTGCTCTACCCGCCCCCGCAACTGCTTGCGGTCTCGCTTTCCAGTAAGTCCCATGGGAAGCACATTTAGAGGAATCACAAGAGACGGAATCAAGGACGGCGGTAGCAAGTGCTGAAGCTTCTCGAGTAGACGTATCGGCCACTGCTCAGGTGCCTTGGCTGTTACAGGCACACAAAACGCTACTATCGTTTGTTTGCCCTCGACAGCGATAAGGTCGACGCACACGTCCTTCACTATCTCGCCCCCAGAGGACAGGATCTTGCTTTCAATCTCACCGAGCTCGACGCGGATACCGTTGATCTTGACCTGGTGGTCTCGTCGCCGGACAAAGGTGAAAGAGCCATCTTGGTTAGACCGCACGAGATCTCCGGTTCGGTAAAAGCGGCTGTCCGGCTGAGCCCACTGAAGACCGGTTACAAAAGCCTCGGATGTGGCCCGCTCGTTCCCCAGGTACTCCCGTGCGAGCATGGGCCCTTCGAGCAGTAGCTCGCCTACTGCGCCCAAAGGCATGCGGACCTGAGGGTTTTCTGGGTGCGTTAGCCACGCCCTGCCACATGTAATCCATCCAATGTTGCGAGTGTCACTAGAAACGGCGCGCGTGACGGTGCTCCAATTGCAGCACTCCGTCGGCCCGTACGCGTTGATGATGTGGACGGTCGAGGATGTCCAGGTTTCGTAAAGGGCGGCACTGGGTACTTCGCCGCCGATGACGAGAACCTCCAAGGACGGGACTTTATCGGGATGCAGAAGGCTCGCAAATGACGGTGTGACGTTTATGTTGTTGACTGTGTAGCGGTTTATGGCGCCGACAATGTCGTTTAATCGTTCGTCCTCGGACGGCATCACCACGGTACCGCCGGCGTAGAGAGTTGTACATATGTCCTCGACTGAGAGGTCGTATGCAAAGGCACTGACTTGCAAGACCCGAGACCCAGGATATCGTTCGAACTGGCTCAGCCGCGACAGTGCACTCGTCAAGTGTGCTCTGTGCTGGATGAGCACGCCTTTGGGAGCACCTGTCGTGCCGCTGGTAAAGAAGCAGTAGGACACGGCATCGGGAGGTACGACTGGTAGATCGTTCGGGGATTCTTCCTGCTCTGTATGGCTGTGACGCAAGAACCGCGTGGTGAACGAGGCATTCATGTCTATGAGGTACTTCACACGCTCAGGCCACAACCGGCTGTCATTCGGTGAGACCAGGACTACGGGAGACTGAAACTGGCTCACAATCTCCTGATGGCGGGCAGGCGGGCTCTTGGTATCGAGAGGGACATAGATGCCTCCAGCGCGAAGGATAGCCAACAATCCAATGACCACCCAGACCGACTTGGCAGCGCAGACCGGAACGAATGTTCCAACGTCCACTCCCGACTTTTGAAGCTGAAGAGCCAGTTTGTGCGAGAGCTGGTCGATTTGTCGGTAAGTGAATGATCCATCCCAACCCACTACGGCCATTTCTTCGGGGCGGTGTCGCCCTACGTTCAATATGTATTCATGCACTGTCTGTTCAAGCATCGCCATGCTCGCTTCGTGACGGGGATGGCTGACGTGTGCGGGCTCTGTAACTGCGAGAAGGGATAGGGATGCGATAGGACGGTCTGAACGGCTGTCTGCCAACGCACAGAGAATGTGCTCGAGGTTTTGCAAGATAACCTCTCCTGAGCCAATTGCTTCTGGTAAATATTCCAGATTTAACCGGAGCTGATCCCCTTGTGGCACACACTCGACCCAGCAGGCGTATGAGCTCAGGCTCTCCTGTCGCGATAGTGTTTTGTCGAGCTTCATGTCGATATCCAGTGTCTCTGTCGCATTCATCTCAGGCTGCACAACGAGCAGAGTCTGGAGCGCGCTAGCTCTCTTCTCGTCGGGCCCCAGCTTAACAATATTCTGGAGGCCGAAATGGGCGTATCGAGACAAGCCTGCTACAGTTTGTCGAGTCAGGTGCAGAAGTTGCGCGATCGTCATCTCCTGGCTGAAGGGGAGTCGAAGGGGACACGTCGCAAGCATGGGGCCTGCGATGGTCGACGCGTCGCAGCCGTCGGACTCGCGCCCCGAGACGACGAGGCCGTATACCACGTCTTCGCTGGCCGCGTAGGTACCTACGAGGAGTGCCCATGCGGCTTGGATATAGGTCGATAGTGTTTGACCCTCTGCCCTGCCACATAGTCTCAACAAAGGTAGTGAACGCGCGCAGCGCGCCCATGTAGTCTTTCTGGTCATGGAGGAAACGGCTACTGGGGGGGGCCAGAGCAGCGTTGGGCTACCCGCCAAGCTGGAACTCCAGAATTCTTGATGCTCGACTATCGTCGGGCTATCTATACGCTCTAAGATGCCAACTTGGAACGGCAGGACTGGTGGAAGGGATTTATTGCGATAGGATGCCTCCAGCGTCTTCACGATAAGCCGAAGGGTAAAAAGGTCGATGATTGCATGATGCATCGTTAACACGAGATATTGTAACTCTTTGTCCTCACTCTCGAGACTGTAGACAGATGCTCTGACCATCGGGCCTCCTATCTCAAATGGCAGGTCGCTATCTGAGCCTTGAAGGTCAGGTGAGCCCTTGCGTGTGTGGACGATGGCGGGCTCATTTATCACTGCTTGGAGAAGACCTTGTGTGGTGCTGAGGAAAAACCGCGTCCTCAGCACCTGGATTCTTGAAAAAGTCGCCTCCCAGGCGCCTCTCAAACGCTTCTCTTGTATGCTAGATCCCAGCTCGAAGACATATCGAGCTATGTTGGCCCGCGGGTCTCTAGCCGAAACGCCAATGAAGCCCACCTGCAAAGCAGTACAAGGGAACACGTCGATGATGACGTCCTCGGCAACGCCACAAGCCTCAGCCGCCTGCAATCGTACAGCTGCAGCGCTCGTTCCGGGCGGCAGCAATGAGAACGCGGCTGGGACGAGCTGATCGATCTCAAAGTTGTCCAGCGGTGTAATGCAAAGCGCCATCTCCCCGAGACTGTGGGGGGACATGATGTCTCTGATTGAGAGATGTCTGCCTCTCTGGTGAAGGAACGTAACGAGGCTCATGGCTTTCACAGAGTCGCCTCCGAGCTGCAAGAAACCATCGTTGGCGTTGATCTCTGAGACCGGCAGTCCAAGCTCTCGCGATATCGCGAGGCCCAAGATGCGTTCTTCATCGTTGCTGCGCAGAGGCTTAAAGTCCCTCTGGTAGAGGTTGAATTTGCGCTCTTGTGCTCGAGAGAGGCCAGAAAGAGTTAATGACAACCGAGCCGTGTCAGCCTTGGAGTGTGCGGTTAGGGGCACACGCGAGATGGGGACAAAGAGCGTCGGGAGGAGAAAAGCCGGGATGACGCCTCGTAAAGTCTCGTAAGCGCTCTTCAGATCCGCGCGTAGTTCGGTCGTCATTGGGGCGAGAATACCGTCATAAGGAGAGACGGACCTGTCGCGGGGTACGACGAAAGCCACGAGCTCGTGTCGGCGCTGTTTCTGCGACGCCGAGAAGCCCTCGAAAACAGGGACAAAGTCCTGGATAGTGGCTGTCTCGGAGAGGAAGTGGTGTCGTATCTCGTCGAGGTCGACTTTCTGGCCTCGAATCTTGACTTGGCGGTCCTTGCGGCCGAGAATACGGAATGACTCGTCTTCACACCGCTCGACGAGGTCGCCCGTCAGATAGAAGCGTGATGGCTCTCGGTCAGACCCTTTCGACCATGCAGGTGGGGAGATGAAAGCGGCGGACGAGCGCTCTTCATCGTTCAAATATCCCCTGACTACATTAGGGCCCTCGATGAGCAGTTCGCCCGTGGCGATTCCCTGTCCGGATATCAGCACGTTAGGGTCCTCGGGGCTCACGACGTGTCCCTTGCTATACGCCGGATCGGGCACGCCAACGTTTCGCACGTCGATTTCCCCGTTCGGGACTTCGGCGAACGAGAACCAGATACTTGCCTCGCAGGGGCCGTAGCTGTTGATGAGCCGTCGACCTCGCCACCAGGTACTCGCGATCTCTCGGCTCGTCCCCTCGCCGCCGAACACAACCGTCTTGAGCCCCGGCAGCCGCGACGGCACCAGCGTCCTGGCGACTGAGGGTGTGAAGAAGGCCCAGTTCGCGCCGGCGCAGCGGATGAAATCCTCGGTGCCTTCGAGACGCTCTTTCTCGGTCGGCATGCAGATACAGGCGCCGCGTGCCAGAGCCACGACTGTCTCGACTATGCTGACATCTAATGAGATGTCTAGGGTTAGCCCCAGTTCAAAAGACTGCCTACCTATGTAAGGTGGTGAGTGGTACTGACTGACCGAATGTGAATGCGCACCACTGCAAGACTCTGGTGCCGGGGCCGATTCCCAGAAACGGTCCCCATATATCAGATGCGAATAGTAGGTTTCCGTTCTCATAGACCACTCCCTTTGGTTCTGTTCATCTCGCGTCAGTCGTGCCTTAATAGACACAGGGTGTCAAACTTACTCCCTGTAGACCCGGACGTAAACACGACACAGAAAGCATTATGTACATCGGCAACTGGGAACGGGGCATGTGACCTGATATCTTGACCATCGTCCTCCGTGATGGTACTAGATTCTTCATCACCAATAACGATGTGAGAAGGGGAGATGAGCCCATCGTCATCCGGTATCCGATCCTCGGCTCTGGAGATGAGAAGTCCAGATCGGCAGGCTTCGACAATCTCCCTTTTCCTCTGGAGGGGAGTGCTCGGTAACACGGCAGCGAAAGCTGCTCCGCATCGCAGGATGGCCAGGATGGCCACGATGGCGTCTACCGACTTGGGGAGGCAAAAGGGGACGATGCTCTCGAGCCCGACCCCGTGCTGGCTTAGTCGTAGCGCTAGCCGCAGAGAGCGCGCCTTGAGGTCCTTGTACGGGATCTTGCGGTCTTGGAAGAGGACGGCGCATCGGTCGGGGGCGAGGGCAACCCACTTGTCGAACCGGTACAGGAGGGTATCGGAGGCACGGTCGTCTCTGGCATATCCTGATCGGGGAGTGTGCGCTCTCGGTGAGTCTGTAGCCATTTTCTTTCGCGTTGCTTTGGCCTGACTATGTCCTACGATGATGCTGGTAATAAAATGTCTTATGCCAGGGGTAAGAAATAGACAAGACACTAGAGATTCTCGCTCCTTCGGGACGGCGTGACCGCGTTGACATGTAGAGTGGAAATTATTGCGAACCCTGGATTAGCAAAGGTTCCTAAGTTATGGCAACGTCTTTCAGGAATGCGCGTTAACACTAGGCAGTTCTTGGCGTGGTGTCAAAGCCATGGGCTGGCGTAACCATCGTCCTTTTGCAGCTCGCTCCGAAGAGCGATAGATGAACGTATCTTGGTCGTAGCGGAATTATCCGTGCCCAGGATCGTTTCACAGGCCCGTGAGGCTTGTTCCCGCCCAGTTGTGGGCTGCGGGATTATGCCGGAGTTCATTGAGTGCAAGCGGTAACTCATGCCGAGTGGGGCTCGGGTTACGATCGGCAGTCAGCTAGATGTCAAAGTCGGAGTGAGGCAGGGACTGACGGGATAGGTAAGATATCGTCATCCGGTAATACGGTGCTGTGGCTTATTGCTAGAAGCGAGGTGCGAAGCCTCCAACAGGAAGGAACAAGCATCAAAGTCTCCCTCTTTATAGTGGTCCCCACTCCCGGCCTCTCCAAGACGCCAGATGTTGAGAGTGAAGGCTCCAAGTCGAAAGTCGCCTCATCATGATGGCTCTCGAAGTATCCCAGTGGGCTCAGATGTCTGTAATCATCTATGCACTTACTTTCGCAACCGTCGCTGTTCTATATCGGTTCTCCCAAAGACAACCAGACACCAAACGGCAGCGACAGATCATCGACCTCAAGTCAGAGCCCCTACCAGGAAAAGACCTGTATCACCACGTAGGACAGTCGCACAACTTCGACTTCCGCAAAGAGCCCCCTCGTAGATATAGACCCTTTATTAAAAGCCCGCATGTCGCGATGGGTAGGTTTCAACTTCGATCTCGTCAGGAGCGAGCCGGCTCTCGACGCTAACTCGGGAGCTGAATTAGGTATCGAGAAAGTGTCCAAAGAGGACTGGATCCAGATGGACCGCGGCTACCTTGATCGTCTAGACGAGCGCATCGGGACGATGGAAAACCACCCGCAATGGGCCATTGGAGTCAACGACATCAGCACACCAGCCATCCTCGAGCTCTTCGATGAGGTCATGCTTAAGCACGCGCCCAGCCGCTTCCCAACCATATTCAAGTGCGAAGGCGATATCCTAAACAATCTAGTAACGAGAAAATCATACAACGTCAGTAAAGCGTCTTCGGACCCGCGGTTAGCACTACAGACTATATGTCGCAATCTCGAAGAAGACTTTTACTTAATGTGCCCTGACGGCGAAGGGCAGTGGCGACTGCAAGGGTATATTTCGTGCTTTCCCGGCGGCTTCGACGGGCCGTCGCGTATTGGCATGTCGTTCCGCGACATCCATGTCCCCGTGCCGCATTATGAGGAGCGCATCGCTAACGGCGTCGACAAGTTTGTCAGGCGGATGAAAGTCAACGAGTGGATCCAGCGGTTTAACGTAAGTCTAAATCCCAACCTTCATCTATACCCCGTTCCGGAAATTAGAATACGCACTGATCGGCTCGGACACACAGTGGAGTATTCAGGTAGACGGCAAGGACCTCTTCCGGCTCGACGGGAACAACTACTACCCGGAGAAAGGCCACGTGATCGACAAGTCGGCGCCCACCGACATCGACATCGACCAATGCTGGCTGCGGTACGAGCGGCAGACGCTCACGGTCCTCGAAAAGACCAAGGCCATCGTCTTCTGCGTACGGCTATACATGACTAGCCTTCGGGACATTGTGGCCGAGGGGAACGGGGTCAAGCTTGCCGACGCCATCGATTCGATGCCAGAGAAGCTGGGAGATTATAAGAAGAGGCCGTTCTGGGCGAGGGACGTGATGAGGTTTCTGCGTCAGAAGGTCTGAAGGCGCGAGCCCAGGGTGGAGAAAGAATACTGGGCTTGTGTCGGGTTTGCGTAGATCACATAGGAGGCATGGGTTACAAGTATGAGATTACCTACTTGTCGCAAGATCCTGGTCACAACTGGTTGAGGAAGAATGCAGTAGGATACCGATATATATAATGGTCGATATAGTACGCTAGTTTGCAGACGGTCTATTGATTGCTTGCAGTGTCTATTTCATCACGAGCCTTACAAGGCGTGCCGGCTTGACTCATTGGTCCAAGAAAAGTCAAAACAACAAAATGGCTCCGTGATAATGGCTACGAGACACTCCCACGCCTCATGAAGGTCCTGACATCAAATTTTGCGAGTGGTCCGTTAAGAGAGTCATGTATACACAACCTCTGAGGCCTTTGTTGACCTGATCATCGAAGGATGGGGAAAGCTTAAGCATTGTGAGACCATCTCGATAAGGATATGGAGAGCATTGCCACGACGGCTGGAACAGACGATTGAGGCAGATGGCGAGATCACTGCATTCTAAACTGTATAGATACAGTTTTACTTGATTGATTTCACTCCTCGAAGTGGAGTTGTTGATTGCTTCAATTGATGGTATTGTTGATTTAATGGGGGAGGTCCGATTTTTCCGGAGGTGTACGTTGTTGTACTCCGTAGGCAGGTTACAATGTACACGTATTTATAAGACTAAGGTACCTACCTAATGTATCTATCCCTACCTACCCCTGAAAGAATAGGTAGGTACGCAATTCCTCGCTCAATCAGCGGTGCGCAACTAGCGAAATATCGTCCTTGGGGCACTTACCTACCTAATCAGTACGCATTAAGGCTATAAACTTGGGCTTCCAGACTTCAAAACATAGATGAATTATCTATATCGCGGAGACATCAAAGCTCTGTCAAGGTCGAAGTTCAAGCTGCAGATGATAATTCTTGGCTTTGGACCGGACAGTATCTGAGGGTGTAAATCTGGTATTCCGGTGGTCTGTACGCCCATCCCCAATCTGATAGTAGAGGCTGCCTGTTTGGGTAAATTACAGCCGGTTCTTGCATCAGAGACGGTGGTGCCAACTCCTCCCATTAGCCCGGCTGCCTGCAGGCAGTGCCGTTCTGTCACTCAGGCTGGCTTTCGAATAGACTAATTCTGCTGCTTGCATTTCGCGCTGTTCAAGTATCCTCCTTCCCCGGATCAGACGCAGAAAAAACCACATACTTGGAGAGTCCCCCACCTATCTGCTGCCGGTGCAACAACCAAATACCTAGATAGACCAGCTGATATGGACTCGCCCCACACCAGCATCCCCGAGGGCAAAGCCGAAAAGACACCATGGCCCAAGTCCGCAGGAGATCATGATGCTCCTGCCGCAATGAACAACGCGCCACCACGCCGCGAGGACGACGAGGACGAGGACGATGAGCCAGATTACCTACAGCCACGGGAGTTGATTCCTGTGTTCCTTGCCATGTCGCTCGGCATTTTCATCTTAGGTCTGGCAGGTGAAAATCTCATCTCGCAATAACCGAAGTCCGTTTGGCTAATAACACGTGCTAGGATAACACCATCATTGGCACAGCGACTCCGACTATTACCAACGAGTTCCATTCCTTGGCTGACTTCGGCTGGTACGGATCAGCGTGTAAGTCCCACCTCTTACCTAGCAACAAAAATAAAAAATAATACTGACGCTAAAGTGCCACAGATCGACTTGCCACATGTTCGAGCCAGTTTGTCTTTTCCAAAATCTATGAGCAGTGGCGGGCGAAATGGGTCCTGATTTCAGCCGTCGTTATCCTCGAAATCGGGTCCGTCGTCTGCGCCACGGCCACTAACTCCCCGGCTATTATCGTCGGCCGGGCCATCGCCGGCGCCGGGTCCGCTGGCATTCTGATTGGCGTCTTCGTGTATGTACGACCTTTAGTCCTTTTCTCTGGAGATGCTCTCATGACTGAATTCTTCATTTACCAGAGCCATCACTCACTCGGTCCCGCCTCGTTGGCGGCCCATCTGCAATAGCACCATCGGCGGCCTCGAGTGCATCGCTATGATCGTAGCGCCCGTTATCGGCGGCGCCTTGACGACCTATGTGTCGTGGAGATGGTGGTATGGAACTTTCCTCTCCTACCCTCCATTATTGTCGTATAAAGAGACTCACGAAGGTACAGTTTCTGGATCAACGTGCCAGTCGGCGGAGTGACAATCCTCGTCCTCGTGGTGCTGTTCAAGAACTCAAAGAACCAAAAAATACCCCAGAGGTCCCTCGCGTTTAAATTGAAGCAGCTTAACCTCTTTGCCCTCTTCATTTTCTCGGGAAGCATCGTATCGCTCCTACTAGCCTTAGAATGGGGTGGTTCTACGTATCCGTGGAACAGCAGCACTATTATTACTCTTTTAGTCGTCGCTGGCATAAGCTTTGGAATTTTCCTCGTATTCGAAATTATACGAAAAGATCGCGCTACTATCCCGAGCTCGGTACTGCTAAATAGGACAGCAGGGCTCTGCGTGCTATACGCGTTTTGTTCGTCTGCTGCGTTTAATGTTGTTGATTACTTCGTAAGTACGTCATTGTCGAAAATGCCGTCCAACGTCGCTAATTTCTCTCCGTGGCTTAAAGCTGCCTATATGGTTCCAAGCGATTAAAGGTGCCTCGGCAGTCGAGTCTGGAACAATGCTTTTACCCTCAATTATCGGTCTCGCGGTGGCTGCTATTAGCTCTGGGTTTATTGTATCTTTCTTTGGCTATTACACGCCGCTGATGCTGCTTGGATCGACTATGATGTCAATTGGATTTGGTTTCCTTACAGCTTTCAAGCCCGGCACAGGACCATCAGCCTGGATTGGGTGGCAGGTGCTCTTCGGCATCGGCATTGGATTCGCATTCCCCCAGCCTTGGACGGCCATACAAACGGCACTATCCGCTGAAAACGTCCCAATAGGCCTATCAGTCGTCTCTTTTGCCATCAGCATCGGCGCCGCGCTGGCCATCTCGATATCCCAGAACATATTTACTAATCTTCTCCGAATTGGGTTGTCTGCTGTCTCTGGCGTGGACATTGACGGGATTCTCTCTCACGGAGTCACGGATTTACTCGACATTGTGCCCCTTTCCCAGAAAGATGCAGTGTCTCGCGCATATAACTGGGCGGTCACGAGGACATTTTTTATCTGTCTGGCAGTGGCACTTCTAGGTCTCGTGGCAGCGCTTTTCATGGAATGGAAATCCGTCAAGAGTCCTCGTAAATCGGAAGGCCCCGAGGCCCAGCAAGTCAAAGAGAAGGGTGACACGGACTAATTCATGATCACGTCGGGGGTTTTTAGATACCTGCTAAATATGGGAAGCTGCAAGATCGAAGCAACTCTAGGTATCCAAGACATGATTTTAAAGGCAAAGAGTTAAGGCAAATTAGCCACGATATCATAAACTGGCTCTGCTTGTTGGGAGGCAATTTAGTACTTAGTTGGACGCTTAATAAATAACATTTGCCATAACACCCTCACATCGCATTAGTGATCCGTCCGTGGTCTGTCGAGATTCTTAGGTAGCTTGTAGATTTTTAGGCAGACCTGAAGTGCAGGCCAAACCATTCAAATTGAGTTCTAACTACTGCTTGAGATCTACGTCGCGAATAACACTAACTTCCGCCTCTACAGCATCATACGTCCCGACAAGCAAGCCCATCAGTTCCTCGAGCTCCGCCTCAGTAATATTGTATGGCGGCGCAACGATGATATGGTCACCATGCACTCCGTCAACCGTTCCAGCACCCGGGTATACCGCTAACCCCCGACGCAATGCCTCTTCGACCATCCGATGTGTGAACCGAATCGCAGGGTCAAAAGTCGCCTTGGTCGTCTTATCACATACAAACTCGACACCCCAGAACAGACCCCTACCGCGAATATCACCCACATAAGCCCGTCCACCAAGCGATTTCCTCAAATGTCCTTCCAGCCACGCGCCTCGAACCCTCACGCACTCGACCAAGCCATCCCTGTGGATAATCTTCTGCACAGCCAGGGCCGCGGCGCAGCCCACGCCATGAGCCTGGTACGTATGTGAGTGGTTGAATAAGCCAGTCCCGCGCTGCAAGCCCTCGATGATCCTCCGATGTGCCAGCACGGCTGCGATGGGGGCGTATCCCCCGCCGAGCCCCTTACCCATCGTCAGCAGGTCCGGATGCACGCCGTCGCCCTCCTGCTCGAAGGCGAAGAAAGTACCCGTGCGGCCCATGCCGCACATGACCTCGTCCAGGATTAATAAGATACCGTACTTGTCGCAGAGCCGCCTCACGCCCTGGTAGTAGCCTGTAGGCGCAACTAGACACCCTGCCGTGGCCCCGCCGACGGGCTCAGCGATAAAGGCCATGACGGTATCAGGGCCCAGCGCCAGGAAATGGGCATCTAGCTCGCCGACAAGCCGAGCGGCATACGCCGCCTCGGTCTCGCCCTCTCGCTGCCCGCGGTACGCGTACGTGGGGCTGACGTGGCTAACGACATCCCCCGCGAGGAGCAGCGCGCCCTCATACGGCGCCCTCCTCGCGATATGCGCACCGACACTCAGCGCGCCAATCGTGTTCCCGTGGAAAGACCTATGTCGCGCGACGATGCGGCGACGGGCCGGCTGGCCGGTCTCGACGAAGTACTGACGCGCGAGCTTAAGCGCCGAGTCGGTCGCTTCGCTACCGGAGCCGACGAAGTATGCTCTACTGAGTCCATGAGGCGCGCCGGAGAGAAGCAGGGAAGCTAACTCCTCAGCCGCGGCCGTCGTGAAGGAGACCGTGTGCGTGTAGCACACTGTGGACATTTGGGCCGCGACGGCGGCAGCTACTTCAGCGTTGCCGTGGCCGATGCTGCCGACAGCCGCCCCCGTGCACCCGTCTAGGATGCGCTGGCCTGATGACAATATCATGTAGGAGCCTAGCGTGGAGGATACGGTTGGAGGCTGGGAGTTGACCGTGTTGTGAAGGACGTGGGAGGCATGGCTGTCGTGGCCGTTGGCGCCGTTGGTTGTGGATGTCGTTACTGTCATTATGTTTGGGTGTTTGTTAATTTGTGACAACCTCTAATTTGCTTGATACTATCTTTCTCGTAACCATCGTGCTTAACTACGCGCAAGCAACATATGCCCTGTCTTTTCATGGTGTGCCGCTAGTGCGGGATGGGGCATTTGACCAAGGGGCGGCGTGCCGCGGAGTATCTAGTGTTCCCGGATCAGTAGATTTGCGCGTGTATGAGAAGTATGCCGGCGGCGTGGTAAGCGGGTGGATAAGTACCGGTCAAAACCCATGATGCGACTTTGTTGTCCACGGAAGCGTCAGCCGGGATTGAAGCCCAGAATGGTTCAGCATCCGTAACAACGCCGGCCAACATCCCGCGAGATTATCTCAGAAGTCTCAGCCCAGAATTAGGTGGGTGGCCTGTGCTACTACCTAGGTAGCTGGCTATAGCTAATAGCTGTAGTTTTTATATTAAATTCTGGTCTAAAGAATATTTTTGTTTATATACTGAAGTTCTATTTCGGGGTTTTACTTATTATATAGGTATAAAGGTTAAAAAAATTAGTCTAGTTGGAGTTCCCTCTAAAAATCCGTAGCTTCTAATTGGCTGAAAAAAGCCTATAGGACAGGTCCACCCGCTCAGTAAACAGCTCGCGCAGGCGCCCAAAGCTCTCTTCGCTCTCTCTGCGCACCTGCACGCGCCTTGTCATCTCATCCGCTATGATCAGAGCAGCCGACTCGTGCTCCCCAAGCCCAATCGCCTCGCTTGTCTCTCTTATAACCCCCCCTCCCTCACGAAGTCCGTAACAGCAGGACTTACCCCCGCCGCGACGCCCAAGGGAGCGTGGCTGTCCCATTCGTACCACACGCCATTGCACACGGCCACGTGGCTGATGACGAGCTCGCGGATCCCGGGCGGCAGCGACGTGCACGTGCGAACGGCGCGCAGGAACAAGTTCCAGCCGTCCGCGACGTAGGGGCTGTGCAGCCGCAGCATGCGGTCGAGAGCTTGCAGGGGGTTGGGGGCCGGCGCGCACGTATACAGTCCGCTACCTCGGCGGCGTGCTCCGACGCCAGCTTGGTCTTGTCTACGTACAGAAGTCGCATGGTGATAGAGGTGGAGGGGGTCCTGGTGTGTATCCTGGTTACGTAGGGAAAACCTGAGATACTACTCCTTTGAGCTGACGGAGAGGGTTTTTTTGGATGTGTTTGGCTGTTCTTCATCGATGTGTCTGAATAATTAGATACTCGCATATGAAAATTAAGAACGTCTATCAAACGACCTACGCCGGCCCGGCATGCATTACTCGATTGGGCCTGTCTCACTTTTACAGGCATGAGCCACTCTCCCCACTCTAGATCATCCGATAGGCTCACGTCCAAACGTCCGGCGTATTCCGTTGGGCACGCCTGTAGGCTACGATTCAATAAAGTTGGATGGGTTATACCACAACAGTCTTGCCCATCAGATACCGAGAGCCTCCCGGCGTCCAGTAGACTTACTATCCAGGTACGGCACCTCACCACAGCCGCATACCCGGATGGCTCGCCTGTGCCCGCCATCGCCGTAGTCGTAAGTAGCACACTGCGTGACGGTCAGTAGGAGTCCCAATCATGTGAGGACGCTTCTTCTGAGATACGTACATGGTAGACGGCACGATTATCCCAAATGGCCAAGTCGTCCTTCCTCCATCTTACACGCGTCTGGAGCTGGTGATTCTCCGTCACAAGCCTAGTCATAAACTCCATCATCATTCGATTCTCCACGTCGCCGAGCCCCTCGATCCGCTCGAGATGGTGGCCGAACGCATACAGGCTCTTCCAGCCCGTGACGGGGTTCGTCCGTACGCAAGGATGGCTCGCGCGCAACTCGGCGCCCACGTTCTGGGGCGCACCTCTGCTCGCGGGCCATAGCCTGTTGGCGACCCTTTCGGGAGAGTGGTGTGGCGGCATGAAGGTCGCGTCTAGCCCCTCAAGCATCTGCTGCATTGGCTGCGAGAGCAGGTCGTAGGCCTCGTAGGCTGAGGCGAAAAGTGTATCACCGCCCGTGTCGGGGCATTCTTTCATGTGCATGACCGTGTAATCTACTGGCACGTTTTCGAAGGAGCCGTCAGTGTGCCAGCCGTCCGCTCGGCTTTGATTTTTCGCCGTCGTCTTGGAGTAACCTCCTTCCTGCGTCGCTGGGGTCAGGTTTGCGTGGGTAGTTACAAAGGAGGCGAAATGTAATTATTCTAATTAGGGAATCACACATACTTGCGTATAGAGTTTCTTAGATGGATCACGGGATGGAAACATGTACTCCCCGTCCAAAGTGCCGTCAGGCAGGATCGTCTGGTTCACGGGGTGGATCCATAAGTCTGAAGCAGACGGCCGAGTCGTGAGCATGCCGAGCTTCCTGCATAGCAGTTTTTGATCTTGAATAGTGAGGTTCGCCTGCCCAGGGATGACGCAGAGTCCTCGGCGCGAGACTAGAATGGCGAGGTCGCGGAGCTTGGCATCACAGTCAGGAGACCGCAATACTTGGGCAAGGTCGACGTCTTCGCAAGTCAGACCCATAGTTGGTGTGATCTCCGACATTTTTTTGCCATCCCACAGCCCCTTGAATTCAAGTGGCTTGTACGATTTGCGCTGACTTGTGTCGACCTTGACTGTGCTGGGCCCGCGGCTGTCATCATGCGTCTTTAGAATCTGTGAGGGGGCCATGGTAGAGACTTTAGTTGCGGACCGCTGATTGGATTTGATAATAGTTATAGAGGCCTTAGCAGGTGTTGGCTGTAAGATGGAGTCGCCATATGTATTTTGTTCTTCCAGAGGCCGCTCTGTGAAGTTCTCTTTCCGAGTTATAAGTACCTACCCCCTAGTAAGCGTATGCGTGTTCACATATGTTGCAAAGTAATGGCAACGGACAGGGTGTGACGCACGGGATCATGGCCAACCGGAATAACAAGCTCAAGTCTCGGAGTTGTGACCCAAAGAGGGCAAATAGCTAGGTCTGTTTATTCCGACTGCTCATATAGGAAGTTGTGCTCGAAACGCCGCATCCCGCTGGGGTGGTCGTAGAGTCTTTGGCTGGTAGGTACAGATACGTCTCTGCCATTCCGGCCGAGGAAGTCTAGGCCCCAGTATGATAAATGGAAACCTGCACCCACAATACTGTGATTTTGAGATATTGATTCATGCTGTTCCCTCTAGCAGCTAATTAGTTGATCTTTTCGTTATGATACTGTATATCCTCATCGCCTTCATTTTCTCCTGGTGCTGGTACTGCATCACAGAGGTTCGGTCCTCTCCCCTGTACCCTGTGCCGAAAGCACACTGGTCGTGTCACCTCAGCTCCTTATGGATTCTGTGGGTGCGATATTCCGGACGGGAACATTCTGAACTTTTCGAGGCACATAAGAAACATGGGCCAATCGTCCAAGTTGATCCGAAGAGTCTTAGTGTGAGCAGCTACCATGATGGGATCCGAAAGATTTACGACGGAGGGTTCCCAAAGCCAGCTGATTTCTTCGCACCCTTTCAGTACTACGGGTAAAGAATTCCTTCCAATAACTGAGCTAACTCTCAAATTAAAAATAGGAACTCGATGCTAACTAGTAAACAAGACGAGAAAACGCCTTTACCAGTCTAGATAGAAGCTCGCATAGTCGCCGCCGTAAAAGAACAGCAGCACTCTACTCCAAATCGGCTCTTTTGCAGTCTGAGCATCTCCAGGCGATAACTATAAAAATAGTCTACGCCGAATTGATCCCTTTTATCAACCGTGCTACCGCCGAAAACAAGGCGATCGACGGTCTCGACCTCAGCTATCGGCTTTGCTCGGATTTCCTCAGTTCTTTTTTGTTTGGACATATCAACGGAAGCAGATATCTCCAAGACCCGGCGTCGGAAATTTCAACGTGGCGCTTTCATTATGAGAATACCATGTGCCACGAGATGTTCTTTGTGCAGGAAACCCCCCAGCTCTACAAAGCATTAAAGCTAATATCGATCGACCTATTGCCAAAGCAATACGCCGACTCTAAGCGGTTTCTCGAGAAATGGATGTTGGACATGGCCAAAAAGGCCGATAGTGCCACAGGAACGCAGGTAGCACCAGAAGATGAACCTGTCGTCTACCTGGCAGCTAAGAGGGCAGTGGATCGAGACTCTGTTCATTTGGATCCTCGTGAGAAAGCAAACGAGGTAGCGAGTGAGATGTTCGATCATTTATGTAAGTCCATGTCCGCTCGTAAAACCTCCTGTGTCCTGACTGACTCAAAAATAGCGGCATCCCGGGAGGTTCTTGGTAAAAGCCTATCATTCATTCATAGCACGCTTAGAACAGTAGAATCTGATGATATGGGAATGGCAGGACTCGTACTCGGCTACACTTTCTGGTACCTTGCTCAGAATCTAGGCGCACAGCAAGCCATTCGAGAAGAGCTCAAAGCCCACCATAAGGATACGCGATCATCGACGTACCCCCAATATAAAACCGACAATGCACGCACCTCCCCAGTAGCAAATCTCGACCACCTCCCGTACCTTCGCGCTGTAATTGACGAGTCCCTCCGCATGCGTCCCACCAGCACGCCACTTCCGCGCGTGACACCCCCCGACAGGCCCTCGTCCATCGCAGGATTCGACAACATCCCCCCCGGGACTAAAGTTAACACCTTCCAATGGTTCGTCCACTGCGACCCGGCAAAATGGGACCATGTGAGCAAGTGGATGCCCGAGAGGTGGCTGCATTCAGATAAGAACGAGAAGCCGGGCGTGCTGTGGCCCTTTGTTAGTGGTCCGAGGACATGTCTGGGGAACAACTTGACGTATTATAGTATGTGGCTCACTGCTTCTCTCGCTCTTAATTGATCAGGCTATCCGCCGGCTTAGACAAGTACTAACGAGTTTCTACCCTAGTAATGCAGCATGTTCTAGCAGTCATATTCACTAATTTTTCGTTCGCGGCGCTGCCCCGCGCAGAACAAGGACACTGGCCAGGATCGTCAGAGGACAGGCTCCCTATTCGAGTGACGCCGATAATGCATGGTGGCCTGTAGCTGTAATATCATGGCCTCTCGAGGAGATTATGCTCAGGCTAGAAGGTGTGTCGACTAGATGTAACCGGCATGAAAGATCAGTCTGGAGAAGTGATTTATATTCAAAAGCAAAGGTCCGCACAGTAGTCTGCTTATACATCTTCTCGTTGCATTCATAGCATCCAGCACCAAGTCAACTCTGACAATAGATCTAATGCCACCCAGTCTGAAATTATCAGAGGTCTAGTTGAGACCGGCATTTTATGCCCATAATAGGATGTCACATCGATTGCATGCTTACTTATTACGGTTCGTCGGCGGAGTTCCGGAATGGCCCGGAGTGGGCTTATATACATACTACATACATGACACAACCAAGCCCCGGTCGGATTCTCCAACACCGCAACTGTATTTTTCATTCTCTGTGCCTGAGTCACACTGTTCGGCGAATCGTAGCAGGTTCTTCTGACACTCCTCTCTGCAACTCCATAGTCAACATGGAAGAGGCATCCGAGCCCAAACTGTATGTCGAGGCCACTGAAGCCCGCGTCTTTGTGGAAGGCATTCTTCAGAGCAATGGTGTCCCAGCTGCCAACGCAGAGATTGTAGCCAGATGTCTGGTCGCTGCGGACCTGCGCGGTGTCGATACGCACGGGATAAATCGCATTCCGTCGTACATGGCACGCGCCCGTAAAGGGATCCTCGATGCTTTCGCCAGCCCCGAGTTGTCCCAGAAAACACCCGTAGTAGCTCAAGTCGATGGTCAGAACGGCTTCGGCTTCCTCGCCGCGTCGAAAGGCATGGAAGCTGCCATCGCCATGGCGCGCGTATACGGCGTCGGCATGGTCTCCGTAAAACACTCAAACCACTTCGGTATGTCGGCTTGGGTCGCGCAACAAGCCGTCGACGCCGGCATGATGAGTCTCGTCTTCACCAACTCGAGCCCCGCGCTCCCGCCCTTCGGCGGCCGCTCCCAGCTCCTCGGCGTGTCGCCCATCGCGTGCAGCGCGCCCGGCGGCGAAGGAAAGAGGCCGTTTATCCTCGATATGGCGCCGTCCGTCGCCGCGCGAGGCAAGATCTACAAGGCCAAGCGCCGTGGCGAGAAAATTCCGCTGGATTGGGCGCTCGACACCAAGGGTCGCCCGACCGATGATCCCGACGCCGCGCTTAAGGGGGTAATGCAGCCTATGGGCGGGCCAAAAGGAACTGGGTTAAGCATTATGATGGATGTGTTTTCAGGTGTGCTGTCAGGTAAGTAAAACTGACCGACTTATACACTTATAAAAACTCTTGTAGTTAATATGTGATGCCAAGGCTCCGCATTCGCAGGTCACGTCGTCGGCCCGTACGACCTGAGCGGCAAGTCTGACGTGGGCCATTTCCTCGTCGCCATCAAGCCGGACCTTTTCATGAGCCTCGACCAGTTCCGCGCGCGTATGGAGTACCTATACCAGCGCGTTGTGGGCGCTGATCGTGCGGCTGCCGTCGACCGCATCTATTTCCCCGGCGAGATCGAACAACTCGTGCAGGAGGAGAGGGAGAGGACGGGGATCCCGCTCTTGAGAGCCGAGGTCGACGCGCTGAACGAGGAGGCGAGAAAAGTAGGAAGGCCTTTGTTGGAAGTGAAGGAGAGATTGTAAAGGAGATGATGTATCTTGTACTAGTAGTGCATGGTATGTGGGTTAGAGAGAGAGCGGTGGTGGGTGTTAGCCCAGCCGCCCGTCTCATAATGTTAATTGATGGTGAATCCAGAAGCTGTGTTATTTATCTGGGTATCTACAAGTGGTCTATAAGACCCGAGACTGAGACTGCGTAGAATTTATATCATGGCTGGAAGCCCTGAAGCTGCGTGAACAAACTCGTAAAGTCCTCTACACCTGGGGACGATGTCAAGTGAGTACTGCTACCTGCAACTTCCGACGGGCTAACATGAGCCAGCGCGGTTGTGTTGTGAGGGATCCGGCGCCACCCCGCATTCAGAGCCTGGTCAAGCAGTCTACAGAGCGCGCTGTATTGAGCGCAGAAATCCGTGAAGGGGGAGACGCCGTCACCCCGATCCGCACTCGAGGCCAAGACGCTGAGCTGGCGGTACAGCGCCGCCCAGGTCATTCCGTCTGGCAGTTCTAGCCCGAGCTCGAGGCGCTGCTGCATGCCGTTTGCCAACACCGTCGCCCCGGGTAAGGCGTATACCCAGAGCTGTGTGAGCCGTCAGCAAAGGGCCGGGACAATCTTGAATAGTACTCACCACATTGGACCCTGCCCTCGACGGCCCGAACTTGCGGCAGTATTGGCTTTCGCATTTGATGGATGTGGTCACTAAGGCAAGGGCTACCTGTAGGAGTTGGTCGCTGTACATGACGGCGTTGCGACAGAGTAGTTGCTGCGCCTGGAGGCACAGGTCCAGGTGTTCGATGTAAAGGAGATTTGAACTGTAGGTGATCGGTTTAGTGGGGTCCACGGCGGCGGGATCAAAGCGAAACAGCGGCGGTATGCTCTCCCAAGTAGCCACTATACGCGAAGGTATCTGACTTAACCGGTTTTCACATTAGTTCCGTTTCCACCTCGACGGTGCGATGGTGTGAAGGGACGTACCTGGCGGCAGATTCGTTATGGCTCTCCGGCCCGTCCATTCGGATGTTGATGATGTCTTCTCTCAGCGTGGCAAGGAGGTACCGGCTGCGAAGCAGATCGAACAGACGGACTTCCTCCACGCTCCAATCCTGACCATCGGCACCATACAACACCTTTTCTAGCGTCAATCCCTCGTCTGCATGTTCTTCGCTGCTCATGGAGGCGGACAGCACACGACTGCAATAGCGTCTAGGGATGCGCGGGAGCTTGTCGAGCCTGCTCGACAAGAGTTTATCGTCTGAATATACACAAGCAAAGAGTCTTGAGCGTATGTCGTTGAGAATAGAGGGTGAGGTTTGCGATTGCAGGTTGGGCTCACGATTGATCTCCATAGCCAGGACGTCGTTGAAAAGATGGCCAGACCGTGACCAGGTTCGACGATCTTTACGTTGTGTTGGAAGTCATTTAACCTAGTAGTCAATTTCGGCATAACGGATAGGGACTGAATTACCTGCATGGCCGTAGAGGGTCCAGGTAAGTGTAAACGCCATGTACTTAAGCCACAGAACTGGGTCATAAAGGCTGGGGTAGTGTTCACAAAAGGTAATACACATGTTGCTCGCGGAAAGCATATCTTCGACGAACGCCCGGCGGTCTGCGGTATCCATTGACAGCAATGAGAATGATATGTCGGACTCGGGAAGGTACTCGGCCGCTAATCCGGCGGTGGCGAGGACGATGCCAACGGCTTCGAGCCTGGGTACTGGCTCGGCGAGCAGCCTGGATATGCCTCCTGGCGTTGCATCAGGTGGTACATCCCACGGCTTGAGCGTCGATTCTCGAATGGTCACTGTCAGGGCCTGGCACTGGGCTTGGCCACTGCCGAGTCCTTGAGCGGTAGACTCTACCGATTGCAATATTCTGTCAAATATGGACCGGGGAAAGGGACCACAAGGACTGATCTGCCACCATCGTCGGGCAAGCTTTGCTATGGTGGCTATGCTTGACAGGCGTGAAAGGATCTGTTCGAGCTGCATGTCAGCGATGGTGATGTCAGGGGATGGCGGAGAAGCGACCGCGACGCCGGCGCTCATCGGCTCTATATCATTCGTCGCCATCGTAGCGCCGTCGATGCTCTGGTCGTAGAGATCATCTGAATAAGGCGTCCGCGGGAGAGGTGCACTGCCCCATGGGGATTCATGAGCGACACTGATATTTTGCTTAGCTGTCTTTCTCCTTCAGCCACGAGGAGTGGCCTAGTTAAGTTTCGACGGGTCTTTGCATGTTGCAGCAGAATGCAAACGGGCTACTTACGGAAACATGCCGGTTCCTGCCCTGTTGGGCTGTTTTGGCTGTGTCAAGGGAGCAGGATGGTACCAACACTTGTGTGCGATCGACCTCGATCGACATCTTGCACACACAGGTACCTCATGGTCACATCTGGCCTTGAGCTTGCGACAAGGCTCGCATGAAGGTGTCTTGCCGTTTCGTCGGGTTCGGTTCCTATCAATCACCCACATCGTCAGGGGCCCTGTCACTTTTAAGTGCTTGGGCGGAACAGCACTACTCACATGCTGGAGGCTCTCGCTGTAACAGGGCCGGCAGGGCTACAACGGATAGTTTGAATGCAACGAAACGTGTACGTCGGAAACCTTTAGAGGTTGTACAAGAGGTCCGTGTGGAGCTCACCGTGGCACGCTGAATCACCTATGATAAGGGCTTCTATGTGATAGGCTTGGAATTGAATTTTGATTCAAAAACAACTTTGAATGGGGCTCAGGAGACTTGATTCTTCTGCTCCTGGTCTTGAATCTCGTAACCTTTAAGGTATAGATTTGGCCTCCAAGGGTGTGTCTCACTTTGTTGGCCTGGAATATGATTCTATTTATCTGTAGACAAAAACTGCTGGTCCTCTCTGTTGGTGGCGAAGACAGCGTGAGAGTGTGAGATGCATGTTTATTCTCTTATATGTCGGTCCTCTTATATATTTGTCGTCTTACATATTGGTCATCTTGCATATTGCTCCTCTTGTATATAGGTCCTCCTGCATATTGGTCCTCCTATATATTGGTCCTTTTATATATTGTTTTTCTCTATTACTTATCTACCTACTTATTTAAAAAGTTTTTTTTTAATATTAAAATTGTATTAGTTTAAAATATTATAATAAAAATTAATTAAACTTTTAAATAGTAAAGATTTAAATATAATAAATATTAATAATTAGATTAAATTTTAGCTATTAAAATTAATAATTATAACAAACTAAAAGTAACTTTTATAAACAATATTAAAGCAGCACTAAGGTTTTATAGATAAGGATCAGCTTTAATTTAAGCTTAGGCTGGAAAAATTTATATACTGTGGTTTTTAAGCTGGTCGAGCTGGCAAAGATATCCTTATGATATTTAGGGCTGATAGGATTACGATGAGTGGGTGGTCAGCTTCACAGGTTTGGTAAGATGGGAATAAAAGGTTCAAAGGCCATAAAGCTATCCCCGCGAGACAAGTAAGCTTAGGCTAATTAATGTTATCCGTTGATTAGGTCTCTAATAAATATGGTGACAATACCCCTAAACTCCGATATAACAAGCTGGCACATGGCGGCCGTTCTGCCCATCAGATACTTAATCAACCTCGGAAGTGCAGGTGACTGGGATAAGCGTTATACCAAGGCGAATCATAGTTCGTTTTTGACTATAGGCTCAAATATTTAACATGTGTTTTAAGATAGAAAACAATGACTGCCACTCACTCCGCAAGGCAGAACACGACTCCTTAGAGAAGTCTGAAGATGGCAACGATCGCAGCAATTCTTAGCACCAGACAAAGCTAGATTGATCACCAACTACACGCAATGGCCCTCGAATATTAGCAGCTTAGAAATGGGAGGCGTTTGCCTTACTCATCGGTATATTGTGCACAAAAGCTATTGTTGGCGTCCTAGCTAGTTTGCAAAACAAGCCGCCGGGTCATCAGCAGGTTGGGTCTGTTTACCAGCAATGCGGCCATTTTAGCGCTCTCGACCATCGTCACTATTCGTGGTACTTCAGGTGGCCCGAATACCGTCGGCTTCGGCAGTTTTCAACTTTAGATCAGGGTTCAAAGGCACTTGCAGCCGTCCGAGTACTACCTTCGATTCGGCATATCTACCGGTGCTGGCTACCTTGGTTATCATTTTGATGGCTGTCAACATTCATGGTTCAACATGCATTTAAGATCGAGTTGTAGGGCTGTCCTAGTCATAGTAAGGGTATCTCAGTTATAAGCTGATCATTTCACAGCCTTTCGAGTCTGATTGTGATAGTTGTTAATCGAGTTTGGAATGACCAGCTCAATCCAATCCAGACTTCTTCTTGTAGAGCGCCATCTTTCGAGGTCTTTCGGAAACACAATAGGGCCCCGTTTGTATAACTACAGTTTGAACTACAGCTGGACTACAAATCAAATTGTCTTTGATTACAGAATGTCTAAAGCAACATAATTAATCAGACAGCAAACAGAACGCAAATATTTAACAGCTTTAAAAACAAATATAGAATCGATAGATATGCTGAAGTTCTACTTCGGGGTTTTGTTTGTTAAGTAGGTGTAAGGTGTGGGAAAATTGGTCTGGTCGGAATGTTCCTTCTAAAAAACCTAATGGTAATATATAGTTAAGTAGAACTTTAGGGCTATGTTATTTAAAAGGAAGCTTTACTAGTATTAATTTGAAAATTTTGGCAATATAATTATTTTGTTTAATTTTTAAATTAAAAAAGTAAATATATTAATTATTAAAATAGTTTTAAATATTAAATTTAATAAAATTTTATATAATATATTGTTTAAAAATAGTAATAAAATTATAAAAATAACTATTAAAAAATTTATAAAAATTATTTTAATATATATTAATTTTTTTTTAATAATAATTTATTATTTTAATTAAAAAAAATAAAATATATTAATAAAAACCTTTTTTAAAAATATATATTTATTATTTTATAATAATTAAAATTATACTATTAATTTTTAAAATATTTAAAAATATATTAATTATATTAAATAATTATATATTATTATAACAAAATGTATATAAACAATAATATTATAAGTTAATAATTAAAGTTAACAAATTAATATTAAGTTAAAGGAAAAAAAGTAAGTAAATATAACATTTATAAAGTGTATAATATTATATAAACCTAAATTTTTTATTTTGCTATTTATTTATCGATATAAAATTCTCTGTATACTAGTAAATTTTAAACTATTACAAAAATGGGTTTATTATATTTTATAATTACTTTTTTTTTTTAAAGCTAAATTTTATTAAAATAACTAAAATAGCGTAAATTAACTTAATTTATCTATTTTTATAATAAAAATCAAAATATATCGATAATAATATTATTAATAAAAACGTAAAATAAAAAATAAAAACAGCTAGTAACTAGTAGCAATTATTAAATATTAATAATATATAACTATATAAATAGCTATATTAAAATATATATATATAATTAATATAATATAATTAAATATATAAATATAAATATATATATATAATAATAATAATATTAATAATATATATAAATAAATTAACTACTTTTTAAAAAAGCATATTTGTAAAGTTTATTAAATTGGCTAATTTTATGTAAAAAAATAGCATAATAGCAAAATTAAAAAAACAAGTAATATAATATAGCAAAAATATAAAAAATAAGGTTTTTAAACTATATATAAATAATATAAATAATATATATTAAAATAATATATATAATATATATATATTAAATATATATAATATAATTATTAAAAGTATTAATAAATATATATAAAATTTTTATATATTAAAGTAATTAAATTTAATGTATATAATATTAAAAAATAGTATTTATATATATTTACTTACTAAAACTTGTTTTTATATATTTAATTATAAAAGTTTTCTGAAAATATTTAATTTATAAAAACTTGCTAAATATATATATATTAATTTGTAGAAAATATAAAGGTATAAAAAGCGCAATAAATATATCGAGATATAATAAGCTATTTGCGAAAATTGTATAAAGTATAAATTATTGCAAAAAGCGTTATTATATTAGTAGAAATAATAAAAATATCGAATGAAATATAAAAGAAAGTTAAATAATATATAATTTATATAATAAATTACTTATAATAATAGTAAAATTAATAAAAAAGTATAAAGTTTAAATATTAATATAAAAAAAAGAAAAAAAAAAGCTTAATATAATAATAATAATAAATATATATTATTATACTTTATAATAGTTTAAAACTAACAATATTGCTATAAAAATATTGCAAAGGCAAAATTTATAATAAATAATATAATTAATAATATTAAAAATAAATAATTTTAAATTAAATAAATTATTATATTAACAATAATAATAAATAAGTTTTTAAAAATAAAGTATATAAATATATTTCTATAATTATTAAAAAATAAAAGTGTAAAAGCGAGTTTCTTTAACTTATATAAAAAATAATATATTATTATATATATAAAGCGTTTATTTAATTATACGTTAATTTTCGAAATAAAACTATTATTAGTATTAATTTTAAATATATTAACTTATATATTAAAGGTTAATTTCAAAAACAGCGATTTTAAATTAATATTATAAAATGAAAACAGCAACTTTTAAATATTTATAATATATAAACTATAAATCAATATAAATAAAACTATATATAAATAAAAATAATATAATTAAAAATAAAATTATTGCTAGAATTATTTTAAAAAAAACTTAATATTATTATAATAAAACGTGTATAAATAATAATATCATAAGTTAATAATTAAAGTTAATAAATTAATATTAAATTAAAAAAAGAAAAATAAATAAATATAACGTTTGTAAAACGTGTAATATTATATAAACCTAAATTTTTTATTCCGCTATTTATTTATCGATAAAGAATTTTTTATATATTAGTGAACTTTAAATTATTATAAAAGTAGGTCCATTATATTTTATAATTTATATAATATTAATATTATATAAAAAAGTTAAATTTTATTTAAAATTAAATTATTATTAATTAATAAAATATATAATATTAATAATAAAATATATAATATTAATAATAAAATAGTTTATTTTAAAAATAATCTTTATTAAAATTAATAAAAAATTATAAAATAATAGCTTATAATTTTATTAATATTTATAATATAAAATAGGTTTTATTTAAAAATATAATATAAATAAATATAATAAAACTATTAATAAAAATAGTTTTAATAAATATAGTTTATTTTTAATTATTTTATTATATTTATTAAAGTTTTTTATATTATTTAAAATTTATAATAATTGTATTAAATAATATTATATTTATTATAAATTTTAATTTATTAAAATTGTAAATATTTTTTAATAAAATATTATATTTTATATTTTAAAATAATTTAAATTATATATAATATATATTTAAATTTTTATAAAAAGTTTTTTAATAATTAAATTTATAATTAAAATATGTTTTTAACTTAAAATAATTATATATTAAGTTTAAAATTTAGTTTTTATTAATAAAAAACGCGTTATATATATATATATATATTAAAATTAGCTATTTTTTTTAAAAATTTTAAAGCTAAAGAAAAAATATTTATAAATTTAAATTAATTATTTTATTAATAATTATTTAACTTTTAGTTTTTGTAAATTTTTATGTAAAAAACCAATTTTTTTATATAAATATATATTATTTTTATATTAATAATAGAAAAAAAAAATAGGAAATTTAATAAAATTTAGCAGTTTTATATATAAAATAATATAGTTTTTTTTTAAATTACTTTAATTATAAAATCTATATAGATTTTTTTTAAAATAAAAAATATATTATTATAAATTTAAAAACACGCTTAAATATATAAATATTTAAAAATTAAAAAAAATAATTTATTAATTTATATATTATATTAATAAATTAAATATTTTAAATTTATTTTATAAAAACTTTTAACAAGTTATAATATATATTATATAAAAAAAAGCAAGGTTTCGTTAAAATGTAATAATATTATTAATAAAATATTTAAAAGTAAAGAAAGGAAAAAAGTTAATAAAATATAATATATAAAAACGTAAATATTAAATAAACTTAAATTCTTTATTTTTACTATTTACTATCGATAAAAAATTTATAATAAAATATATAACTTATATATTATATTAAAAATAAAGCTTTATATATAAACTTAACGCTTAAAATTTAACTTATTATAATTTAATATTTTAAAATATATTTTAAAAATTATTAGTTAAATACTTTTTATTTTATTATAAATTATAAATAGTTTTTTAAATAAATTTAAAAGAATATATTATAATTAATAAACTAATTTATAGTTTTAATAATAACTTTTTATAAAACTTTTGTTTTTATTTAAATTTTAAAAGAAATAATGTTTTTAAATAAATTAAATAAAAAACTTTTTAATTTTTAAAATTTACTAATAATTATATAAAAAATTTATTATTAATAAATAAATAGCTAAATAAAAAATTTAAATTTATATAATATTTTATATTTTATAATAATATTAATTATAATTTTATTTTTAATTATATTATTTTATTTAATTATATATTATAATATTATATAATTTTATTTATATTAATTTATAATTATATATATATTTTTTATTAGAAAAACTAACTTAAACTTACGTTTATTATAGAAAAAAAAAATCTGTATTAAAACCTTTCAAATTTAAATTTTTAATTAGTTAAAAAAAAAAATCGATATTTATTAATTATAAAACTAGATTTTATAAACCTAATTTTATAAATTTATAAAAACAAAATTTATTTATATATAAAATTAAAAAATATATAATTAATTTAATTAATTATAAATAAATTATGTATAAAATAAATTTATTAAATTAGCTAAAATTTTAATATTTAAGATTTTATATTTATTTTATTATATAATTTTTAATTAGTTGAAAAAAAAATCGATATTTATTAGTTATATATTTTAATTTTGTAAGTTTATTTTTTCTATTTATTTTGGCTAAATTATAAAATATTGTTTGTTAAAATTTTAATTTCCTAATTTTTGGTTTTTTTATATATTTTTTTCTGCTTTTTTTTAATTAGTTAAAAAAAAAATTTAATTTTTATTAGCTATTTTAATTAATTTTTTTATCGTTTTGCGGCTTAATTTTAAAAACGATATTTTATATTAAATATTTTAGTTTTTATAATTAAATTAAAAAAATTATTAATTTTTATTATTTTAATATCGATTTAATTATTTACAAATAGTTTATATTTTAATATTTTATATATTAATATATTTTTTATTTTTAATATATAAATTATTTATTAATTATTTAACTTATTTTAAATTATTTAAATTTTATATTTTTGCCGTTATTTTATAAATATTTCGGGGTTTTTTTTTTCTATTTTTTTTTTCATTATTATATTTTTTAAGTTTTATTTATATTTATAATAGTTAATTTTATTAATTATATTAATATATTTTTTTTTTTTTATAAATTATTTATTTTATTAATAATATTAATAATATTTTTTAATTTGTAATTTTTTTATTAATATAAATATTAATTTTAATTTATTTTTTATTATTATTAAAATTTATTTAAAATATTTGCTTATTTTTTTTATTATTAAAAATTTTTTACTTTACAAAATTAAATATACTATAAAATTAAATTTTAATTACTTTATTTTTGCTATTTTTTTTAAATAATTAGTAAAAAAACGAATTAATTATATTTAAATTATATAAAAAAATATAACTTTTTTGCTAGTTATATTATATCGAAACTTTTTTAAATTTATAAAATTTATATTAATTATTTATAAAATAATGATAATATTAAATATAGTTTCTATATTTTTTTAAAACATAATTTTAGAATTGTTATAAAATTTTTTTTATTTTTTAAATATATATTGTAAAATTTTCTATAGTTTTTTTTATTTTATTTTTTTATATATAAATAATATTTTATAAATTATAATAAACCAAATTTTAATATTTTATTTAGCGTTTATTTAAAAATAACTATTTAATATTAATAATTTAATATTATTTAATAATATATTATTATAAGTTTTATTTTTATAGTTATTTTTAATATAATATTTAAAATTTTGCTTATATTAAATTTTATTAAAAAGTTTTTATTTAAATTTAATAATTTTATAATATAAATTTTGCCTAATTTTTTTATTAATTATTTTATTATTTTTTTCAAAATATTCGATTATTATTTAATTTAATTGTTTTAGTTTATTTATTTTATTTATTAAATTTTATAATATCTACGTTTTTTTAAAAAAAAAAATTATATTTAATTTTTAAATTAAATTAATATTTCCTAATTTTTATATATAAAATAATTAAATATATAAATTAATTATTTTATATATTTTTAAATTTTTTTTATTTCGCTTTTTTATTTATTTATATGATTTTAATAATATTTTAAATATTATTTTATTTTATATTTTATAATTTATAATAGCAAATTTTAAATTATATAATATTTTTTTTTTTAGTTATTTTTATTATAAAATTGTTTAAATTTATTAATTCGAAATATAAATATTTAATATATTTTTATATTGATTTTATATTAATTATTAATAATATTATTATTTTTAATTTTAGCATAATATTTAATAAAAAATTTAAAAATACTAACAATTTATTATTAATTTTGTATTTTTTAAAATTAAAACTATATATAATATTAATAGCTATAAATTTTAATTTATTAGTAATTTTAAAACTAATATATTTATTTTTATTTTTTAATAATAATATCTATTTTATTTTATATTTTAATGATATAAATTTTTTTTATTTATAATATAATAAATATATCGATATTTTCTGTTTTATTTTAAATTTAAATATATTTATAATATTAATTATAAAATTCTATTTATATTTATTTAAAAATATTATAATATATCGACTAATATTAAAGTTTATTTTTTCTTAAAGTTATATTTTAAATTTAAATATTAATTATTTTTTATTATTTATATTTTAATTTAAAAATATTTTAATAATATAATAAAATAGAAGTTTTTTTATATACGTTTTTGTTTTTTAAATAATATAATATTTTTAAATATTTATTATAATAATTTATTTTCTATTTTTATTAATATATTTTTATTAATTATTATATTAAAATTTATTAGAATTTTTATTAATAAATTAAGCTAATTTATAAAACTAAATTATAGAAAATTTTTTATAAATATTATTATAAATAACTTTTTAAAAAGCTGATTTAAAAAGTTTTTTAATTTTTTTATTGAATTATTTATTATTAATAATATTGCTAATTTTAATATATTAATTTTGTTAATAATAAATATTCTTTAATATTATTATTATTATTTATTAAAATTATATATTAATAAGTCGGTTTTTTTTTTAATATTTTTATTTTTATTTTTCAATTTTATTTTTATAATTAAATAAATTATATAATTATTTATATTAATTGTTATTAATTTTAATATTATAGTAATAACTATTTAATTAGTAATATTTTTTATTATAAATATTTTTTTAATTATATCGATAAGTTAAAATTTTTTTGTTTTTTTTTTTATTATTAATATATTATTGAAAAATAGCTTTATTATTTTTTTTTATATCGTTAAATTTTTAGTATATTATTTTTAACGTTATTTCTTATTTATTAATTATTTAATAATATTAAATTAATTTAAATTTATAATTTAATATTTATTAAATTATCTTCTATAGTTATTATTATTTTTTAATTAAATATATTTAAATAATTCTAGTTATTTTATATTTCGATTTTATTATAAAAATTTATATTTAATAATAAATTTATTTAACGTTTTATTTTATTAATATCTTTAATTTAGCTATATTTCTTATAATATAATTATTTTAATATAAATATATTTTTAATATTTATAAATTTTATATTATAATTTTTTTCTATTTAACTAGTTTATAATTAGGCGTTTTTTTTTTTTAAATATTTTTAATATTATTATATAATAATTAAATATTTTTTAATAATTTTTATATTATTATTAATAATTAATAATATATTTTAATAAATTTTTGCTATAAAATAAATAATTCGAAAAAAACAACTAATAATTTATAAAATAATTAGTTTTTATATTTAAATTATTTATATAAAATTTTATTATTTATAAAAACTATTTTATAATTGTTAAATATTAAAATTTAAATATTCGATAAATATTAATTTTATTTTACCATTTTTAATATATATTTTTTTATATTTACTATTAAAATAGTTTTTTTTATATATAAAAAAATATAAATTTTGCGTTTTTTATTTTAGTTTTTAAACTTTTTTAATAAATGTTCATAAATATTAAATATTTATTATTAAAATATTTCAAATTTGGTTATTATATAAAAACTTTTTTATTTTTAATAAATTATTTAATATAAACAATTAAAATATAAATTAATTTAATTTTTTTTATTATTATAACTATTTTTATAATTTAGTAAATTATTATATATTTTTATTAAAATCGAATTTATTATATATAATAAAAATTATCGGCTTTTATTATTTTTTTTTTTGCCGAAATTATTGTAAATAAACTATTTATTTTAATATTATACTTCTTTTATTTATTTAGTTTTTTTAGTATAATTTTTATTAAAGCTATTTTTTTTTATTAAAAATTATTTAATTTAATAATATAGTTTATAATATAATATATTATAAATAATAATATTTATTAATATAAAAATAGTTTTATTTTATAATAAATAATTTGTTTTTAATAAATATTATTTTTTTATATAATTTTTATAAATATTTAAAATAATAAATTAGTTTTTTAACTTTTTTTATTTAATGTATTTTTTTAGTCTTTTTTTAAATATTAACTGTTAATTTTTACGTTTTTTTAAAAAAAAAAAAACTATATTTAATATATATTATTTTATAATTATAATATTAATATTTAATAATAATTAAATTTCTTTTTTTTTTTATATTTTGTTTAATATTTAAAAATTAAAAATTAAATAGATTATATATATAAATATATTTTAATAAAATTAATATTAATAAATATAAATTTTATTATTATATTAAAAATTATTAAACTTTTATTATTTTTTAGTAAATTTTAAATTTATTTTATTAAACATCAAATTGATATATTTATATATATTAATAATATATTTTTTATATATTAAATTATTAAAATCTAAACATAAATTTTATATTTTTATATTTATATATAATTATATAAATTTATAAAAATAAAATATTTTATATTTATTAATTTTTATATAGCTAAACTAGGCCGATGTTTTTTTATATAAAATTTTTTTTTATTAAAACTAGATATTTAAAAAATAGTTTTATTTTTCGATAAAAAAACGTAGCTAAATTGATAAAATTTTAGATAATATATTAGATTTAGCTAATATATTTTTTAAAGTTTTTTATTAGCATTTTTGTTTTATTTTTATTAATTATTTAATAAATTATAAATTTTATATTAATATTATTAATTAGGTTATTTAAATTAATTATATATTAAATATATAATATATTATGTTTAAAATATAGTATTATAATTTCTTTTCGAAAATTAAGTTATTTTTTATTTAATATATATATATATATATATTTAAAAACACTTAATTTATAAATAATAATAATATTATTATTATTAATTATTATTTATATTATTTAGTTTTTTTTTTATTTATTTAAGTTATATTAATTTTAATATTTTAAAAATATATTTTATTTAATTAAATAATACTGTTTTTATTTTAAAATAATTAATTTAACGATTTTTCGATTAAATTAATATATTTATAATTAAAAATAAAAAAATTAAATAAATAATAAAATAAATTTTTATTTATTAAATTTAATAATTAATTATTTATTTAATTAATTATTTAATTTATTATATTTTTTTAATATAAATTAAATTCAAAATTAAATATAATAGTTTTATATTTTTGTAATTCCGTTTTTTTTAGTTTCGTTTTGTAAATTTTTCGATTTATTTAATTAGTTTTTTTTTTAATATTTTACGTTTTTCTTAGTTTTATAAAAATAGGTATAAAAGAAATTAAAAAAAAAAATTAAAATCGTTAAAATCGGCAAATTTCTTATTTTATTAATTAATAATATATAATTTAATATGTTATTTATAAATAAAAAGCTTAATATTAGCTTTTTTTAGTTTTTATTTTTATTTTTTTTTATTTTTTTTTTAAAGCTTTTTATAAAATAATTTCTTTTTTTTAATTTATAATTATTAGTTTTATTAAAACTAATTTAAATAATTTATATTTTATTTCGATAATATTTTATTATTTAATTGGACGATTTTTGGATATTTTATTACTAAATTTTATATTAATTTTGTTTTCAAAAATAGCTTTTTTTTTATTTTTAGTTACGTAATAACGTAAAAAAAAATTTCGGCAATTTATATTAATTTTATTAAAATAGCTTTATTTTATTAAAAATATATAATAGCTAAAATAAATATAGTTTTTTATTATTATTTTGTATTATATTATTTTATTTATAATAATTTAAAATATTATTATTTTAATATATAATTTATTTCAAATTATAAAATATTTTTTGTTTATTTAAATTTTAATATATAAAAAGTTATTTTTTTTTAATTAAAATAAAATATATTTTAGTTTTTTAAAATAAATTTAAAATATAAAAATTAAATTTTATAATATAGATTTTTTTAATTTAACAAAATAAATATAGATTTTTTTTCATTTTCATAACTATAAATAAAATAATATAAAACTATTAAAAATTTTTAAATTATTAAAAAAAAAATAATATAATTTTAAATATATTTTTAATATTGTTTATTTATTTATTTATTAATATTAATTTTTAATTTAGCAATTTATTTATATAAAATATTAATATTAATAAGTTTTTTTTTTAAGAAAAATAAATTTTTTAATTTTATTAAATATCGATAAATCTATAGCAGTTTTAAATTATTTACCTAGTAAGTTAAAAAAAAAATTGATTTTTTTATTTTTTTTCGTTTTTTTTATATATTTTAAATTTTGCCGTTTATTTTTTTAAAAAATAGCAATAATAAATAAAACATTATTTATTTATTATTAATTTTTATAAAATAATATTAAAAAAAAAAGCCAAAAATATTTTTAATTATAAAATATTAAATTAATAAATATAATTTATTAATAATAAATATAATAATAATTTATTTCAAATATATTATTATTATATATTTTATTATAAAAATTTTATATTTTTTATAATTATATAATTTTTAAAATAGAACAATATTATATTTTATTTACTAATTTTTAAGCTTTTTTATAATAATATTAATTACATTTTTAAAATTTAGCTTTTAAATAATATATTTATTTATATTTATATTTATTAATATTTTTTATTAAAAAATTAAAAAAAGTGTTATATAATTTTAAATATAGTTTTTTTTGTTAAAAGGTTAAAAAAAGCATTATATAATATTAAGTATAGTTTTTTTTAATAATATTTTTTAAAATATAACTAATATAATAGAAATTTTAAAGCTAAAATAATTAAGTCTAAATAATATAATTAAATAATCGATAAAATAAATAAAAGTAAATAATAATAATAAGTTTTTATTATTAATTTTAGGTTTTAAATATTAAAAATAACCGAAATTATTTTTTTTACAATTTTTCTAATTTTATTATTTTCGGAAAAATATTTTTTTATAAATAAACAGATTTTATAAGTTTTAAAAAACTTTAATAGTTAATTCTTAAATTTAAAAAGCTAAGTTATAGTAAAAATAAACTATTATAAACATTAAAATTTAAAAAATTTCGAAAATTTATAAAAAGACTTTTAGTAAATATATAAAATATAACTAAAGTTTATATTATTAAAATTTAAACTATATTATTAATAAAAACGTAATTATTATATAATATTTTATAATTTTAATACCTTTTTTTAATATTAATATTTAAAATTTTTAAATAAAAATTAATAAAAATAAGAAAAACTGATTAAATTAAAAAAAACTTTTAAAACAAATAGCTTAATTAAAACTTGAATTTAAATTTTTTATATATTATATATTTTTATATTAAAAAGCAATTATTTTAATATAAAATTATATTATTAATAAATAAAAATTATAACTATTAAATTATTAAATTAATTAATTATTAATAAATTTATTATTAATTATAATTATATATTTTATATAAAGAATAGATTTTTTTTTTCTAAAAACTATAAAATAATATAATCTAGCTAATTATTAAAAATAAACTTATTTAATTATATTTAATAATTTAATAAAATTATTAACTAATATATTTATTATATTTAAATAAAATATAACTATAATTTTATTATTAATATTTTATTTAATATATTAAAAATTTACTAAAATATATTTTCTATAATTTTAATATTTAAGGTTTTTTAAAATTTTTATAATTTTTATATTAT
>MU388901.1:0-197147 GCA_022578795.1 Xylariaceae sp. FL0255
CGGGCCGTCCGACTATATAGACAGGGTCAAGAGTATGGCGTGGAGTAAGAATCTATGTCAAACAAGTAGATCGAGGCTCCCGGTGGTATATAATATATGCAATTATGCGATAGGAGATATATTATAGACTATAGAGAATGGACTACTTAGTGTGTAATCGCGAATTTGCAACGTATGACAAACCCCAAGACCTAAAAGGATTTGTGATGCGGTTGGTTAGAAATTATCGTGACCTAGCACCTGGGTAAAGATAGTATTGATTGAAGCGCTTCTAGTCGCGGCACATTTTTTGGTCGATGTCGTGGTACGGGTATGTGGGCTTTCTATACAAGATTTAAATGACTTTTCCCTTCTTTAGCGAGGCAGCTTGTAGTGAGCTTGCTATTTGTAAATAAGAGAGTTAACTTGGAAGGGTGACGTATACGAAAGAGGGAAAGAAAGTGGTAGAGCTTTTTATAGCTTGCTTAAATACGTTTGTATATACTGAATAGTTGAGTTGCTACGTCACCGCTTCCGTTGGGGGAAGGAGTCGTTTAATCTGTGTCGAGTGTGATTAAGAGTATCTTTGAGTGGGAGCTCGGAAATGATATCTTTTGCTTGTTGCGAGATATTGTGCTGTGAGACGGGAAGAGAAGGCTAGGTAAAACAAACGTCAGAGTTAATAAAGGACGTGCCGGAGCTGCCGGTGGCGAGAAGGTGGCGAGCAGCTGGTGACCTCTATTCCGTACAGTCAATGAGACAGGCGGTGACGAATCGGGTAGGCGGTCAGACATCCAGAGACAAGGGCTGACCAGAGTTCCTTCCGCGGCTTCGGAGGACAAGATAAAAGCAAGCAAATGGTTTTGTTTAATATTGAGATAAATCCGATAAAGTCCAAAAGCCCATATCTTGCTCTATTTGAGGTACTACGTTTTAAATTATAAAGTCTCTCATTTTATCTATTTCAGTATTCGATATTACGTTATTATTTATTACTAGCTCAATTTTAATTACGTAAGTAAGTGACTATTGTATCGATTTGTAACTTTTTAATGCTTTTTTGATCGTTCTTTTAATTAATTTTCTGAGTTGATTAAATTCAAGTTTATTTTCTCTTCCGATATTATCGACTATACCGATATCGTTTATTTTAATTCTAAAGATTAATAACCTAGCAGCTTTACTATCCGTTACTTCGTTTATTAACTGAGTAAAGGTTGTTTTTTTTAGTTTCCGAGTAGGATGCCATTTTTGTATTAAGCGGTTCGGAATTTGAGTTATTACTCGGTAGATAATATAGATCTTTAACGCTTCCGATGAGGTTAATCTAGTTGCTTGCGTTATTTCTGTTTGGTTTTTGACTGGGTTTTTAGGCATAATGACGAGATGTGGTAGAAAGATAGAGATATTATTATCTCTAATTATATCTATTTGAGGTTCTATATTTTAATAGAGTATTGTAAAAGCTTTTGCCGCTTCTATGTTTGATATATAGTTTTTGCGGGTGGCATTATGATCTACCCGTGAGGTCTGTTTCGATCTTTTCGCTTAATAGCCCACTTTCGTGATGTATTAGCCTAACGTAACTGCAAAATAATGGGGGTAAGGCTGGTGCTTTTTAGAGCATATAAAGATTTACTTCGATATTATCATAGAAAGGGCTGTACGGGACCTTGCCCGAGATATCCTCTTCTTCTACATGAGATCTGTCTCGTTTCAACCCGCTGCGTTATGTCGTCGAGCCAACTTTATAAAAGTCCAGATCGACAAGCCTAAGAGATAGTTGTATAGAAGTAGCATTAGTTAAAACAATTAATTTATTTATTTTATTAAAAAAAAGTGATGTTAACTAACGAAAGCTTTATTATGGTGCCCGTATTATCTCCTACGATATCTAGGTCTATAGGCTCTTCTAAACTGCGGCTTTTCAAGTCGGAACCCTTAATTTTGTTCTTGTACTTTTGGTTGCGGACTTTCTACTTATTTAGCCGAAAGAAGAGTTGCTTTATTAGGCTTTTTATTCTATAAAAAAAAAGATAAGCTAAATAAATAATAACAATAGTTGTATAAAATACTTACTTTGCTTTATCTCGTAAAAACTACAGCTTATCGCCGTTTGTAGCTAATAAAGTATCAGGCCAAGACAGATAGCCGTTTGTTTCCACATATACGGTAGCCATCTTACTAAGCCCGCTTTAATACTCGGGAAATTTCTAGTTGAAAAGACTGATGCTTTTTTGCCCTTTCCGTGTACGGAACTTCCTTCTAAATGCCCGCATATCGTCAATAAAGGTATTATATCGATTTGTCTTTATATCGTCATAATCAAGCTGTTAACGGAGAGTAGTGATTTTTAGCAGGTTTGCTGTTGCTGGAAGTAGAGATATCAGGTTTGTATATGTATAATATAAAGATGGAGGGGAAAGGCTGTCTGGTGAGTATGAGGTATAGCTGCTCTTTTTAGTAGAATCGGGGAGACTAGCTTTTTTATATTAAAAAATTATACCGAAGTATATAAACCCGACCTGTGCTAGTAGTGTTTAACGCGGGATAAGGCGTATCGAGACGATCATAGATTCTAATCTGGCTAGATTAGTTTAAAAACGACTAATAAAAATAAGAAAAGAATCCTGCTGACCGTGAATCTGAGGCTATGACTATACTTAAGCGGCTATATTAGGGGGAGCAACGGCCAAATAAGGTCGTTAGGCTCTTGTACGCCCCTTAGATGCTTTAATATTTTAAAGTAGTTATGTCATCTACCCGAGGCTGCAACCGCTTTTATGTACCTGCAACCGCTTAGACGCAACGAGCTATAGGTAAGTTGTGTATGAATTAATACCGGTAAATCTTTGACTACCTCTACTCGTTAAGTACAGCTCCTCATATTTCAACGTTCTGGCATAAAAGCCGCAAGATTATCGATGATGTCGCAGAGCGCCGGAGCTATACGTACGAACGTTAGGGCCAGATGGACGTTGGGTTGCCGATATAAGCAACAGCTCCGGCTATGCTGGGGGTTGTTGGCATGCGTATACGCCATGCGGCGGTGGAGAAAGAGGCTTACATAAATATCTGTCATGACGAGAGGGTGGACACGAGACTGCTTAACAAGAAATACGAGAGGATCTAAATATTTGTTATTAAGAACGAGGTACGAACTAAAGTCAAGCCTGTGTCGATTTGGAGTGTACGGAAGACTTGCTGGATGCGAGTATATGCGCCAGGGTAATCGGGGGAGAACTCGTCTTCTCTAAGCAGCCGAGGCCTGGAAATGGGTAGTTAGTGAGTATAAAAGAGAGAGAGAGAGATAGTAGGATTAGTGGTCGTACCAATATAGAAGCAGCAGGAGAACTCTCACAACGTCGTGCTAGGACATGGAGAAGTTGACCTGTGTCTCTACCGGGACGGGCTTTTCGTCATCCGTATGTACTAAGGGAGACGGTAAAGAAGGGTGCGATGGCACTGTGTCTAATAGAAAACTTGAATAACACTACATTGCTAACTGCGGGAGCATTGGGAGGCATGGTGGTCGGAATGATGTTGGTATTAATTATGGACGAAGGGTTGACGATTGTCTGTTACGAAGCGTGATACAGGTCTTAATCGATAGGCGGGAGACGCGTAGTCGATAGGGATGCGTATAACATGCGGGCGGCATTAGTAACTACTAGTAGGAATAGTCAAGGTAGATTAAATTGTATATATAAAAAAGAGTTCTTCACGGCAAAATTGAAAATAAGGGGCTTCTCGGAGCCGGAAGAGTCACTATAAGCAGTTGGATTAGATATTTGAGATATGGCTGAAACAAGTGAAAAGTGAAAACCAGTAGCTTTTCTGAACTACTAGGCTAACGCGGAACAGCTGTATTGAGATGTTTCTTAACTAGTATAACTTCATTACCTACTATTGCTATATTTATTGCTACTACGTTTTTTTCTCTTTTTCTGGTAATCCTGTTGTACTTATCCCTTGTGTGGTTCTTATACGGATCTAGGAGATCTAAGTAGTCTTTTGTATGCTCTTTGTTACAGACGGTTCCGGATGACCTATCTTTAAAAACATTTTATCCTTTTGATTTATAAGAGAAAGCATTTATTATATTCTTAGATTTTTAAAAAATCTACTGAAATATTTTTCAAAAATAGGAACTTTTTATTAAATAATTATTAAAAAGCCGATAGTATACCTTTTCCTCCTATCCCCTTTCCTACAATTTATCACGGGCGGTAGAGTAACGAGATGGCGCGGCCTTGCCTCCTGCCCAAGGCTAGTTTACGTATGTGTATGCCTGGGGCTAGATTGGGCGTCAAGGCCAGAGTGAGTGTCTTTCTCGTATTTGATATTCAGAAGCACCCAGCATTGCAATCATAGCCGCTGTAACTGATACCGGCCAACCATATCTACGAAACCGCGGAGCATTATGCCCTTCTGAGACTATGCTAGCTAAAATTTGAAGAAAGAAAAGAGCAGGCAGGCTAGTCCTGGTTTGCGACCTTCCGGGCTAGCAGCTAATCTATTAGGCTGAAAGTGACTTGTCTATCCACGGCCAGAAATCATGTAAACTTTGCCGTTTAATCAAGAACTGTAACGAGATCTACGTCATCCCTATGTTGAACACTATCATCTGCACCTCTTCGCAACATATAAGAATAATCTAGAGATATATGATAGTTTAGCTAGGAGTCGCAACATAGCTGGCGAGTTGCGATAAAACAGGAAGTTATAAAACTAAATAAGCGGTATTAACTAGACCTTTATATATAATATACACTATTGCAGAAACGCCACCAATATTGTGACGGATAGGATATACCAAAGGCGATTTTTGTAGCTGTGAACCTGCTGCTATCGAAATCATATTCAACACCATCCGGGTCAGTCCAAACACTATTTTCAAAGTCAAATTCCAAAGCTTCCGCCTCACCGCCTCTTCTTTTTATCTTAACAGCACTGATAGTGAAGATCAAGCCGCCTGGACCCTTTGCTCGCTTGCATGGTTCATAGTTGTCTTCGAATCGAGGTCTCTTAGTCGGTTCGTGTTGTGATTTAGTGACATCAAAGTGGGTGAGCGTTAAGTTGCGGTCAGCATTCGTAATAGTTGTGACCATGGTCGGTATATCACCGTTGGAGCATTGTAGAAGAGATCGCGCTGCATCTTCAACTTGGCTGCCCCCTTCGATTACCGAAGATTCTTCATCGTCAAGGCTCTCACAATCCGATGTCGTATTACTGCTTGAGTCCCAGTTTTCAGATAATGCAGTATTTTGCGACGGTGGAATGTTTTCCTTATCGGAAGCGGCTGCGTCGTTAAATACAAAATCAGAAAATCTTCGTGTCTGATAAATGCTATGATCGCCACAATTTAGACTTGATTGTCCAAATAGGGGACTCTTATCGTCACTCGTTCCCTTGCGAAGCGTGTCTGTGTCTGATTCACCCTCATCGCTGCTAGACTGGTCTTCGATATATAAAGCCCGATATAGCCAGTCCAAGATAGAATCAGTAATTTTCGTTTCTGTCAAAACCAACTGGACAAATTTGTCGCGGGTCGCCGGACTAACCAGGCCATTTTTGAAACGGTTAACGGGGCGAGTTGAATAAACGCCGTCCTTCCAAATAGCATATACGAACCAGTCCATAGTTTTCTCCGTTACGTCTTCACTAAGAAGGATTTAGGTGCCAAGGTGGATGATATTATAGGCCTGGGGCAACGTCCAACGGGCTTCTGGTCCATACCTTACCGTTAACTCGGCTTTCGAGGAATGTAGAGCTACCAAAAGCCCTTTTAATAAAATAGGAGTAATATATTTTGTGTATTAGACATGGTGGATGAGCGCTTCACAAATCGCCTTATCCCTTTGCTCCTCAGCCTCGTTGATTAGAGGGGGAGATTAGATATAACGCAATTGATGTAAACTTTGTGACAATTCCTCAAGCCAAAGAACGTTTAAAAACTCGTCCACTATTTTTGGCGTGACATTCTTTCCGTACGTAATCTACGAGATGAGATACTGAATAGTTTGAGCCTGTAGAAGGGTGAATTTAAGCTCCAGAACGCTAAATATGGTAGAAGAGATGGGCTACAAAGGCTAAGGTAATTTAAGTAAGTGGCAAAGTCAAGGTTTGAAATTACGAAGGCCTAGGCTGTTGGAAGTAAAGATATAAATAATCGATTAAAGGTTTTAAGTTATTGTGGATTGAACTGAAGGAAAAAGAGAATTGGAGGCGCAAAATAAACCGATAGGCTGGCTTTTATAGATAGCCGAACTACGTAGATTATATCTATAGCCTCCGAACTTGATAGCCGTTGGCTACCTCAATCCTATTCGAACAGCCGCCTGACGAGAACATACTGCTACGGGTTTGGTCTAGTACCAAGGCACAATTTTTATATTTTGGTTGGTTGGCTTATGGTGACAAGCCGGCGCTATTATTCACAGACTATAGCGGCTACGTTGCAACCTAAGGCTATCTGGTCTGGCTAACACTGCACCTTGTGGAAGTGGAACTTGCGTGATCGATCTTGTTACTGTGGGCGACCGCGGATAGGAGGTTGTTTAATTGGTCTTCCTTGCGAGGGATATGAGTCAGAGTCGGGTAACGGAACAACTCTGTAAAACCAGCGGCTTCGCAGCAACAATCAGTCCGTAGGATGAGGCCGCCGATTGCCTGGGCTTTGCTCTTGAAACTTGACCTGAATAACATTGCCACATCGAACCTCAAATACGCTTTAACGCCCGATTTAATTCTAAACAGTATCTATAAGGCGTTCGTGGGGAGAAAAGGGTTTTAATTCGTCAAGGCTGTTATATGTTTATCTTGTTGATAAAACCGCGTCATCTCCTTGGTCCACAGTCCGCAGGGGGGTCAAGCAGCGGGCTATACAGCTTTTATGTAAAATTGGCGGCTTCGCCCGTTTGCCTCTAAAATTACCCCCTATTGGAACATCGCTTCTCTATTCCCTTGATTATACTTCAAGTTGTGTAATTCTACGGTTAAATAGTATGACAATAATACACCGACTTAGTCGATTTTATATTCTAGGCCTCGGATCTGGGTATAAGAGAGAGAAAGGGGGCGGTTTAAATCACTTAGGAAGTTGTATACTTCCCCTATAGAGTTATGTGCACAGAGTAACGGCCGTGAGTATGCCTGAGATAGGAGCTGAATGACCGTGCTTCTAAGCTAAGTGTCTCATATGGCGAATCTCGGAGTAGCTAAGGCCATATGAAAGGTATACGATGTTAGGTTGACTAGGAGACCCGAATATCCGATTACAAGATTGTCTCGCCATTATGAAGGTTCATGACCATGTTGATCCCTGAGAGGACGGTAAATAAAGCGGATCTCCCTGGCCAATAAATAAATGAGCCTAGAGGGCGATGAGGGATCAGACCCCTTTCCCACTTGTTGGGACATGATGTATGAGCCTCGTCGAGGCATTGATCTGGCGAATGTGAGCAAGCACGCTCTCTGACTTGAGCCGGATACTAGAATTGAGCGAAATGATTCTAGCTATTGATACACTACGAAGTGACGAGGGTTATCCACCTTTTGGGATCTAAGAAGCTCGATTCCTATTGTTGATTGGGTTATGATTGATGTTGAATCTTGATTGGCTGCAGTTGTTTCTTTCGTCGTGGGAAACTATGTTTTTAAAAAAGGTAGAACGGAGACGGTCTGATTGGTGGTATTAAATACGCCCTATGGGGTGATGCAGCTTTTATCCGTATGATATTGGACCAAGAGACCGTAAGCCGCCGTTTTTTATAAAACCAACCGTTATGGTCCGTTTTCCCCGCCTCACCCCGCGCCACAGCCATCTACTTCTATTAATAGCAACGGCTTAATTTATACCGCTTTTCTCCAACTATAAAAGATGCTATATAGAAATATAGATATCAATAGAATTTTAATATTTAAATTATTAATTAAGTTATATTAATTAGGTAGTAAATGCTGCGACAATGACCTCAATCATTGATCTTGTCCAAGTTTCGTGGGGTGAGAGTCACGTGAAGGTCTCCACTCAGTGGGGCAGATGTGGCATGTAAGACTCCAATTTCGGATGCCAGAACCTCCAGTCCTGGAGGCTTGCATGCCAACACTTCCACATATGTATGCAATATGGAAATCCGGACATTCATGGCTATACACAACAATACATTATGGCTTTTCATTATGAGCTATCATTTTGCAAAGCCCAAAACTTTATGGGAGAGCTAGTACTATTGCTAGGGACTCTCAGTATTGGGCATAACACTTATTAACTCAACTCCGGGCAACGGACCGAAGTCCAAAGTGGCGGTCCCTGAGAGCATCGAAACCCCTGGCCTGCATGTCCCATCCTCTCTCCATATACTCAATGACTTCTTCACAGCATGGTCAGCCACTCTTAGCGGCCTAGCATATCCTTTTTCGCCAACTTGGCGCGCATAGTCAGCCCAGTCTTTGAGCGCGGTTGATAGATCCTGAAGATGGCGTAAGGCGAGGTTTCGCCTAGTTTGATAAATTTGAGAATTCTCGTTAGGTTCTGCGATATCTTGGATCAGGCGCTGAACAATATCTAGAGCTCGAGTGGTGGAAGGTGCAAATTCAAGATCGATTTCAACTTGAACATCATCCGTTGTATCGGCATCTTGACTCAGAGTGTTGTTTACTTCGGAGGCGAAAGCCCTCAAAGCCTCATACTCATCGATCAAACTCTGCTCGTGCTCTTGTTGAACATCGCTCTTTTCCATATATGCCAACACGGCGACAACACGGTTATAGATTCGGCTGATCTGGCAATGGGGGCAGATCTTATCCATATCCTTAAAATCAGCGCTTGATCCTTCAACAGAGTCCATCTGATTATCTTTTGTAAGGACAGCGTCGGAGTAACGCGTATAGTGATTACAATCCCAAATTAGGTATTTACCATCTTTCCGATTAGGGCCAATGGAACCGTCTGAAGCAGCATCGGAAGGCATGTCGGAAACCACAGAAGCTACGTCAGCCATGTCGTCGATGATCATGTCGGAGGTCTTCTGAGAGATAGTGTCGGTCAGGTCAGTCATCATTCCTGCTAATGTGTCTCTGAAGATAGAAAGTGAGGCTGGAGGTGCAAGCTGTCTTTTGATGCTGCTGAGGCTTGGGAGGATTCTGCTGAATGAGTTGAACATTGTTATGGAAATTCTGGGAATATCGATCTTGATATAGACTTACTTTACTACAGTCCAAATCATCCCGTTTTGCAGAGGTTATGCGTCTCCTAAATAAGTTCCATCAATGCGATTGTTATTACACAGTTTCAGGTTCTTCCAGTTGCAAGAGCGGAAAATTAACAATCCCTTTGTTTCGGAGTAGTTCGAAGTGCTTAATTTGATGTGAGAGGACTACGCTGTGGCGAACAAAGGGGAAGCTTCCAACCCAACCTGGTTATTACCACCACGACCATACCTTTCTTTGTTAGATAGACTCTTCCAAGGGATAGTAGTGGAAGGCGCCATGTCACCAGCTCTAGTGGTTTAGCAAAGCTGCAACAGCCCCTTATGTCAAGATATGCGTTCATTGTTCTCGTGAGGAAGTACCATCGTACGGCTGAGCAGCTAAGCCATTCTGCGGTTACTACTTAGCGTCGATATATTGGTATGCCTAATCTGATCTACCAAGAAGCTAAATTGAGCCCATTGATGAGTCAAAATGTGTGCTCTATCAACACCAACGACACCGCATGACTGCAATCCACGATATAATAGACACAGATTCATAGCTCACGAGCTTGAGGATGATGATCAGAAAGGAAAGTCTTGATGCGAGCACGGGTTGACCACGGGGATGGCTTTCAGATTCCGCGCCATATATGAGGTTTGGAAAATGTTTCTACAAGCAAGACAACAAGTATAAACAGCAGTGTCATTGCTCAGACTGAATCGTAAGTTTACATCAATCATCACACATATGCTATACACATTTGAACCTCCGGCAAACGGTTGTCCTCTAATTGGCTGCTTACCGCCGCCCTCCTGGTAGCGCCTGCGGCCTACCAATTCCCATCGTCGTCTACCCGCCGGCGGACTCAGTGTCTACGCATCAAGCTCGCCTTTCCATGTACCTCGGCAACGACAAGCTCGGTAGCATACTACTGCTTCTGCCTACAGAATGACTGCAACTTCATCGTCTATTTACCTGGGTGAACGGTTCGCGCGAGATCATCTTCGCTTCCCAGACATCAGCAATACCTACCTGCAACCTCAAGTATTAGAACTATGCCACCTCGTTATCTATATCGGCGGCACCGCCGTGTGGGCTAGCCAGACTACGGGCAATACTGCAGATAACATAGTTTTCTCGGGTGGTAGCCAGCCGCTAGACATTATCGGTAGTTGGCCGGCCTACCCGCACGCTTATTCCTCTAAGACTTTCGGTTCCTACCTTTTCGCCACGGTTCCGGGTACCAAAGTCGGTAAGGACCCTGGCTGTCCGAAGGGAAAGAAAGAGATGAAGAAGGGTGAGAGAGTACGACAGTTTGCCTATAGATAGAGGTAGAGAAATTGGGATGAAGATGTGATGTCTATTTGCATATGAAGGCAAGGAAACCGTGTCTATAGCCGGACATCTTCAGAGATCATTTCTCGTAACAAAATTGCAGATGATGATACCTGTCATTATAGTTGGCACGGGTTCCTCTTTCCTCCGTTGCCCGGAGTTTTCGGCTTCCCATAGTGTCCGTAGAACTCCACATTGAATCGTGCATGAATCCACATGGCAACTAGGCAGACTAACGCCTGTGTGTGGTGAGTTTTTGATTACGTCGATAAGGTCCCTGGCTTCTACTCTTGTCGTCATTCGTTGTAGCGTCGTGTTCTGGAGGTCGGGTAAAATTGGCGGCCGTTCATTTGACGCGCTCTCCGATGTCAGATAATGACATTACTGGAGCAAATCAATCGCATCGCAATCTTGGGAGTGGAATAACTCAAATTCGCTCTAGGACCTTAGCAATCTCTAGATTTCTAGTGTACACAATACATGAATTGCCATCTTCGCTGTGCAACGTTATCTATCAACGGATATAGTTCATCATCTGCGAAAAGTCTACCAGTCCCGATCGATTGAGACCATAGGCTGCTCCCGCGATCAAAATCGCCCATACCGTATAGCCAACTTTCATGAACATATTCAAACCTTTGGTCAATGACTCTCGGTCATTCACATGTGGATAAACAAGATCGTTTCCGTGCTCATCTTTTGGAACTGGAACGCCTAGGAACTCGCAGAGCACAGGATAGCCATCCTTAGGGTTGAAGATCAACAGCTTGTCCTTAGGCACAACTCGCTTAACCCAGTCGTTATGGGCGTGATATAACCCCACATCGTCTCGAGCGGCCCAAATGCCGGCCCCGAACATGCGTTTGGTACGAGCTTGCATAGCGTTAAAGACTGGTCGTAGATTCAGAGTAAAGAAAGGCAGCAACAGGGTAGGAATATAATATTTGAGAGTTTGCGTCAGGCCAATCGACTCATTGACGGAATCGCGCCATAGCTGTGCGGAGGAGCGCTCGCAGTGTACGAACTGTTATCCAATGTCAGTTTTCAGCGGTCAGGTAAAAGCGCCTAAAAAGCCTCATCACAAACTAACCTTGGCGTCAGGATACATTTCTACCAGATCCTCGACGAAGAGCGAAGAAGGATAATCAGTGCATGACTTGAAACCCTTTTCAGTGAAAATCTGGTCTATGATTTTCTGTCGCTCCTTAGGATCCTCCGCGTAACATGCTCGTCGCCATCGTTTACTCGTGGGCCAGGGAAAATTGTCGCCAGCGAGATCGCCGCGAAAGTGAGAGCAGGGACCGAACCCTAGTTGTATGAATGCCACTTGGAGCGATGTTGTGCCTGTTCTTGGGAGGCCAGTCTAAAAATGTTGATTTTTAGTTGAGGTGACCGAAGCAAAAGTACAGTATGTTTATTTTGTAGTACATACGCCAATGACAATTGGACCCTTACTCGGGATTTGTAATCCTTGTTCTGCCATTTCAGGGGAGTTGTGGTTGAGTACTTCCGATTGTGCAATTACTGAACCTGATGACAACATCCGGTATTTAAACAACTTAAAAAACAAGACATGAAGCTGAACGGCGACACCGACTTTATGGGTCTAGAAGCTCCTTCAAATTTAGCTAATTTGGTTTCAAGGGAAATTTTCGGACTTCTCGGAAACCCGAGGTCTTTTGGCAAATTTCGTCTTTATTGCCGCGACTAGCAGTACAATCGGATTCTTGATGAAGATTGATGTGGCCAGATTTGGTTTAGTCCAGCTTTCGGCCGAATGCGACCTTCAATTACGGGGACTTAGATGTCCCGCCGCTAATTCTTAGAATTATTCTCTGGTATATTAGAGCCTGCTCATGTCGAAGAAGGAAACAAGGATTGAAATTGTCAAAAGATTTAGGGTCACTTTTAACCTCTGTCAGTTCGTCTTTAGTGCTGTCAAGTACCTATTTCTATCACTGAGTTTTCATGAGTCATGTAGCTGGCCTAATGCAATATTAATACATCATACACTTCTAAAAAGAACGCACCCGCTATAGCACGCCAAAACACCTGAGACCCTTAGATTCAATATCACTGCCGCAACGATTAATAGACCACATTGCGTCGTGTGTGCCATAACCAGCTTCGGTGCTTCTTTGCAAATGAAAGTTGGACACTCTTCATCCACATCAATGTCAAGAAGATCAATGGCGTCCCCTCTGGCGTGGTCAGTCGCGACGAGCCTCGGATGACCACGGCGCTTCCTTCTCTGACAGTATGTGGCCACGAAGAGACCGCATCCTGTTCTCACTCTCCTCATCGTCACTTCTGTCATTGCTGGGCTGGTCGTTGGAGCTTGCCGATCGTTCTCTATGTCCCGTCTCTATCGCCCTACCGGATATGTCACTGCATTCGGGTTAGCTCATCTTATACTTAATATCTTCTGATGAGAAACATACCCTCGCGAGCCTTGATGAGGCTGGACAGACCATCGCTGTCGAGGTAAGCGCTGGTCGCAATCTTCTTCTACAGTCTGATACTGGGAGTCGTTGAAGCCCGGCGAGCTGACAAAAGAGGTCATTGGTGGAAGGCTTCCGTGGTAAAGGGCTTGCCTATGGTGGCTTGCCATGGGGCCGGTATCTCCAGATTCAAGGGGTTGTTGAAACTCCGAGCTTTGTTTCGATTGTGGAGACTGAGTACTTCCATGATCACTACTATCTTCATGTGATATTTCCCATATCGGCATTCTCTGAGTAGGTGATGGAGGTGAGTCAGGATGGAAGGTTGGTGGTGAAGCTGTAAGTTCAACTGTCGCGTGATTACCCATGATCTGCTCATCGACTAGGCCACCTGTAAGGTATATATACAGCGGCCCCCATATGTAACGTAGGGGGATCTCCATGTGCCCCCTTTTCTTATTCCCAATTGACGTTGAGTATGAATGCCAAGATAGTCGTTTGCGGGTTAATCGCAAGCTGTAAATATCGAGGCCTCCTCTAGGCGTAGGAAATGGTGGATCATGGCTAGATTCGTGGGAGTCGAGGAGATGCTGGAAGCGCGTCGCAAGATGCTGAGGAGTCTTGCGCTGCTGTCCTTCGCCCAAAAGCACCTCTTGGATAATGAACTCTATAATGCGGTAAACAATGTAGGCTGCTCGTTGCTCTAGCTTCCTGGTCTCTGTTGCCTTTTTGTGAAGAACCGATGGTATCCGATTACTATTATGGGATGAACTTCGGCATACGGTAGCATGGAGACGCTTGAGGTACTCGGTTATCTTTCTTCTTTCCTTTCTAAAATCCATAACTCCTTCAACACCCCATGCCATACAGACGGCGGCTTCAATCAAGACATATCCTAAAGAAAAGATTTCGGTTGATGTCAGCATATCTTTCCTCACAAGTGGTATTAGTGCCCCACTGGTGGGACACTGATCGACTTCTTTGTCTGCATCGTGGAACTGAAATATGACACGATTGGAGCATGTTGAATCGTGTAAAAGGAAAATATTGGAAGGTTTGATGTCATAATGAATCCCAGCGGCTATGAGTTTACCACTATGAGAAGAGAGGCTCATGACAAGCACCTCCAGATTGTGACCAAGACCCAGAGCCTTGGTCCTCGCCAGTGGAAAATATAGTTCAAATCCAAGAAATTGCCTGAATATTTCGTTAATGGGCGAACCCCTGTTGAAAGCCCTTGAATCATCTTGATCTATACCGCGGCTCAGGTGCTGGCTCCCTTTCGGCTTAGTCGAGAGTTTTTCAGTGAATGAATGTATATCGTCAGTTAATTTACTATCTCTCTCAATTGATGGAACGATCATTTCACTGGAAGATTCTCCGAAATGCCGTACAAGGTCTGCATAGACGTCCTTCGCGGGGACAACAAACGCGGATCTTTGCCTTGGATCTGCGCTTCCGGTAACGATATGTCCAAAAACACTGTTTCCGATTGCGCCATACACGATAGCGCCACAATCTCCGGGAAGAACAGGGGAATCGAACCGGGCTTCATAAACCTCCTGGTAAGAAAGGCTGTTAGGGAAATGGACTTGAGTTCCCATTCGAAACAATACCCCTTTCAGACAGCCATGTGAAGTGAGGACCCTAATATCAGTTCCCGCAGAGTCTGGCTCGGCGATAGTGTTTGATAAGGAGATGAAGTCTGAGAGATGACCTTCAGATGAGTCTTGTCTTAAGTCTGTGACCGTACATAATGCATAATCAAGGCTCAAAGACATTAATGGGCAAGCCCCTAAAGCCTTAGCGGCAGGTGGTACGGTACATAGGCCTCTCAAAGTAGGTGATGATGGCGCCGTAGAGGAGCTCAAGCTTGCAGCGTCATTGTAGCAATGGGGTTCTGATAATACCATTTCGTCGTGTTGTGTTATTGAATCGGACGACTGGTAGCCGGATTGACTCGACAAAGTCGATCCAGTACCAAAAAGTTCTTCGCTTTCAAGCCCGTCGCTATCGGAATCGGCGTCGCTGAAGTCTTCCTCGCCGTGGAAATCACCAAAGTCAAGTCCATCATTGTCCTGGCACCTGCCGGACTTGATACCGTTTAGTGGAGCTGCAGTCCCGGAAAGAACATGAGCGGGTACCAGATAGTATGTCTGCTCATTCACTGTGACTTGCAAGCCGGATGTCGCTTTTACGATACGGTCGGAATAGCGAAAGGTAAGGATAGCAGAAGTAGTGTCTTTATCTTCCAAGAGAGACTCCACAGCAATACTCTCCGGTATGTCCGAAAAACTTGCGTAGGTGATATCTTCAAGGGATGCCATCTGAATTTGTCGCCCGATGTGTGGTGGTTCTGGCCACTCGCCAGTCTGCATCCCAGGATACTCCTCGAGCATCTTACTTTTCTTAATGTGTTTCATTGCCATTCGTCTCTGTTGTCTTTGTTCGCTGGAAAACATAATGAAAGGGGCACTTGTACTCGTAGACTGCCCTATCATATAAGGCGAGAACCACAGAAAATCGCAATTCGGTATTCGACCTTGCCTCTCGAGAAGTACACATTGGAGCTTTGGCAATAACTTCTGGTATGCCTCTTGAGCTGGGCCCTTGGTGCTCCAGTAGGATAGTTTTGTCTTAGGTATGGGACCGAACGCGGTTCCAACGGATTTTTCTGGATTTGGCCAGCTTGGTTTTCCAAGTTGGATAGCTTTCGCCAAGGGTACTGGCATGGTGAGCGTTCTCACTGTAGTCGCGTTCATAAGGTCAAATGGCTGAGATCACTGTCGGCACTTGTGATGACAATGCATGGTCTGGGAGAGAGAGGGAACATAGGGCATAGGTCTTGAGATATGAACCCTGGTGGAAAAGAAATATGTGTGGGGCTTTCTGAGGTAACCCGTAGGGCGCCCGTAAGGCATCCTTAAGGCAGAAATGCTGTCCAGCCACCGCATGCATTAAGATCGGGCGATGCAATCTTAGGTGGGTGGTATCGCGTTGCGTCTGGGTTGGCTATTGGATGGACTATATTGGGCCAAAACGCCTCATTGTTGGTACTGCATCAAAATGCATAAATCAAACATGTTGAACAAAACGAGGCCTAGAGGAAAGAATTAAGTCGTTAGCTGTAGCTCTAGCCGCCCATCTCCTTTCTTGAAATTGTTTTACCCCTTTGCCGACCTTGATCGATCCTTATTCGTTTGGCGTTGCCATGATGCAGGCAAATTTATTCGAACTCAGAGACTTTCCAGCAACGCCAAGTGCTCAGGAATTAATAGTGAAAGGTGTTTTTGACGCAAAGAATTGCGAAAATTTGGAACCTTATCTCCGGTATTATAATCGCCAGTGTAAACAGGTGACTTCGATAGCCATGATGGACGGTGCGGGCTTTCCGCTACACACAAACGCTGATCTCCTGGATATCATTGCAGCCATTCGTTGTGCCACCACATACGACAGAATTGTGGCACGCCTGGCCACAAATTGGTATTTAACAGCCAATTCTCAGATGATCAAGAACGTTGTAGATCTTGGAGTGCGTCTTCTGACCATGATCGATGTTGGCACTTTCCACAACGTATACACGGGTCGAGAGCCAATCACATGGACAAATGGAACGCTGGCAGATTTTTTAAAGACCCAGGCACTTTTTGACGCTCTCCCGAGTATTCCCTGTGATAATATCAAGCTTGAGACCAATTTTCATGCTTGCAACATCGAACTTATCGGGGGCATTACAGTATACCTTACAACAAACCTTTCCGACCATCTGCTGTTATATGAAGACAGTCGAGACCGAGTGGTGTATATCTTTCATCATGCAGCATTCTTGCAAGGCCAATCGGAGTCAGTATACTATGCTCTCTCATACATGGAACCTGCTCTAAAGTTGTAACAGATGCACGTCAGTCTTCCCGGATGGATTCGTCGAGGAGACACTGAATACTTTGGGCCTCCTCTTCCCAAGAGGGAGCAAGAAAGTTGAGAAGTGGTACAAAGGGAAAGGAAAGCAGGAAGACCTGGACCTAACAGTCTTACGATGTCTCCAACCCAAGAGACGTATTGATGAATACCGATATTGGAGAGATCGTCTCGTAATTCTCAAAGAAGCATTTGATGAGTCCAACCCACGCTCATTGCGTCAATGGTGGCACGATAGGCGCGACGCAACTCAATGGTACGCGCTCTGGGTTGCTGTGTTCTTCACTGTTTTCTTTGGGTTGGCACAAACCGTGGTGGGCATTTTGCAGCTGTATAAATCCTAAGGAACCGATGGCGCTAAGATAGTCCAAATGAGATACTAGTGATGGATGCATTTTTGTTCAAGCCTGTGATCAAGACCCGTGGGACTATTGCATCTCAACGGAACGACCTTATGCTGTGATCCCACGTGGATAACAACAATCAAGCTCTCATATATTGTCCCAGCATCTATGGTTGTTCCTCTTGACCCTTATTGTTTCTTCGCTCTTAATCTGCGCAACCTCACCTAAGTCTCATCTCGATTTATTTCCTGAACATAATGGCAATACCGGGTGCTTCGTTGGCAGGGGGGTCTCGGATGGTATGAGCGTAGTCTAGCATGACGGGATAACTTCTTAGCGGCAGTCTTATCACGAGCAACGGGGATGTGTAGTGAAATGGAGCTCGAAAACCTCAATCCGACTACAACTAACTGCAGCGAAGCTGCAATTCTCGAGACGTACTGCTTACTGGATGATCACGGAAGGACCACGCTCAAAAGAACTTCAAGTGGCCCCTTTAGGGGCATGTTGTGAGAAGGAAAACGCATATCGATTTTTAACTAAGGCAATGCAAATCAAAGCTATTATAAAAGCACCAGGTGATCACGTTATCCTTAGTTCGGAAACTCTATTTCAGGAGCAACCGGGTTGAGCGCTCGAGTAGTGGACGCCTTGAGCATCGACAAAGTATTAGAACAGGCTGCGTTTAATATAAGTATCTGGACGAGCTTAACAAGTGGAAGAGCTGTTGCCGCGAATGTACCCAGACTCCGACGACATCGAGGAACCAGTGATATTGGCCCCGACTCTCGTGGCGCGAAAACGTCAAATTTGACGACTCCGAGTAGCCGAAAGAATAGTTTCAAGGCTTGTTGTTGGAATTAAAGCTTTTGGAAGGCTGTTCGGTAATCTCTTCGAGTGTAAAGAAGAGGAAGAGTTGTTAAGCTCCTAAGCGATTGTGACGCCTTTGAATCAACTAGATGGAGGAAGAATATAGAGCATGAGGCGCTATGAAGGAAATTAAATACACTAGAACAGCACAATCGAAGCTAAAGAAAAGGCCGGATCTGGACAAAATGAGGTATGGCCTAAAGTACCCCTCCAGAAGAGAATGCAGCTCGAGTGCTCTGTCAAAGGAGATAAGATGCTTAGCTCCACAGCCGCGGCAAGGCATACTGTATCACAGGAGACTAGGGTCGTGGTGCGATGCTGCTTCATTTATCGGAGGGACAGGTGGAGAAAACTCTCCGTGACGAGGGATGAGGATCTGGTGGGCCATTGCAGACCTCGTGGCGGGCAGAGTATCAGGTGTCATATGGTTCCGGATTTGACAAGAACACAGTGAACCCATGTTTCCGGCTCACATGTGATCTGCGGCATTCGGTGAATCGTTCCACATCCTAGAGTGCTTGTACCTCAATAGGTTTGTATTCTCGTAGATCTTCCTGCAGGGGAAAATTGCAATCACATTCTCTAAGACGGAATGTTAGTAATGTACAACGCCACCATGCTTGGGGTTTGAAGTAAGCTCCGGCTCGGAAAATAGACCTAGATTCAGCCAAACCAGTACAACTACAACCCTTCAATCATTATACGTCATTGTTCCCCCTTAGGTCTCTTCACCTTCTGTGGGATATAATATCTACAGATTATATTGTCCTCGACCACACTCATACCTGAGATTACGGCCCGTCAATGAATATGCAGATACATCTCTGGGATCATCTCGCCTTGTGGAAGCGGCGACCCATGCCGACCTCGCCCTTCACTGTTAATCCAAATCTATTGTATCCCATCGTAATATCGACGCCTCTGAAGATGGACTCGTTTCAGCTCATAAACCGGGAGTCTGTAATATCCAGTCATTAGAGGCTACAGCCCAAGAAATTTTTGACGACAAGCTTCCATTAGTAGAACTCGTGTCGTCAGCGATGATTGTTAAGACATCATCGAAGCAACGAAACCTACCGGCGCAGATATATTCCCCGAAGTAGCTCTCTTCTCTCGAGATAGCCCACATTATGTTTGCTTTAACCTCGATCTAAAGCACTTGAGTCTTCAGATACTTCAAGGCGAACTGTGTGTAGCCATACGCGTTCCAGTCTTGAGTGCCAGCTTGACTCACGGCGATCATGCATCGATCATTCCGGTCTAACCTTGTACTTCTGTGTTGAGCTCTTGTTTGCTTCCCTCTCCGCGTGACAGAAATGTCATGAAAGCTGTATTTGGAGTGTACACTAGATAAGTATATTTAAGATCAAATTTCTCCCACAGAGGTCGTATCTACCCTAGGTGACAAGACCATTTTCTTTCCCAACCCGGTGTCGTCATCAGCCAGACAGAGAAGCACTGAAGCAGTCTAAAAGCAAATATTCACAGCCATATCAAGCGAGAACTTTTGCACCGGTCCATTATTCGGCGACCTTTCAGCATCCAAACCAGCTGCGCACGCATTGCCGCTTGCCCACCTCCGCGTGTACCGTCACCTCGTTCTCTCGAAGCGATTGAATAGCGACCGATTTGCTCTCGCAAAATCAGCAAGCGATAAGTCATAAACAGTCATGTGTGAGAAACTTCGAGTTCAATATCGGTGTGGACACTACAAGTATCTTATTGTAAGGGCTTGCAGTCTTGAAAGAACACTTCATCATTGCGCAATCACGGATGTGGATGTCACCGACCGCACGTGTGGGGATCGAAACTGTCACAGGGACGGCCGTACTTGGACATGCTGTTGCTGCGGAAGTAGGGTAGCTAATGACCGGTTCGGCTTTCATGGGTATGCGACTTGGACTGATCCGCAAACGGGCGAGTCTCTCTCTGCTCCATGCGATCATGATCGATGCGGAGATCATTGCAGGAGATCTAATATTGCTCCAAGAGCTTAGTAATTACAAGATAGGTCACTAGGACTGTGATGACTTCCAATAGTAACGCATTCCAGGGGGGAGAAGTTGCGCATCGCCAGTTAGTCGAATAAACCTCCGGATCTGTCGCTAAATCTCTATCCGTGCGATGCTGAACATGTACGGGTTGTACAATCGAAGCGGCTTACTTGTTCCCAAATACCTAACGCTGGTATCTGAACCTGCTATTGGATCTCTGCAATGTTCCGTCTCCTTCGTCGCGTATTGTGAGGCTGTGGTGAACCTCGTCGCTCGCAGGAGGTGCATTGCCAAGCCTGTGGACAGGCACTTGCTGAGCCTTGGCGATGCATGCAGCTACTGGTGATGTGGAATAACACCCCTGCACCAAATATGCGAAGTACTTAAGTTTGCAGTTGGTTGTGCAATGCATGAGACTATTGGCTTGTCCCTTTTGTAGGCATCCTCAAGGAGCAGGTTCTACTCTGTTCTCGCATATTTGAAGTACGAAGCAATCCACCTCTCCGATTTTGAACCCTCAACCACTACATCTTTTTTACGTCTCTAGCAGCTCAACCATCACCAATGCCTCCAAGCAAGAGCCTCTTCGTCAATAGATACCCCTCCATCACCAATTACACATGGGCACACGAGTTTGCATATGACAAGGACCAGCCTGTCTCACTAGGATGTTTCGAATCAGCTGCCAAAAAGTTCGAGAGTGATCAGATATCCTACCACGGATTCCTGGATGCTGCACTTTCACACATTACCCGCGACATTCGCCATCCAGAGGACAGTGATCTGACCAATCTCGCAAACCTTTCCAAATGCGGCCCTATGGGCCCCGTCGCCGCTGCAATCAAGTTGTGTATGTTGTGTGATGACTTGGGCTTTTCGAAAGAGGTCGTCGATGTACTGCGCCTTCTAGAACCTACGTCGTCTATTGATCTCCTTCAGTCGGTGCTTCCTACGAACCTGCCTCCACTGCAGCTCCAGATCGTAGTTATTGCTGCACTTCAGCGAGGACTGCCTGGCTTTGCCACGGATATCCTGTTGGCTGGGCCCGAACCTCCTAAAAGATCGTTGTTCAATTTATTCGGTTGCGAACTATGTCCTTGTCTTTTCCCTCAGTATTACGACCGGGTGCCGCCTACCTTTTGGGTGTCTGCCCTCAAGGCTCGCTGGCTTGTACCGTCTCCTGGCCTAGCCAGCAACGCGGTTCATATCGGCCCGTCTGGTGGTTCAGTAGTGCGTGCACTGCTCGATGACCCAACTCTAGATATTACTCTCGTACCACCCTATGAAGATAAATCTTTGTACCAAACACTCGTGAGCCAGATATCGTAGAAGCACGATGACCCGTCGTTGTTGCGTGATATTCTTGCTCGCCTACCGGCCGACGAAAAACTCGAACCAGAGCTTCTCCGGCTTGCACTTTCTGATCGTAAACACGGCGGCGCACAGGTTCTCGCCTTGCTCCTCGACTATCGCGATGGCAATGGATGTGGGCTGGATATCAATTAGTGAGTCAGGACGCAGTTTTCGACGTCCCTGTTCGAAGCGCGAGACAGGGATAGGTGGTACGAGGACTCGATGACGCCGCTACACCGGGCAGCCGCGAATAGAAACCAGGACGCAGTTCGCTTTTTGATATCGAGAGGTGCGGATGTCAATGAATCGGACGGCTACGACAGGACTGCGAGAGATCTAGCATTGAAGGCCGGGCATAAGAGGGTGGCGCGAATGCTCGGTGAAGCAGCAAAGAAAGATCCCGACAAGGGTCGTTGCGTCACGATGTGATGGGCAATCTCATGCCTACGTGTTAGAATGAAGGGATCAAGAATGACGATGTCGATTGATTATTATATTCTTCACAAACGAGAAATTTCAGTTCAAGCTTTGCCATGTGATCTGCTTCACACAACTGACCTAAACCATCTCTCTGCCCTTATTCGTAAGGTGTTGATCCCTTGCATTAATGAGGTGCTCCAAGATTTTCCTGTTTTCATTTCAAATCGCTACGTTTCGAAAAAAAGGAACCAGCAATCGCAAATCGATAGTTGCAAAGCTAAGCGTAACATCGAATAAGAAGTTGTTTGATGACAGATGTCGAAGCTTTAAACCTTCTAGGCATCTAAATATAGAGTTGAGATGCGCAGATTGACAACAACGACAAATGAGAGAGGAGATTCATCTCATCCCCTGAAGATTTTACTCCTGTGCGTGGCTGTAGGAGGCAACCTTATTGTAGCTCTCTTATGTTTCTTGTCATCTTGGTCAGGGCTACCGCCGGCAACTTGTAATCAGACACATTTGCAGCTACATGTAACTTATTACATACTTAATGATAATAAATCAAAACTTGGTTGAGTAAGATCAGGAATAAAAGCCAGCCATCATGCAGTTTCGAACTGCTATCAGTGTGTAAGTGATCAAGTCCTCACCCTATTGTCTTTTCTCTCTGACTAGGTCACATCCACACTGCTGTTAACTTGACGGGGGACTACTCTCTATTGAGTGCGCTCCTTACATTGCTTCGCTGCCACCTGTCTACTTACTGGATCTGTTTATCTCCCTCGCGGTTGAAATTATCCTTGCTTTTGACTGTGTCTCAACCGTTGATGCCGTCCTGGTTGAGACGTTATCTTTGTTAGAGACGTCATCTGTCTATGTAACCACACGTTACTCTCAAAGCCCTTTTACTCTCGGGCCTCCACACCGCAAGCACCTCCAAGATTTTCCTCATAGCTACCACGTACATACATCAATCAAGGATTGTTCAATTATCATGATTTAAGTCGACAAAAAGATCATTACTCAGCGTAGCGGCCGACACCCAGCTCTCCTCTCAGTTTCAGCACGCTCGCATTCAATATAGCCACATTGCTGCGTTGGGAAATTGGTGCTGATCACTCTGTTATGAACCAGATTGTCGAAAGTTTATCAAAGATATGCTTTTCTATCTCGCCCGATCAATCGATCATACATAATTTGAACAGTACATAGATACAGATGAAAGCAATAGGCGGCCTCGGTCAAAACAGAATGAGCAGTTACAGACCTCGTTGTGACCGCGGAAGAAACTTTGCCAATGTTCATTACTATTAAAGAATTAAATACTTTCAGAGTGAAAGAGCCAAAATCGTTGAGTTTTACGTAACACATGATTAGAATGCAGAAGAGCTTAACTTGAATTAGCTGCGCACAGCCAGCTCTGCTGATAAAGCAAGTTTTGATGGGATTGTTCATGGAAAATGAGATTATGTGAGTACCTTCAGCTCTGCGCTTTGCGCCACGACGTGGATTCTTGGTGGCGTACACTGTGGCGATGAGGCCGCCAATAGAGAGGAAAGAAGCCATTGTTCCAAGTATGATATTGACAATCGTGTCTGTTGAGAGTGACATATTGTGAAAGGGGTATATTCTAATTCAACACCCGCTTTTCATAGAGTGATGATATGGTATTGATAGAGAGAGGACCCTCGCGAAATATGTTGAGAATATGGTTGGATGACGTTTGTTGGAGGTACTTTTACTTCTCTAAATACATTCCGCGATATATCATCAAAGTCACTTTCATTGGTATTCATGGTGCATCAGAATTTTGGTTATAGCATTTATGGTGTCAAAAATTGAGGAGCGAAAGAGAGATCGGCTCAAACTGCAAGAGGAGGAAAATCAGCTCGAAACTCGTGAATCAGAACGTGGCTAAAGGTGCAGAGGACTGGTGAGAGTGAGATCCACCAACTCAATGACATAGCCCTGGTTGACATTCATGGTGCACCGAAATTACTGGGATTTCCTTAGTGCCAAAAGAGCGCAAAGACAGGTGTGGTCGGTGGCTTTCATGGTGTCAAGATGGCAATCATGGTGCCTCGGGGTCAGACGCTGATCAGTAAAAACCCCGATTGGCTGTCATTCGAGACTTCGGGTGCTGGAGGTACCTTGGTGCTCGTGCTCTTGGCCAAGTTTTGCAAGTTCATACAGATCAGGCTGTCCCTATCATTTTGGTCGACCACATACTATTCTACTTGATCCTTCTTCAAATATCGGTTCATGGGTTACAATCATTATTTCTCTCTATTGTCGGAAAAGTCAAACGATTGTGCGATGAGTAGAACCTGGTCCGAATTCGCTTACCCCAAATCAGCTGCACAAGCAAGGATCTTAGAAATCTCCATTACACTATCCAATCAGTTCACATCGAAAATTTGAACTTGTAACTGCGATTTGACTCGTACCCCTAAGGGTCCATGGACAGTGCAAATCAGGGTCTGAGTCCAGATCACCAAGATGTCATGATGGCGGATACACTATGGCTACCACTTTCACTGGGGCTCGATTGTGTGTCCTCAGAGGCAATCAGCACAACTCAAGGACCTTCTTCTTCAATGTCACCTTACAATTTATTCACTTCTGATGATCTGGGTTCACTTCAAGATTCAGCTTTCAATCCGAATCTTCGGGCCGAGCAAGCTTTACCCGATGGCCACTCTATTGCGTCCAATATTAATGACAGCCTTGATCCCCTGGAATTTTGTTTACTCCCGGTGTCTGAAAACCTAAGTAACATAAACCCGTTACGCAATCAACACAAGCGTCCGGCTAGCATCATCGAAGATCAAAAAGATCCTTCTGTAAAGAGACGCCGGGTTACAATTGATCGGCGCCAGAAAGATCTCCTGGCCGCTTGGATAGCTAAAAGCTCAGATCCATATCCATCAAAGGAAGACAAAGCAAACCTAGCGACCTCGACCGGCCTCAGTGTAGCCCAAGTAAGTGGGTGGTTCGTGAGAATGCGCCAGAGAGCGTTACAACGAGTGCAGCCAGATGTGCCCGAGCCGAACTCAAGACAATCCTCAACAGCTCCCTTGCCCCAAAACGAAAATCTTCCAAGTGTATATCTATTTCCTTCAAAAAACTTCTTGAAACAAGCCGACCGACAATGGCTGAGATGCAGTAGTCTACCACCTCAGAAGGAAGATGGAGGCCGAACTACAAGAGCTCAGTCCCTCCCGCCAATTTTCACATTAGACATTATCAAGCCAATTTCATCCAGTCTTAGTCGATTTATAGGTAGTGCAGTATCTCTGGATGTCGAGGCACCAACTTACACAAGCGAGAGGAGCAACAGGAATCGATTTGACAAAAGTAGCCAAGAAAAAACATCCGAAACAGGTCTCGGTTTCATTTACCCAAGAAAGAATTGCCAGAATTTTGCATCAATTGAGGCATGGATACAGAATGTGTCAGAAACTGTCGTTCCTGACCCTGGTGCACATTCTAATCTAGTTGAATGCGTATTGTCAACCAGTAGCCCAAAGGTTGCTGTTGACAACATGGCTTTTGAGAAGACTGAGGAAGAATCCCATAATCCACCTCCTCATCCACAACCACAAGGAAGTGGTTTACAGGAAAAAGATGCACCAGAGTATTTTGGGTTCTTCGGTCAACTCGCAGATCCATCCCCTGGGCATTTGACACCTACTCCTCTGGAGTCTACTTCTATACCTTTGGATTCAGTCGCGGCGATCGGAGACACCAACATCTATCAAGGTAATCCGTACGCATTCGAGTACGCCGGTTCTATCGCTGAAAGCTCCCTAAGTGTCGGCGCTTCGAGCTACACTTGTTTGGGTCCTCGCAAAGGACGACGTGTCGTCTTCGAAAATACGGCAACATCTATCAAATGTAACGATTGTGGCGGCGAGTTTGATGAAAACACGATCAAGGAACATCTGAGCTATAAAGAGAAATTTCAGTGTACATTTTGTTGCAAAAAGTTCTCCCGTTTCTATGTCTGGAAACGGCATGAACAAACGGCTCACTGTCCCCAACAGGGATGGATATGTGACGAAGAACTATATCTCGACGATCCTCCTGCCATGCCATTCTTAGTCTGTCCTCTGTGCTTTTCTTCGACGCCGTGCTCACATCGCTTCGATGTATGCTGGCGCAAACTGGAAAGTGAGAGAACTTTTTATCGACGCGACACCATCTGGCAGCATGTTTCATCTGTCCACTTCAAGCATGATCCAAAGGGTTTCGAGGAATGGAGGCACAGCCAATACACATATTGCAAGCAACAAGTCCTTCCAACGAGCAAAGATAACCTGGTTTGTCATTGCTGTGGGTTTTGTTGCCGAAGTTGGGACGAGCGAGCACTACACATCAGAGACCATTTCACACACGGAATTACCACTGTTTCGTGGAACCCTGGAGGACTTTATACTCCGCAGAGTATGGCTTAGGACCCTTTTCATTTTTTCGCTGAATATAGAGAGTAGCCCTATGTTACAGCTACAGGTGCAAAAATGGTCTTCAGCTGATATCATGGTAAAGTTAAGCCCCTTACAGGGGCCTATCAAGCTCTGCTATAGTGGTGTATTCATCTATATAAGGTGAGGGCGATCAAGTGAGGTATATATATGGTGATCGCCAGGGGCCGAGTACGCCTCCCCCTACTCCGGGCCTACTCGGGTCCAGGAGTGCCACGCAGATCACTCCTAGTACAAAATACCGTGACAGCTGAAGTATTTCCACGTCAACCATTTCTATCACAGCTTCAGAGCGCAGCAACACCCTTTATATTTCCCAGCCGTGCATGAACCCCCAACAGAACATTTCGTGTCCCTCATCCCCTCGCAGCTCTTGTCATAGCAGCTGCCGACGCCGTCACAGACTATAATCATAATTGTCAGCAGTTTTCCCCTCTGACTTACCAAGACCGCGTAGAAAATAAGGCAAGGAGACATTCCCAACGACAGGTTATCAATTAAGAAGTCTTGTCGACAGGCGCTCAGGAAGTCTCAAGTGAGAGAGGGGACCGACTAGGGGACCGACTAGGAGATCGGAAAATCCCACTTACCACTTGTACATGTGCAACCCTTCCACTTGCCAGCGGTGCAGGTGCCCAGGCCACCACCCAAGGGGTCATTTACCCCCACACAGCCGTTCTTGTCGCATTGACCAGGGTTCACTGTGTTGCATTCTAGGTGATCAGACAGTTCGGCAGATGGGAGCCCTGTGCTCAGGGTGAGAAGAGTGGCGAGCGCGGCGATGAAGCGCATCTTGAATGTACTCGATGATCTGTATAAGCGAAAGATACTCGAATACCTGATATCAAGAAGTTGAAGATGTCACAGAAGGTAGTCTGTGAGGACGGGAAATGAATAATCTAGGAGGGCAGCACCTAAATAATTATGTTATGCGAAATAATTTATGAACAGGACAGTGATTCATAGGGCAATGATTGAAACATGAGTTCAGGGCCCATCTGGCCTTTTGAATGGATACAGTCCCTAGTCAATAATTCTCTACTATGCTCGGTCTGCTTGACGATTGGGCATCATTCGTCATGAAAGTGTCACGGCAGGAGTACTCTGCTTCTTGTGGTACATATATGTATGAGATAAGTAGCGATCTTGTCCGCAAGGGTGAAAGATCTGCACTCCATATACTATGCAGGGAACGGACGTGGAAGTGCCTGTTTGCTCCAGATAATCAGCCGCCATAGTCACCCCAGCAGCCTTTGATCTCCGAAGCCTGCTGGCACGTGGCTCAGACGAGTTTCTCATAACTATGTCTTGAATGACTATAAGTCGGAATTTAAACTTCATTTAGACAAAAATGTGTTGTTCTTCCCCACGGAGTCGACGGTTAGTTGAAGGACCCTAATGAAAGGATCATTATCTTACCAAAGGACATTGTGTCGAATCTCTACGTGTTTTCTATTGAAATCGCTCCTAAGTGAGATTATCTGCGTTGCACTGCTACATGTTCCACCTTGAAGAACTTCATGTTAACAACCCTCTTGCAGCTATCAGTCTGGTGACATATACACCAAATTCGCCCTAGCAAAACGAATCACGAATGAATGATAATCTTCCTACTACAGCTGCATCACTCGTATTGAGCCCACGGAGCGCCCGCATATCATATGCTCTTCTGTCGTAAAGTGCATCGCCGATGGTTTCTTTAGCAGATCGTACCTCGCTTCCCTAGCGGGGCAGTCAGTTTATTTCAAACACAAGGATAAAAAAGCAACAGACCTTTAGAGAGTATCAAGGTATTGATTGCACTCTTGATTACTATTTCGACATCTCTTTCTTAGTCTCGATTACCAGAGACTCGATGCCTGTCACTGGACGTGGAGTCGGACACGGAGCTGGGCAGGGCCCGCTCAGGGGAGGCGGCCCAGCCGATTGTAGTGGGAAAATCTGGACGCGCGTTCGGGCCTCTGGCATGCATTTTCCGTTCAGACCCCGGCAGTGATGCGGTACGCCGGGTAGTCCGATGCCGATCGACGGGGAGCGGATATTGAGGCTCTGAGATGTCGGCTCTCCACACATTCGTATCATCCAGCGCTCGGCGCGCAGACACGTGAAGCTGATCTTCTTACACGATCTTCTTGCTCAGTCAGCTGTTTTTAGAAATAGACAATAGGCACTGAGATTTCATCCCCTCTGCTTACGTCACCATGCTCAGGATCATCGACGCACTTCAACTCGTCTATGTGGTTGCGGATGGTCTGAAACCCCGCGGTTGATTACATCTACGTTAAAAATATCTAGATATGTAACAGATCTAATCCCGCGATCTGCAAAACATAAGGAGTAAATGGCGTGAGATTTGGGTCTTAGATCAGCACATAGCCCACGGTCGAACGAGTTCATAGAAGAGTGATGGAATCCAGGTCAGAAATCTAGTTTCGAGCTCGGGTCGTAGTCTTCGTGTCTACGTATACATGTATGTACTGATAGAAATATATATGTCCCAATTCCTCATATCCGTTACGCGCATGTCTCTAAGGCCAGTTGACATCCGTGGAGGCCGATTCCAGGGTGCATTCATAGCCCTTGCCATCCAAAGCTGTGGCATTGCTAGGGGCAATCTAAAAACACAAAGGTTCTGTTAGCTCAAACTCCCTCCCGAGTCGAGGATGAAAAAGAAAAAGAAAAATAACGCATTAATCAAATGAAGAAAGCCACGCGAAGATGCGAGAAACTGACCTGTTGGCAGCAAGAGGGATAGACGGCGCCGGCCTTGTAGGGATTCGGGGTGGGACAGTAGAGAATGGAGGAATCCTCAGAAACATCGGCGCCACTGCAGTGAAGACCGGTATAGTTACCGCCAGGAAGCGCGACGTATTCTGTGCAGCAGCGGGCGTAGGGGCTGCCTGGAACAGAGTAGCAACCCTCGAAAAAGTTTCCGCTCTGCGCCAAAACAGCCGAGGGCGCCAAGGCGGCAGCGAGGAAGGAGATGACTGTGGTAGAGAACATCATAGTCGCGAGTATTTCCGAAATTTAGGATATGACGCCGGGAGGAATATGTAACCCGTAATAGTCCGGTGATGAATTTTCGATAATGTGAAGAGCAAGATATCAATTGACAGACCACATTTGATGAAAAGATTCAACGCTTTTATAACGGATACAGAGGCAATCTAAACCAACGGGAATCCTACCAATCTAATAATAATTCATCTTGACCGCCATACCTTTTGTCCCAAAATGTTAGGTCAGGCTAAATTAGCACTGGGATCCAGGATAATACGAGTTTCCCTAGAGGGCGAATGCGCCAAGCCAGAATAGGCAGGCCAGGCAAGCCAGGTTCTGGCCATTCAAGGCACTGCATGGGCAAATTGGGCACTAAAATATACGGCGTACGGATACTGAGTATAGCAATATGGAACATCTGTTTTTCTCAGTCATTTGCCGCTCTCCGGTGTATGGCGAACATACATGGGTTGGTTTCTCCTTCAATGATGAGAATAGCTTACATGTATTTTCATGCATATCATAACTGAATTGGGAATATTTCTTCCAGAATGTTTCATATTGATTGTTCCTGCGCTGATCGGATCGGATCGTGCAAGGGTTTGTCCCGGGATTCCTCTCCACTGATCAAATTTCCCTTAGGGAGGCTCAGCCCCGAACGATCGCCGCGGGCTCTTTTCGAACCAGCCATTAAATACTATATTCATATCATCATCATTTGATCTTTCGTTATCTGATCTGGTATCTCGGTATCTCATTACCATGATGTAGGATAATTGAAAGTGACAAGCGGTGTCTAGCAATCATTAGTCGCATCTAGTTTCCATGGGTTAGGATCTCGTATGACGCACGGGTGGATCCAGTGGGGGCAGGGGACTGACGGATCCCCTATCAAGACCCTATGCCGTTTTCAGCTGTCAAAAAGTCTTCATTGCTAGAGGCTCTTCACACTTTCTTAACTTGACTTCAAAAGTCCGCCGTATTTCAATTTAGTGACGTAGCAAGTAATTGTATTCATTCTATCAAGAGATTATAGTCTATGGGCTCAGGCATTACTTACCACTTGTTTAACTTGCGACACTTCGCGCGCACATTATCTCATTCAAGGGCTCGGGAGGTACTTGCGGAGGTTGATTGGAGAAATTGAATCCCGAGAGGCGACCTCATTCTTGGCATCAGCGTCGTTCTTGGCGCCGGCATCGTCAATGGATTCACCTACCCGCGATTCACTCTCTTCAGCTTGTCCACCGACCGGAAATTCCGGCATAGGGAGCCACCAGACTAGTGCGCCCTCCAACTCTCCGAGATATTCTCGATCCACCTCTTCTATCTCCTCTTGAGCTTTGAGGTTTTCGCGATACGCCTTCTGATATACACCATAAGTCAACTGGACGTGGCACAAGACCAGGTCAATGTTCTCCCGGATGTAAGACTGATGGCATCTCTCACGCCATTGTGTCAGTTCCTTTTCCAAATTTTCAAGGTGTTGTAGCGGTTCAGAATCCCAACCCAGTGGGGACAATGTCGGGGGCTTAGACAAGAGGCCATCGACTGCCATGACCCTCGTGATCTCGCGAATGCGATCTAAAGGCACCGAGAAGTCCTGTTGTTGTAACTTTTTGATCTCTATATCGTCAATACCGCCGAAAGTTTCGGCGATCGCGACGGCTAAGTCTCTCTTGACCTTGATCCGGCGAAGCATGACGTGTGCAAACTCACCGTCCTCGTACAGAGTCTGTACATACTTTCGCAGAGCCTTAACTCGCCTGCTCAGGCGATCGAGATGACAATGTGGGCAGAGATCCTGTTGAAGTTTAGTGATAGAAACAGAGGAGCCATCGCCGTCATCGAGCTTCAATACTGGGATGCACCCTTCGAGCACATCCTTACCATTTCTTTCCCACCATGTACCAGGCTGCTTCTTTTCTAAGCGGAATTGGTCGTCTTCCTCGGCGTCAATAACATCTTTGTCTGCAAGTAGGTCTTTTACTTGACGGAAGATGCTCTCTTTATCTACTTTGGCACCATCACTGTCTTGAGTCATGTGACCACAATGCCAGTTCCAATAATGCCTAGGCTCCCCAGACATCGTGCTATCGTCCTTAGACATGCTGTTCTCCGTCATTGTGTTGTTGTGGATGTTGATTTCGGATTGGAAATATGATACTTAGAGCGGTCGATTTGCGTTCTGTATCTGTGACCAGTTCAGAAGTTCATATGCTTAACTAGTCTCCCAAACAGAACTTATCCTGCAGAAATAACAACTTATATATGCTCCATCTCCCAATCCAATAGCCTCACAAACTCGCAACATGAAAGGCATTGTTTCGAGATCATGCCGAGTATTTTCGCAAGCAAACCAAGACATCTGTCTCACATCCAGACTAGCTCCGATCCAGACCAACGGACTACCAGTCTCACAATCTCATTATCTTGCCATGAAAGGCAATTGTTATACAATGTCAAAGAAGCTCTTTATAGCACAACCCACCAGACATGGGCGAATAAAGCCTTTGACATACGCCACCATGTCACATGTAGTCCAGATCACGTAGACAGATTTCTATGCTGAAAGAGTCTTTCTCAAGTACGAGCTTCCAATGGAACAGCAGTTGGGATATTAAGCCGTCGGTTTTCCTCGATCTCCCGCCTTACTTCACTTACCACTGCTCATCCCAGGCACATCAAAGTCCCCATCCATCCGTCTTCTGTTTAATTCTGTTTTGCTTGCCCCTTCCCCTTTACATCCCAACTCAAGTATCCTAAGTCTTTGATACTTGATACCCCAAGCCCGAAGTCCAAAGCCCAAATTTACCCAAAGTCACAACTCCAGTTGATCAAGATGCCCACCTACACCACCACCGAGATCTACACCTGCGGCCACGTCCAAATCCGCAAACAAGGCTCCTACGGCGCCGACAAGGACCGGATCATCTCTGAGACGATCCCGCTGCCCCTGCGCTGCCTGCAGTGCTCGTGCGCCTCAGCGATGAACTTCACTGATCCTTCGCTCACCTCTTCTGACTTCGAGAGCTCATCCATCGCCGCCGTCCCCGCCTCCCACATGCGCGAGCTAGACAGCCATATCCAGGCCCTCAGTCTCAAAGCCATGAGCGATCGGGATTTCGCTCGTGGACGGGGACGCGAGCTGAAGGCGCTGCGAAGGACGGTCAGGCGGTTTGAGGATGTGGATAGTTTTCGCGCGAGGCTGGTTAAGCTTGCTGCGTTTGAGGAGGAGTTCTAGCAATTAAGGGGAGATTGGTGTTGTGCGATCAAGTAAGAGAGGTAAGATAAGGCGAATTTCTCCCCCTTATTTCCTCTACATACCCTTCTTCTCATTCTTCTTTCTCTTTCCTAAACTTATCTCTTTTGTCATATATATATAGACCTCACGGTCCGGTTGGTAGGTATTGGCAGCGAATTGGTTTAACTTCCGAGTTTTGAGAGACTTTACAAGGTAATACGCTGGTAAATCATGCACATTCTAGCAATTGAAATAATTTCTTCCTAGAAATATCATGTATGGTTGTCTGCCGGTCCTGTGATATGATAACTGTTATTTTCAATAGACCCAGATCCCTGATTGCTCGTCCTTCTATGTTCATTGTAGCTGAAAAATCATATACCCAAAAAAGCAGTGTGTACTTCTGTAGTGTCATCTCTGGTCCAGCATGATCATGGAACAGTGTGCATTATGTGTTTCCTGTGCAATTCTATGCTGTAGACTCACTGGAGTCAACATAGGGTACAGGTGCAATATTAAGAAGATATATTATATGAGCTACAGCTCAATAGCTTCATGGCATACGGAGGTACCCACCAATAAGATGTATCGCGTGGAATTGCTGCGCTAATCGCAAGACTAACATGGATTTTCGGCAAGGGAAGTTGAGGCGCAAAAAGATACTTCTTCTACCTTTCCCAAGGTCACCGCGTCTGTGCACAACCGGTTCACAAATCAGGGGCGATACATCTTTCTAGGAGAACCCTCCGTAGCTGCTCGTAATGCTATTACCTAAGAAAGGTCAGTGTCAGAGATACGGGATTCTCAAGGATCAAGCAATTCACCTAGTTCATCTCACTACCAAGCCTCTCCTTGGGCATCCCGGTAAGCCTCGGTCTTTGTTCACAATATCTCTAGAATGCGAGAGAAAGACGGAACCTAAACGTCGGCCGGGCTCATCCGAAACACTTTCTTTGCATCGTTCTTTATTCAAGCAGTACCCCCACCGTACATGATATCCTTGCACGCAACAAGTCGATTGGCGGCCTCGCTCGAAAGTTCCGAATGCGACTGGGACAGAAGAATAGAGACAACATCAAGCAGCTCAGATAACCCATCAGTCAATGTGGCTGCCGTTCCCACATCAAGTTCCATAAGAGTTGCAACTTTTGAAAGGTAACCAGATATAGGATGTACATCTCGCAGCATGCTAGGAGATTGAGACTGATAAGTCTGCGCTCGGCCTTTGTACGCTTGAGCGAAAGCCCATATGCTGAGAGTGGCGTAGTACATGATCCACGGTCGGTGGGGGTCAGGATCTGCGCGTGCTGAATACTGAATTTCGTTCTGGCTGAGATATTGTGGAGTGATTGTCTTCTTTTGACGTGAATCGACAAGAATTCTCTCCAAGAGCTTGAACGCGTGTAACATGGCGTGTCGTGTCGTCGGCTGACTCCCCCAAATCGACATGCGCGAGTTAACATTGGCAAGATCACGGGATGATACCTTACGACCGAGGAGACGTTTTGCGCCAGAGTAGACTTGGCAGTCAATCATGTCAACATAGAGACTCATATGCGCGAGGTGGTAGAGGACAGAGGCACTTTGTATAAGGCCAGGCTGTTGAACCGAACCATTTGTGTCTGTGTCGCTCGGGCCGATGGCAGCATCAAAACTCATCTTCCAGTCATCGAATGATTTGAGCAACATTCGACACCATTTATCGCGGGTTTCGCTCGTGTTCGGTCTTATCTCAAGCCACTTAAGATGAGTTTCCCGGTGTCGCAGATGCCAGCCCACACTCAGCAAACCACACATGATGATCATGCGTCCAAATGAGTGAGTCTGTACTTCTCGGCCGTGGAGAGCGCGTTTCAGCCCATCTAGAAAGAAGACAGGCTTAACACCGTACATGCGAAGATTAGCTTCTTGTTGGCGGACACTTTCGTGATTGGGAGCCAACCAAAGAGCCTCGTCGCAAGGAAGCGGCAATCGTATCTCATGAGGGGCCATATCAGCTGCATGACCAAACATGGCGGCGTGAACGACATCCATCATAAAAGCCGCAAACACTACTCTATGCATAGCTTCCGTGTCAGCCCACCTTATCCACCATGCTCTATCGTCAGCGCCCGTATCCGCACCGATCGCCTCGTCCAGTGGTGACTCGATCCCGGCTTTGCCGATAAGGGGACTACCTCGTCTAAGTAGATTTAGAGTTACTGAATGATATATGTGACCTCTCTCATGCAATTTTCGGCTTGAGTACATCTTCTCGTAGAACTCGACGAGCAGGAGTGCCTGAGCAACCCATAGATCCACGGGCGGTGATGCGGCATCATTGCTCAAAATCTCGATCCGACTTGACTGCATGATGAGATCTGCTAAAGCCTTATACTCCTCATGATCACCGGTTGGGGATTGGTGGTGCATCTGCGCAGCTCCGAATGCGACCATTACGAGGAGAAGCAGTATCGGGACTCTCGATGGGGCGAAAGTCGGTTGATGGACAATAGGCAGACGTGGTGAGATGGATTCCCAGTATTGGCGAATGCATTCTTGTAAGAAGTCCAAGCGTAGGGCAGGATAGTCGCCGCCTGACTCTGCTAATAGATGGTCTAACTTCGAGTTGTACTTGTCTTGTTTCCGACGGAACATGCTAATCCAGCCAATGAGCTCTGAACGCCTAATTTCTGATATCAACTCATCAGGTATATCAGTATGACGTGGTGGTGTATAGCCTATTTGAGACCTGCTCGTCAGGGACTCATGATCATAGCGGATGTTGTTATTAAAAGGCGACTCGAGGCCTCCTTCGAGGAAGGGCATGACATTGAAGTCCCCATAGCTGCGTTGGTTATCGAAAAGCCAAAGGGCAAAGTTAGTAGACGTATATTCACTTGGGTCATTAGTTACTTGGATATTTCCAAAAGGCATGAATGTTGAATGGTCGTGTAAGGAGCTTTGATCTTGAGGGAAGTAGCTGCTGTTAGGCTGTTTGGGTGGTAGCATGCCAACATTGTCCATTGATTGGCCCCAGCTTGGGGCATGGCCCAGAGTCTCTGTCGGTGTTGTTTGAGAGCCAATAGTTGTGTTAGGACTCAAGAGAACGGAAGCATTGAGAGGAACACTAGCTGATTGATGGCCAAAGCTCTGTCTCGGCTGGGTTACCGATAATGGTCGCTGCGTAAGATTGGGTAGCGAGGGACCAGGGGTAGGTTGCGCATTGCTACCAGCGCTCGGTGAAGAAGTAAACGTATCACTGGGTGATGATTCCTTCGCAGGCAAGCTGAAGTTGGGGGTCCTATTCCTCGGGATATACGATGTGCCATGGCGCTTCTTATGTCGGTTCAGAAGGTCCTGACGGACGAACATCTGATCACAATCCGGTATATCGCATTTGAATATCTGCTTTGGTTCATCTTAAGAGACACAGTCAGCCATGTGCTCGTTTCGAGTCCTGTCGCACATCACGAAGACCCACAAGCGTGGAGGTCGAGGGATTCAGTGAAACGGATAGATCAGCCTTACGGTTCAATTGATGCCTATTGAGATGTTCGGCGCGTGAGTAGACCTTGTCACAATTAGGCCATTCACACGCAAACTTCCTCGGTGCGCCTTTGCGACTTGCGCGCTTGTATCCAGAGGGCGTGCCGGATGACGTGCCCGGTATGAGCGCCTGTTCTTGAGACGCCATGGTCACTTGGTCAGCTCACTCAAGTCAGCGCATCCCCGATCCCATTCCTCTCCGCTCTATGCAATGACCCGTGCGTGATACGTGACGTTGGGGGAATTGTAGAGCTAAGGATGGTTTGGCTATTCCCATTGATGGGGGTCCGTAGTGTTGACGGTTTTCGACAACCTGGGGATATGGGATGTACTCGAGTGAAACTGCAGGTGAAGTCGCGCGGGGATTGACGTGGGGAGAGAAAAGTGTGGGGGTTAATCAGCTACGGCATATGCGGGTAAAGTCCGGGGTCCGTGGGGGTCTGGAACCGAGGACTTGGCAAAAGAGCTAGAAGCTTGGCTACTTCATCCCTACTACCTACTCCTGCACAGAACAGCATAAAAGACAGGTAGTTTGTTGCAGACAAGAAATGAGTGGGCAGTTATGAGAATTGAAAGAGGTTGTTTGACGGGGCTTGTCCCCCAGCCCCAAGAATGCTGTTGCATTCTTTGTTCTGAAAACTCGAAGTTTTGAACATCAGCTTTGTGCAATACCGGAATAGGTTCCTTGTGCTCATAAACAGATCAGTTGTTCAGATAGGACGGTATTAGTGCGCTTCGAATATTTATACAATCACATGGACCTGAGAATGTTCTCAATTCCTTTTGGACATATACCCACCTTTGAATAACCATCAAAACCAAAACACCAATGACCATGTCTACATCCGATAAATACGAATCTGCCGAAGACTTTGAGTCCTTCTTCACGGACTCTTGGGAGGAGGAGGAGCCGGTGGCGGCTGCTGATCCAAGCAAATGCACTTGCTACGCTCACTCCATGCCAATTGCCGCCTTCAATCGCATTTGTGGGTGGGTTGATTGGCCAATTAAACAGTTGACAGGCCAGTCTCTCATCGAGTATGGCAAGAAAGACACTGCACCTTCGAAGGACTCTGCGCCTCCGATCGACCCTAATCAGTTCGCCGAAGACACCAAGGCCCTAAAGGATGTCTTTAGATTTCATTTCGGTAACAAGGTGGCATTCGTTGCCATTAGTGTAAAGAGAAACGCCAGTACAGACAAGATTGAACAGGTCGGTCTTACGACATGGTATCCGCATAATACTTTTGACAAATTAGAGGAATACCACTGGGCGATCCGCTCTGCAGATTCTGCAAAGGAGTTTTCTAAGTTCGATGACACCGAGGAACTCATTAAGACCCGTCACGCTGAGATTGCTGAAGACAGGATTCATGCTGCTCTTCGAACTGTTTTCGAGTTCCGTTCACCACCATTGGCAGAGTTATTGACCATACAATCGCCACCCGCACGATTCTGCGTCGCTGCGCATGACATGGGCCAGGTGTTGAGGTTGTTCGAAGAATTGCGGTTCGATCTTCCTGCATCAACAACCCTGATTGACACAAGAAATGTTTTTAAGCATCAGCATTACAGTGCGCCAGGAACAAGCCTTAGCGACGCCGTAAAGTACGCCGTGGGAATAGACTCGGAATGGCATGGTAGATCACTTGAATCTGCTGGTGATAGTGCTTACTACACTATAAAATTACTCCAAAGGCTGGGATACAACGCATGAGTGAAGAAACTTCCCTGCAGCTCAATTGAGCAGACTAGATATCAGAGTTGAAGAACAATAGATAATTTTGGCACGTACTAATATACCTATCGTCTGAGCTAACCCTGAATACGGCGATTTTTCTCTAAATTCCCTCATTCGGATACCTTTGGTAAGTGTTTTCAATATTCGGGAATCCCAGGCACTGTGTGATGTTTCAAAAATGCCGTACGGGATGGGATTTCTCGAAAAGTAACTTCAACAAGAACCTCAGGAGAACCGAAAGGATTTTGTATGCGGGCGCGAGAGAACTTGACTAGCGGGCTTTTATGTGTTTCTGAGTCATTCTGAAGCGCTCCTTCACCATGGGCGAGACGTCGATGAAGTGAGCTCAGGTCGGATTGCGAAGTGCAACAACCTGGTGGATGGGGGTGCGGTCCAGCCTGAAACAAACAGGCCCATTGGGGCTGTTCTGCTAATTTCCGGATTTTCTGGGAGTTTTTATCGGACAGAATTGTATGCATGTAGTCTTGAGGTAGGCCATTCTGGTCCCAGTATACGGATATGATGATAGCAAAGCTCCCGCTCGCGACCAACTGATGTGATATCGTTGACCGGCCTTGACTCTTCAAAGGTGTGATTGAGAAATCATCCAGAGGGTAAGAATGGCTGACTATCTGGGTATCTGGTGAGGCCTCGCCTGAGGCGATGAATACCAAGATCCCAGTTAACTGTGATCGATCAACTCCTGGTACTCCAGGGTGGTGGTGACAGTCAAGACCAACATTAACTCTAGCGGAGTCTTCAGCGACCCCAAGGAAGATACCCATCGCGGCAGCTCAGAAATTGGTTGAAAATTACTTCTCAAATGAAGTTTTGAGACGGGATTGTGAATCCGTACACAATTTACTTCGTCCCTTTCGTGAAGTGGAAGCCACATTTCGAACCTTTGAGGAGGGCGAGCCGTACGAGATTCTGAGGTACGAAGACCACCACGCAGCTCTCGCGCGCAGTTCAGTCTCATAAAGATAGTGTTGGAACGGTGCATTCTCGTTATTATCGCCTTGATTGATATTCCTTGATTCGTCAAAGCAAATTGTGACCCGCTACCCGTACTCCTGTTCTGAACAACTGAACCACAAAATTGGAAATTCGTCGGATTTGGCGCAAAGACGCTTGTTGGTCTGCCCTTTTCGGAATCACTGGCATCCCAAGCGAAAATGCTATGATCATTGAACTTCTTGATGATCTTTTGCTGAAGTCTAAGAAAAGCGTTGTTGCCCTCGCCGTATATAAGAGACATATTGATCCCGAAGATTCCAAGAAGACAGTAAGCAATATCTTCATATCTCGTTGTCGTACGCCCAGCAGCCCAAGACATCCGCTGTGCAATTGAGAAATCAGGGATCGTGTCTCGGTCATGCAGTGCCTCAAGATGAATAAGCGTAGTAGGTGAAATGACCTCAGCCAGACCCTTCCGAGTTCCCAAAGTGATCCAACTTTTGTCGAAGAAGACCACCTCCTTGGGAGCAAGAAGCTCCTGCAAGGTCCAGCCACGTGTGAACCAGCGGCTGCTGGTGAGCGGCTTCTGGTCATCGCCCTTGTCGATATCGGCCAGATACGCATAGCAGACAGCCGAGTCATGATACCAGTCATACATGCTGTTGATAGCCTCGCCGAGTTCCGCAGAAGAAGTCTTGTCGATACAGTTGGTATCGCACCACAGATATTTGTGGCCATCCTTGGCAGCCTGACTACAAGAACCATAAATCTTGACGAAACCGGCTTTCTCCTTGATGGCATTGTATCGTGAGTTCTCTGGGCCTTTGGGATCCGTGGCGATGATATAGTCTTGATAGGTGACTTCTTCCGGGCCCCAAGTGTGCGAGAGTATGGCGTAAGGAGGAGCATGGAACCAGAAGTCCTCGAGCTCGAGGGTCTCGGTATTGATGAGGCGCATCATGGTGATTTAGGGTGGATCTACAGAGAAGATAAAAATAGGTTGAATCGTAAGTTCACAGTGGATGGCGATGATTGGAACGATGCCGCAACAGTGATTTGACAAAAGTTGAGTGTGGTAGACCATGAGAGTTGAACGGGACTGATATGAGAGGGGTATTGTCACATATACGATCAGTCAGTCTATCGGCCTGAAATGGGCCTCTAGCATGTATGGACGTAGTAAGAACCTCAGTCTTTAGCACAAATGACCATCAGTCTGAGGACCTAGTATGAACGGCCATGAGCTTAGGGCCCCAGTATAAATGGTCATGGACAGTGTCTGAGTACCTATCTGATAGATCATTAACCATCATAAGCTTGACTATCTTTAAACTTGCACATTTTGCAAAAGAATCGGTGATCACAAGTGATAGATGATCGGGCAGTGACGTGGCGATCATTCTGAGTGATATAGGGGCCGGTGAAGAGGTTGCTTAAACAAGACAAACATACAAGTCATTGGACTAGAACAGGAGGATACCCAGTGAGAAGAATATGGCGAGCATATCGACATACGGGCCAATACATCAAGGGCAAGATGATCCGTCTTGGTTGCTCAACTTTAGGATACGCCTCGCAGGCTAATCACATTTGAAGTGTACAAAGATCTCTTTCGCTACAGGAACAGGGATAGATGAAGTCGGTATTGCACGAGACTTGACGTGTGATTATGTCCCAGAGAATATTCTAGGTCGGTGTAGCTTTTTGTCTTAATCGATCCTCTCTCATAAGTGGTTCTTTCCGCATATAGAGCAACAGCGATTGGCACTTGCCGACCCAATTCAATCATGCACTACACTTTTCAAGTTCATGCAACATACCTAACTCTCGAGTGAAGAGGTACCGTCAGTACAGATGCATAAGATGATTTAAGCTGGCATAGCAACTCTCATTCGATACCGAAGCACATTACCCAGCCTAGAACCCATCGTGCCCCCATCCCTATTTCCAAGAACAAAGAAGTTTTCCTGATCATCCAGTATTGAAACAGCCCCTCTGAAATATGTTGTGATCTGTCGAAAAGCCGTGGGTTCTCAACTGAATGATCACTGCAGTTTCAAAACACGAAAAGCCGAAGTTCTTTGTTCTTAGCCAAATCGCATGAAGCCATTTCCCACGCTCCCAATTCCATTTTACCAAGCAAATGACATATCACAAGAAACGTGCAGATCACAACAGACGGAAGATCGCTTGAACGGAAGAATCTTATAGAAGACGAAGCTCCCATACCATTAACTTATATCTTAGATCTAGACCACCCGGTCCGCCAAGCCCCCTTGCCCCTTTTTAGACCGCATCCGGCAACCGAACGGCAATATCGCCCGACTGTGTGATATATCGAACCCAGGGAAGTGACGGGTATTGCAACTGTCGAATTATATCAGCACCAGACCACTAGACCATAGGAGGAAAAGACAGAAAAGTGAAAAATGACATACCTTAGGCTCAGTAATCTTCAGATACCGCACCTGAATACCACTAGTCGTGAAATAAGGGATCTCAAACTTGACCTGAATCGGCCTCTTCGCGCCCTTACCCGCACTCACACCACCCATACTGCCACCAAACCCACCCGTCATACCGCCACCATGCTCATCATCACCCCTGACGCTCGGCAATCCCAGCTCCGCCCTCATGAGGAACTCCTTGCCGCCGCCAAACTGCTTGATCTTCCAGACGATGGCGCTCTGCTCCGGCGCATAGTGCACGGATCCAATATTCGTCCGAAAGCGGGGAGAGTCCGCATCATCGGGGACCGGGACGATAATCTCGACGTTGTTCGCCGTACTCCTTCTCTTGAACTGCGCGCGCGCTTTGAGCATGTACTCGATCCGGGAACCCGAGTGAGACTCCACAACGCACTCGACCCAGATCAGGGGCTTCACTTGGGTGTTGAGCCGGTAGCTCATGAGTTCAAACTCGCCGTCGGGGGGGATGAAGGAGATGGTGCGGTCGTTTTCGAAGCGTGATAGACGCACGCATTGGTGGAACTTGACGTCTTCCATCTCTATGGCTTTGCCGCGCGTTGTCCTGCCTGTTGTTTCGAACATGACCTTGTCGTTGAGACCTAACCGTAATTCGGGCATGCCCGAGAGGTAGCACTTCATTTTGATAGCGCCTAGAATTTCCGATCTGAGAACGCTGCCATTGGCGGACACGAGTAAGTTCAGAGACTCTACGACGTCAAGGAAGACTTCGTTCTTGCGGTATCGTATACCCTCGGATCGCCAGGACACGGCGTTCGTGACGGCAATGGGGGGGCGGGCTTGGACTTCGAGCTTGTGGGATTCTTGGGTGATGTATTCTTGGAGGATCTTGGACTCGGTGGTCTGTGGGTAGCCGAAGTCCATCATCTCATCTAGCAACTCGTAGATGACGACGAAGTTGTCGCGGATGGATTCTTCTTCTAGGGCTTTGAAGTACTCGGTGAAGACCTCGACGACTTTGTGTAGGAATAGGAGGATCTCGGCGGCATTGGTGTTGCGTTTTGTTAGCGCGAGGACGTAGAGGTTGTTGTGTCGGATGTAGAGATACTGTCTTTCCATTAGAATCTATCTTGACAGAGACATTCTGATTGTTGCGTACGTTGATGCCTTCGTGTGAGAAACATGGTGGTACGGCAGATGATTCTTCTTCAGCTTCGCTTAAGAGGATGGGGAATTTCTCGACAGCTGACATGGGGATATCACCACGGTAGTTCCGAGCTAGAAGGGTCTGAGAGTCACATATTAGAATCGAGCATTTAATTTCACGTGTGTGAAGATGAATTATCGCACCTTGCCCTTTAGGTCGAGAAAGAACACCGCGGATGCCATGTTGTCGTTATTGTGATAGCAGGCGCCGAAGAAAGGAGAAAGGATTCCAGGAGGTCAGGTTTGAATTGGCACTGAGGCCGGCGTTTGATCCCAAGGTCTACGTAAGCATGTGACAGTAAGGATTTGCAGAATAGAGCGCTGTTCGTTTGACTAGATGAATTGTCGTTGTCGTTTGTGATTATTTAGAGTTTTGTAGTCTCGCGACCAGAATTGGGATGCCTTCACCTCCAAATCCAAACCCCACGTTGCTTGATGCTGCTGCCGGGGAATGGTGGTACTAAGCCACATGGGCTAGTGATTATTACATAAATTGTGGCTGAAGCTAGCTGAGAAATAAGGATAAGAGACCTATCAGCCAATCAACACTAATCACTCTCAGCAAGCCCCCACTCTCCGCCCATATCCTTTTCACGATGATTTTCACAAGTCACAATTCTTTCTCTTCTCTTTCCTCTCTTCAACGCGTCCATTAGACAGTGCAGCTCATTATTTTCCCACAACTGGTTTCTGGCATTCTGCTCGGTATTCCGATCGTGTAGCGGTTGATGAAGTTTGCGATTTCGTGACGCGGAGAAGGATTGAATTCAATCTGGTCCCATAAGAGCTGCCCGAGTATTTTGTCACCGTCTTGGTGCATACTGTTGCTTGGGTGGCGTCAGAGGGACCAAACATCTATTACTCCGTCCTCACCTACTATGTATTTGCCTACGTATAACGTGACTTCCTATGGGTAACTCTGGATCTATTCATGTCGTAGAACGCTCTGCTGGTCTGCTGTACATCCGTCATCGAAGAATTGGGAGACAATCGGCAGCCCTGTTTCCCCATACCCTGTTGTTGCTGACGACAATTTTGGGGGAGCGATGGTTCGATTGATCCCTCTCACATGCAATGATCTACTATGCAAAGAGTAATACGAAACGTCATCATATTGACTCGACAGTCTCCAGCATATCCAGATGCAGCGCCATCAACCTCGATTGAAGCTATCTCAATATACTTTTTGTCTTCTCGTCAACTGACCAGCTATGACGCTATGGTGGTCGTGACCTATTGTCAAATGTAGAATGGCAGCAAGAAAGCGCCAGCTGTGAGCATCTGCTTGAGCTTCCGTATGCCATGCTCCTTGCCAAGTCCGGCGTGCTTCTGCCGGTCGGCTTCTGTCTTCATGGGATGCACAAGGATGCGCTACCTTGAAGGCAACTTTGCGACAGTATTGATAACAAGAGTTTCAATATCTCACAATCAATATAGCGTCATTAATATTTTCCTTTTCGGAGATTTTATTAAGCGAACCACAAAAGGAGCGCAATGAATCCGTATACCAGTTGAGCCTGTTACCTTACGCAGAATCTGGTCAGTTCAATCAATCAATTGATAGAGAGCGTCGTAGCACTGCGTCATCCATCCCAGTGGACAAACCAGTCCAGTACCAACCCCGAAGATCACTTGCTCCGGTGCTTTAACTGCCTACCTGTTCGAGCCAGCACACAGGTCGACACACAACTGCAACGGGAAAAGAGACGGGCTACTTGCATAAAAACTTCTCACTCTTCTGGGAAGGATGACGCTGCCCTTTTTCTGATCTTCATAGCACGTGCATGAGTTATGCAGTGTACTGAATGAGCAGAGTACTTGTAGTGTCCACTGTTCATTAATACCGGCCAAGCAGGAGCCGGACTCCCGGGAATCAGCCCGATATCCCTCTAACTGGGAGAGAGAATGACTGACATGTGCTTTTGGGGGACTTTGCTTGGGTTTCTTTCTCCTCTTTTTCCTATCCACCTGCGGATGCTCCGCGGGATTACTATAATTATCAGCACACTCCTATCTTGCCGCCTCTCACTTGCATGATGTCTCGCCATCACCTTATGAGTTGATGTCCCTTGCCTTCTTTTTCACTGGGTCCAAAACCTCAGCTCTTCTTTTCTGCCCGGAATAGTACTTTCAGGAGTGGAAGAAGAGCTACAGATATGCCAGTGACCGTGTTGCCGTGGACGGTTTGGTAGCCTGTAGATTGGTTTTCGAGGCCGCTAGGGGAGAGACCTAGAAGCGCTAAAGAGTACGGCTTGTCCAAGCGATGCGGATTTTGAGACAAGCGTATCTCCTACTGGTCGCCCGGCTTCGTCAAGTTGGGATCCGCTTTTCTGCGCCGATCATTTCTTGCATGTGATCATCTTACGCATTTGACACGTGCGTTGTACCTCTCAGGTTTCTTTCTGACATGCAAGTGAAGGTTCTCCCCTGTTGATTGCAGTGAGTGCTTTGCAGTTTGCGTCGCGAGACAATTTACTCAGCTATTCATGTGGCGGAAATCGATCACAATCAGTTTCTCGTCTGTATTTCAAGAGTGTTCCTTTCCCATGATGACGGTTATGAGTAGGAGAAGATCAATAAGTTTGGCAGTATACACTATTACATTCCGGACGGTTGCACATGTCAAACTGCATAATTACCACGCTGCAACACCCATTTGTCATGACAAGGTATAGACCGCTAAACCTCTTTGCACAAATTGATCAAATGAAAGTCGGATCGGTCTCGATGTTTTGTCTACTACTATCTCTGTTGCAAGTAGGAAACTCGGAAAGCGGAGTGTCTGATTTATAATCCATTATGGAGAATAAGAAAGACGGATGGACTTTCACATGAAAAAAAAAAAAAAAAAAACCAGAACCCAGTCCCAATACGACAGCCCCTAAAGATGACTATTTTCAGGGACTTATTAGCCAGTAACACAGACACTTTCACTCACATGCCAATGGGAAGTGTTCTTGTAACCTATCCGGTGTCTCCATTTTGGGAATGCCTGCGCAGCTTATGCGCCCCAAGCAGCCCGGACTTCTGAAAGGCGCAACAGGTTGGGTCGGGACCCTGCAGGGTGTTTTACAGCAGACACACTGTTTGCGACTAGCTACCCAGACTTTCAATGCTGTCCATCCATTCCATGCCTTCGACTGTCGGGTGCCGGATGGCGTCGCGAATGTGCAATTGCATTTAATAACACGAACGACGACTTCGCTTCCATGGGCTTGTTGAGATTTGAATGAGATACTTGGTTCATCCTTCTGGTCTCAATCAGATGAGCAACTATTCTCATCACATGTAATCTCCACTTGAGTCCACATTATATCGGAAATGTACAATGTTACGGGAGTTTGTAATATACGGAATGTCTTGTCTCCTCAAGTTCGATGCCTGTAAACACAGTGGCAAAGGATATCACGTTCAGAGGAGAGAGTCAGAGCATGGCATGTGCCATGTAGTGCCGTTGCAGATCCTAACCGAGTTATAGCTAGGGACACTCATAAGTGCTAATGCTACACACTGGCTCCATAGAAAGAAGAGCGTGACATATGATAACCCTGCTTGAATGAAGCCGTCATGAAAGAAATGGATATCTGCGACGATGGTCTAGTTATCAATGAGCATCTACCGAGTTAGCCTGGGCTATAGTCCATAGCTAGAGGATAGAGAGGATCATAGGCTCAGACGATGGCGTCGTAGGAGAAGGGAGTTGCCAGCAGGGTGGCCAATGGTGGAACAGACTTGATGGTAGGTGGGATCCACTTGCACAAGCCGGCGCCGCGGCGCTTGGGTGGGTCAGGTCATCATCATTGCTGGGGTAGGTACCTATCAGCAGCTGCTTCTCTCTTTCTTCTCTTCTTCGGTCCCTGTCCCTTCTACTTCTGCTTTATTATTACTGTGTGGACTACTCCGTACCTCTGCCCAGCCTGCTGCACCTGCCGCTCTACCACGTTCTTGTTCCATGTCGTATTTCCGTTCTTTCCTCATCGCATCCCTTCCGCCAACAACCAACTCGATGCAAATACGATTCTCGACTTAGGTTTTTACTTTTCATTATTGTTATTCGACAGACAGACAGACAAACGGACGTAAAGATGACCTTGTGAGGAATAGAGTTTGCGACTTGTCGCTATAACCAAATATCTGCATAGTACCTGGGATAATCAACCGCCTCCGCCCCAAAAAGGACCCAAGGACAAACCTCGAGACGGCTCGTTCGTTCGTTCGTTCTTTCTTTCACTATGGAGCAACAACAGCCCTCGTATAATCACATGTCGCTTTCCCAGCCATATAGTCAGAAATATGACACCATGATTCAACAGCCTCCAAGGGAATCGCGCAAACACTCACTTCCCTCCCCGGACCCAAATGTCGGCATCTTTGATCAGCTGGACCGCCCGATTAAACTTCCACTCTATCCTCCTCCCCCTTCGTATACACAAGCCCATGAACGCTCACCTTTAGTCTTTCCTGACCCGACCAAGACCGAGCTTCCTCCCATCATCAAGTCCGATCCGGACAGAAAAGATGTTTTAGGTATTCACAATAGCGCCGACACCAAACTACGCACCTTGCCGTCGCTATCTTCGATAACAGCCTCCTCGCAATCTTCCTCTCCGTCTTCCGCATCCACTTACAAGTCGCCGCCTGTCCCCGCCGAACCCGCATACTCACCTCCGGCTCCCCCAACAGCCACCTATTGGCCGAGTCTGAACCCGTTGACCGCATATTACAACCCAAGCCATGCTGAAGACGCGGAACCACCCATGCGGATGGATGTAGACACGAGTAGTAGTAGTGGCGCCAGTGCCCCATCTCCTGATCGCTTCCCGGATGGACGGGCTAGTAGTGTTAGTCTCGATGATCCAGATGTGCGCATGGCTGCCGAAGCCTTGGGCGATCTCCGAGCAGGTCAGTCATTATTGCGGATCACACTTCACCCATTGTGCTTGATTATGGCTGGTATAAGTCAATGCTATGCGTGGGAAATACTGATATAAAGCTCTTGAAATTACAGATTTCGTCTATTCACCCAAGCATAAACAGACACCTCCGCCCGGGTCACCTCATGCTTCCACAATGGGACCCCAACCCGAACCGTTACTGTCATTATTAACGACGTCACATCCACTCTTGGCTACTACCATTGAAGGCGCAACATCAGCCTACAATAACTCCAAGAATTACTCGCAGCGGTTCAAGATTGGCGCCGAATATGTCGAGGGTTACGTCATACCTATCGCAAACACCGTCGGTTCTGTTGGACGAGTGACTGGTGTTGAAGGTGGCGTGCGGTGGTTTCTACAACGACGCCAATCACACGGCGCAGAAGACGGACCGGCTTCCAACAAACGGAGGAAAGTTGATAGCATAGACGGCCGCCGTTCTAGAGAAAGAACACCTGAGCCCGGGTCAGGTGCTCAGACTCCACGAGCATCCATGGAAAACTCATTATGTGAACGGCGGTCATCCGTTGCTAGTACTATAGAGACATTACCCGCCTATGACGACCTTCGATCCCCTCCGTATGTAGAGTCCGGCTCACAGAACCATCCCCAGAACAGGGCGTGGCGGTCGAGACTTATTATGTCCACATCGGGTCTTAGTATTGCTATGAGCGAGGAGAGCTTGAGGAGTCTCAAGTACTGTCTTGGTTGGCTGCGATGGGCAAACGTCCATATCGGCAATGTCGTTAATTCGTTAAAGGTCACCATGGAGAAGTACGAGCAGTCCCGCCAAGAGTCTGCCGATGGAGACCACCCAATGCAAGCCGAGCCTGTGGATCGGAACCAACTTGCCGCCAAGGTCCGCGCTTTACGGTCAGATCTGCTCAAGACCATCCAAGATGCCATCAATACCGTGAGCAAGTACGCCGGTGGTGCTTTGCCTGAAAACGCTCGCGAATTAGTGCGATTCCACCTCACCAGCTTTCCCCAGCGCTTCCACTTGGCAAGCAGGAGCAGTAGCGCCGACCCTCGGGCGCGAAGTGAGTCTAGCATGGAAGCTGGCCAAGAAGAGCAGGAGAGAATGACGCGTGAAAGTGCGCAGCTGGTCAACGTCCTGGCCAAAGAGAGTCTCGAGATGATTTTACAGGTATCTGGTGTACTGGACGGCACCATCGTGAGCGCGGAAGAGTGGTGCGAGCGACTGGGAAGAAAGAAGAGAGAACAGCGAGAGGAGCTACTCGGTCTCCCTCATGTTCCCCAATTTCCATTGGATGACACCAAAATGGGTTAAATGTGTATTAAAACCGGATATGGACCGAGGGGATTGGCTTATTAGGCGTTATGTGGATTAACGGATACAGCAAGGGCGGATTATCCGAGGGACTACCTGAAAAAGCCCTTATGATCTTTGGCTCAACACGACCAACACACTGGACATTGCCACGCATCTCACATCTCGGAGCCCTTGTATCAGCAATTATTTGGCATCACTCACTTTCACTTCCAAAAACATGAGTCTTTTTTCAAGGCTCAACATATACCCCACACCCCACTAACGAATAAACACGGAATTTCCTTGTGTTAGACGTCACATCAAGCCGTCCGAAATGACTCAATCGAACACCTGCAACAGCAGTCTCATCTCATTTTCAACTTGACAATTTTTTCTTTCACATTCGACTACTACTCGAGAGGAGATCGTGCCTCTGCTGGATACCGCGATGAAAACTCCGGCAGAAGGCATAAAAAACAAACACACTGTGTGAGATTACCTACGTATCGGATCATGGCAAGCGAGCAAGCAAGCAAGGGCGTTTTAAGAAACATGGTGGCGCATGACTGTCAGTTCCTTCGGACCTTTTGCCTCAACGACAAGATTGGATAATCACGCTAGATGAGGTCGCAAAGGTTGGGGGCGGAGAGGGAGGACGGGGAGATGATGGGAACGTTTGTGTATTTACACCGTAATGCCTGAGATGGATGAGTTTCAGCAGGCGTTATCTGGCGTGGTGTGCTGCTCAGACCAGAGCGAATAGACTGTCCGGTGTTGGACACTTACATCTACATACACCTAGTGCGAGATCATACAAGATTCTTGGACTGCGTAAGATTGTTGTGTCGAATGACTGTTAGAAGGGTGGCTATGACTAGATTGATATGCCTCTTAGTCGTGTTGTTATATTACTGATTTCACCATCTCAGGGTTCGGGTCGGGAATTGATGATACGTTTCCCCGACTTCCTCGATCAGCAGGATCCAAACTGTCAAACAACAAACACTACACATGAGAAGCAGCAGAAAGAACGCATAGGAGATTCGAAGAAACTTACCTAAGTGATGACAACGTGCATTGACTATTAAAAATTTCAGGTGCATCTCTCTTATGGTGTCCGGTTGGGATTGTGAACCGCCAAGCCTTCTTGGCACACCACTCCAAAAACGGGCTGCCTCCGTTTTTTAATATATAGCCTCAATGCCCATCGTCCGGATCCCACCAATTATTTTGCTTACCGTCTTGCCCATGTGTGAACCACGAGGCCGCGTTAACCGGGCTTTGACATACTTTAGTCACTGTTCTTGGCATTGTAGGCGATGCGATACTTCCCTATTCATGGCACGGTCCCGGGGTTAGCCGCTCCGTGTGGAACATGGCGGACGGATGGACGGAGTGAGGGTGACGAATGATCTCAGGTGAAATGAACATGAGAATGGGGTTATTAAGTACATCCAGTTCAAACTTGACATCTCGGTTAACCCTCCGAAAGAGCCAGTATGGCACGCTAAGGCGGCCCGGAGAATATGCAAGCAATCAGTCGCGTATACGCTGACTTATAAAGAAACAACACTATCCCAGGCCCAAATGTGAGTTTGACGTTTTATCTGCAAGCCAAGAAACTTCGCCTTGTGATCTTTGTTTGACTTAGTTTCTTAGTTGCTTAGTTTCCTGCAGCTATAGGGCTCTTCATCTATTTTACGGCTGAAAGTTGTCCGAAAATAGCCAACACCATGCGATCTAGTCTCTACAGTGCTGCCGCCTTGGCTCTGGGCGCGGGCGTCAATAACGTAGCTGCTCATGCTACGTTCCAGGACCTTTGGGTCAATGGTGTTGATAATATAAGTTTTCCTTCTCTTTTCTCGTTCTCTCGTATCAATCTCATATGGTTGCCATTTTATCGCCAACACTTTCCCGAGACCTACTTCAACATACTCAATCACAAAACACCTTCTCTGATTCTCTCAACTCTCCTCTATTGAAAATGAAACCACCTATGAACTAAAAAGCTAACACTCCCCTCACGGCGGAGTCTGTGCCCGTCTCCCCCTCTCCAACTCCCCCGTCACCGACGTCAACTCTACAGACTTAGCTTGCAACGCCGGGACCTCGCCCGTCGCCTCAACCTGTACCGCGCCCGCCGGCGGCATCGTCACAGTCGAAATGCACCAACAGCCCGGCGACCGGTCGTGTGCCGAAGACGCGATCGGCGGGGACCACTACGGTCCGGTCATGGCGTACATGGCAGCCGTGTCCGACGCCACGACTGCCGTAGGAGCGGATGCGGCCTGGTTCAAAGTCTTCGCGGACACGTGGGCGAAGAACGCCTCGGGGTCGATTGGAAGCGACGATGATTGGGGCACGAAAGACCTCAATAATTGCTGCGGGTTGATGGATGTGCTTATTCCCGCCGATATCGAGCCCGGAGATTATTTGCTCCGGGCAGAGGTTATCGCACTGCATGTTGCGAGTAGTGTGGGCGGCGCACAGTTCTATATGACTTGTTACCAGATCACGGTTACGGGCGGAGGCGACGCGGACCCGGCCACAGTGTCGATCCCGGGCGCTTATAATGAGGATGATCCGGGCATTTTGATCAATATCTATGAGCCGATGACTACCTATGTTGAGCCAGGTCCTACTGGTGAGTATCTCATTTCCTCCTTCTGCTCCATACTCATGTCATCAATACTTACTTACCCCTTACTTTACCCACCTACCCTGAACATCACCCCACCCCCCTTTTCTCCCAACCCCTTTCTACATGAAACACGTACTAACAAACCTTTTACTAGTCTTCTCCGCCGGATCAACCAAATCCGCCGGCTCACCCTGCGAAGGCTGTGAGAGTACCTGCAACCCTGACGCCGCGACTACTACCGCCGTCGGCAGTACGACTACACCTTCGGCGCCGAAGACTACCACCCCAGCGGCTACCACCACGACCGCGAAGGTCTCAACCACGGGGACGACAAAGACTGCGAGCACCCCAACTTCGAGCCCGACGGGTAGCTGTTCTGTCGCTGCTTATGGGCAGTGTGGCGGTACTGGATTTTCGGGGTGTACTACCTGTGCTGTAAGTTTATTTCTCCGTGTCCTTTCTTTCTGTTCTTTTCTTTATTTGTGCCCCTCTTTTATCGGGGGATTTGTTCGTGCAAAACTCGAGTAAGGGGCTAATGACTTACGATCGTCTGTAGAGCGGTAACACTTGCTCCGATCTTAACGATTACTACTCCCAATGTGTACCTGCTTGAGAGGATCAGTACATCGCTCGCGGAGGGAGTAAGTATGGGCTTTGGACTTGGTATCCTGCGCTGTGGTGGTGGTAGGGTTTGAAAGACGGGCTAACTATTTTGGTGGGGACGATTTGTCAAGAATGGTGCTGTGTTTGCTTTCGGATGTATATAGCTCGACCGATACTTATATAAGACATGACTATTTAGTGAGAATCACTCCATTCCACTATTCAGAAACCTAAGTAGCTACATCGCATAAATTTGAACAGTTTCTGGAGTATATTATATCTGGCGAAGTTCGAAAATATTAGCATAACGGTCGCGATGGGAAGAGAGAAGTAGTTGCAAGCGTATGATTGGCGACGAGGCTTGAACATGCTTTACGTTCTTTCTTGTGAGGCTCAATTGTCTCTATAACGGATGTGAGAGCTAAGGCGCAACATTGGCTGCGTAGTGATGGTTTGGAGGAAGATCCTTGATAGTTGTTTAAATTTGTTCGGGTTTGTGCCATTAGCAGTATACGGGCATCTGCCTTGATTCGTGACGACTCACTGTCTATCACGGAGGTAACAAGTGTAGTGGAAATGATGTGACATTCAGGACTTGGGCCACTGTAGTAAACCTCTGTAGTATGTATTGAGGTGATCTACCAAAGAGATGAGATGCAAAAGAAGTTACGAAGGGCGCTCTGCCAAAAGTTGATCCACTGTTTTCCCATTGCTTGGCAGTAACCGTAACACTGCCCGCAAAGTAGATCGGGGTCGGTATCCTCAAAGTTCTCACTGGCGACCCAACTACTAGGAGTATACGCATGTTTGCCCCCTACAGGTCTATCTACATAGGAAAAGTACATCCTTAACTTCGCTTGGAAGATCGTGTATTCGCATGGAGCAAATGAGAAAGTGTATCTTGCGCTAGGCTGACCTGGATGAACAGAACGTTCCTGGCCCATAAAGACATTCATGCGTGGTTCCGCAGATGTAATTGAAGTCTTGGGACTTGGGAGCACACTCCTTGGAGCGGTTTGGGCTTCCGTCCTAGGGTCGTGCCCATCGTAGCCCTTGGAGTGTTAGGACTAGGAAAGCCGAGCCAGCTGATGCTCGGCGGTTTCTGGGCTCCTTTATAGGCTGACTTGTAGGTTAGTTGGAGGCGTTGTACATGGTGTTTACACAGTGTAGCTTCAATTTTCTTAATTGCATAAGTAGGAATGCAATAAACCTGAAGTATCAAAAAGGGGCGACCTCGTATCTGACAGCACGATCTGACTCAAACCGTTGTCTTGCAAACAATCGGCTTGATAACCAATCGAAACAAAGTGCGGCTTGCATGCGCGGCGGATGACTTTAGTTATTCTTTGGGGTATTTGTATCTTAGCGAGCATCATAGCCTGCGAAAGGCTCAACGCAAGACCACCATGCCGGGTTCTATAGTAAAGTCAGGAGGCCAATCTCTGATTCCCACTATCGATATTGGTCCCTTTCTCTCTGATACCTCATCTCCAAGTGCGAAAGCAGTTATTGAACAAATTTCTGAGGCGTGCATGAACGTGGGCTTCTTCCAGATCGTCGGACATGGAATGCCGCAGGAGACAATAGATGGGCTTCTCAGCGCCGCCAAAAAGTTCTTTGACCTCCCGATGGAAGAAAAGCTGACTTTGGATGCCACCAAGACCGTTGGGAGGCGAGGGTATGACGTTTTGGCATCACAGAGCTACGATACCGGAGTGCTTCCGGACCTGAAAGAGGTTTGAAGATCCCCCATGACTTTATTCCTGACCGTCATGGTTTGACACTAGCCTCAGGGGTTTTATGTTGGTCCTGACGTGCCCAACACTGACCGTGTTGTACAACCGGGACGATACTTCATGGGATCTAATGTGTGGCCGACGTCGCTGTCGTTTGAAAGCTTCCGGGAGCCTGTAGAGCGATACTTTGCAGAAGTCAGCGACCTCGCTTTGACGATCCTTGACCTCGTCGGCAAGACTCTCCCGTATAACACAGATATCTTCCGACAGTTCTCGAATGGGCATGTCATTACGCCCCTGCGCTTGCTTCATTACCCTCCGGCACCGGCCGGCAGAGGACTCGAGGATGGCGTTATACAGTTCGGGGCCGGCGCTCACACCGACTTCGGCGCTATCACTCTCCTTGCACAGGACGAGAACCCTGGCTTAGAAATTTGGAGCGCGGAATCTCAGGCATTTGTACCTGTTGATCCGATGCCAGGAGCGTTCGTGGTAAACATTGGTGATGTGCTGTCGGCGTGGACGAGTGGACGTTACAAGAGCAGTATTCACCGCGTCATCAACAAGAACCCAGTTGATCGCTATTCTGCAGCATTTTTCTTCAATGGGAGCCGTAAGTGAAAACTGTGTCAAGCCCCGAGGGAGTGTGATCCGGAGATATGAGCTAACGCTGGGAAGTGGATTGTCCTTTGGACCCGTTAGATGGAAGTGCACCACTTATTGAGGGTCTGACGGTCGAGAAATATATGATCAAACGTATGGCCGAGACTTACAAAAAACCCGATAATCACTCATAGATAAAATAAATAATTGTTGGCATAGTTCAATTGATATGGAAGTCTCTAGGGTCGCAAATCTTTCTATTGCAAAACAAATGCTCTACTATGCTTTGGGTTTATCAATTCACAATAACGTACTGATAAGGTCATTAAACAAGATCTGTACCTTGTTGTACCTAGTATATGTGAAGACGTACTACTTCTTGATGGGAAAAAGAGGAAAAATTTATGTAAAGAGTAGCTATTTTCCTGCTATTTGGTAAAAACGGCCTAATCATAGAGTTCAATTCTCATTTCTCACGGCTATTTACCCCTAAAACTGACATTCAATTCCTAAACTTCTCCCAGAAGGCCAATGCTTCGATTCACTGGCCTGGGTAGCCTTCAAATGACAAAGTGCCTACGTCCCTTGCCTGCTTCTTAGGGGTCCGGCAATTGTTAGAGTCTTTGAATCCTTTCGCCACCGTTTCGGGAACAACAAACTTCATGGTGTGGTCATCTTGTGGTTCTGGCATTGACTTGGACTTGGCTGCGCTCTTGCCCCACGATTTCGCCTTTGTAGTCTTCTTCGGTCTGGATGATTCGATTTGTCTGGAGTTGTCTTATCTAGCTGAGTTTCTGACTTATCTTCGGCTTGGGGTTGTTTGACTTTGAGGTTTTGCTCGATGCAAGATCATCGCTTGAGATGGATTGGTTGAGCTTGCTTTTCTGTGGCTTCGCATATTTGGTACTCATACCAAATCACGCGCTTAAGAGTGCATCAACTCACATTCAACATACTTTATATGGCCGCAGTAGATAGATTTGGGGTTCTGTTCCACCGAAATGATCAGCTGACGAACGAAAGTGGCCTTTTCGAGAATGATCGCTACTTTCGACTATGATCGTAGATGAAGGAATTGCTGTGGTGCCGGTTGAAGCGGTTGAAGAACATGTTAAGGTTGAATGGGATCACTGGTGCTCGATGAAGGGGCCACTGCCTGCTGAAGGGGAGGTCTGTCTGAAATAATAAATCATGAAGGCACGAGGTCGTAGGACGTCCATATTTCTCCCAATATCAACATCTGCGTGTGCAGCTGAGCAGGAACGTCCTCTTAGCCCCGCGAGCATGCCTGCGGAACAGTGCGCCCTTGATAGTCAGCAGAAAACTCGAGATCGACCTCACCTTTTCCCTTTCTACACTCAAAAAATGTATTTTGGTGTAATATCGTATGCCCTGAACTCGCCTGGTAGGTGCACCTACAACTATGTTCTAAGATGGCTATGCCCGCATAATGTATTTCATATTGAATTGTATATGTAGATTGCTATGGTGTGGTCGTATTGAGGTTCCCGCCACGTAGTTCGAGGATCTTGACAGATACGTACTGCCACTAGCTGACGCGTTTGCGAAGTGATTGTGACGTAGCTTCCAAGACTTTTAGGCCGATCATGTGCAACATGACAGTGATGGTTACCAAACTCTACCATCGTAGACTGAGGGCAGTCGAGCCTCCCTTCCGCATTAGCCGTCACCTCGGCTTTTGAACTCTCCACAATAACCAATGGGGGGTGCGCTAAAGTGATTTTTGGAGCCATGATATACACCAAAGCCTGCAGAAAGCCGCTGGTGCAACGCGTATCAGGGTGTTTGATTGGTTGATGCCTCTGTGGGCACTCAGATTTGTCAAAGCCAATCTAGGCTAATTACATCTAGGATACGCTCCACATGTGACCTACTGTGTATATAAGATAGCCTCGCCTCCCTTGTATAGCAAGGAGAACTTAGACCTCAAGATAATCAACGGGTATTACATGTATTACTTCTGACAAGATTACTCTTGGCGCCCTGCCGCTGAAGCTGGTTGGTCCTACCGTATCTCATGGTACGAGTGTAACGAGAGCATCAGCAAAGAAGAGGGATTCTTGAGTCAAGAATAGGAAGTTTTGGACTTATCATGACTACTTTGGCAATTCGGTTTCAAAAACTCTCCAACCTTTGGCCATATTTACCATACTAAGCCTTACTACTAGGTACTCCGCTATATAGATCTCGAATAATACTCTAGAAGTCTTCTTCTTTGCGAAAGCTCAAACATCATCGTTGAGAAAGAGTACCGACCTTCGCCATGATGCATCTCATGAGATGGCCCTCTCTGCTTGCAACTTTTGTTGTCCTAGCATCTGCACATCCAGTTAGCAACGATACTCTTGTCGGCGCTCGGAACGGCGCCCCGTGTTGGTACCGGTCAGTATGGAAACATTGCTTGCAAGTAATTTTCTAGCCGTTTGCCAGATATACTAACATCAGTTTAGTAAGTCAAATATGATATCATATTTATAAAGCGAGACGAATATTTCCCCGGGCAGAAAATTGGTCTGGGGAAATGTAATATTTCCTGTCTGATGTCTGATATACCTTAGAAAATTTACTGACCCAGAATGTTTTCGGCTCGCAGGGTACTGTGCTGACGATGTGTGCACTGTAAATTGCGGTCATTGGCTTCAGATCTCCGACCCAACCGTGAGTGATCCATTCTTGTCATTATTCCTCCCTCTGTCAGTTTTTGCAAAGCTCTTAACATACATGCATGTCTCAGGAACATAGTTAACTCTAGGAACACTAGAAGAAGTAATTACTGACTTAAGGCGATCGCAGTGCTGGAATGAGTACCCCCGCAAGTCCATCCAGTGGAATGGCTCACCGTACGGGGCATACGCACTGATAACCTCTCCAAAAGTTGGATGCCCGTGCCAGAACGGATGTCTCGCGATATCTAAATGGGGCTTGTCGAGTGGTTGCTACAATATCACAGAGTTTTACGACGATGAAGACCAGTCCTTCCGCTTCATATCTGGGGGATGCCCGAAGAATCAATGTTGATGCGATGCTGGTCTATGTAGCTTCAGCAAAAGCCTCAGGGTGCTCTTTATCTTGTTTGCCGTATGACTTCTTTTGCATTACATGTACACTAGGCTATGGTTAAGGGTAGTGTTGACCCGATAAGAAAGAAATGATCACTGGAGAAATGTCTATCTCTGACCCAGCGACCGGCCAGTCATGGCCATGGGTATCAATTTTGTAGTGCTGAAGTAGTCCTGATGTACCTTTACATGTCCAAACTGTATGATGGACGCTGTTGGGAAGGTCGGTGACGGTAGAGGAAGTGCAGTCGTCCCGAGTAGCCCACCGAGATAACCATTTAGGTATAGCCGGCAGAGGTCCTCCCCGACCGTTGCCACTAGTATAGGGAATCGTTGTGTTAGCTCCTCCGTGACTTTCTAACACGGGTAGCGGAGAGCGAGCCAAAGTGCAGTTACCATTGCCTGTTCAATCCGTGTACATGGCTCCGGAGACAATGGCGAAAGCAGCAAATTGGCCACCATGGCCAGGACTACAGGCGAGAGTATCGATGAATCCTCCTCCATTGGAGTGGCCAGCAGCGTAGACCCGAGTAGTGTCAATACAATAGTTGGCTTGGATGTGGTTCACGAGATCAGTCGTGAAGACCTTATCGCTCACTCCCGGTGTCGCGTAGGTAGGGCCCTCCCAGTTACCCTATTGACCTGAATGTCAGTACGGAATGAGCACAGCCCTCACACCCGTCGCACTGTGACTTACATTCACGCCTTGAGGGTACACCACCACCATGTTTGGGTTGACAGAAGGATCTGAGAATCTCGTGGTTGCCTCCAAGTTGGCCGGAGTGTCACCGGACCCATGATAGGCAATTAACAAGGGCATCGCGGTGTTGACATTGTACGAAGATGGTAGATGGATATCTTAAGACCTCATTCCACCGCTGCTCTGTATAGTGAAAGTTGAGGTCGAGCCGACAAAATCATGGGACGTGCCACATCCTGCCGATGAAGCTGCTTCAGAAGCGCTCAAAAGAGTGCCAGAAAGGCCAGAGATCGGGTAGACAGCATTATTTTATCTTAAGGATTTCGATACTAGATTGCAATCAAAAATTTCAGAACAAGAAGAGCATGATATATACTTTTTAACCAGGTCTCGGATCATTGCCCCGTCATCTTGATTTCCTTATGCCGAACTCCCTTACGCTCTCAGCACCAAAGTGCTCGCTCGTATTATCAATCGTAAATAAAGCCGAAAGCACGGTCAAGAAGAACTACTAGTGATAGCGTCTAGGCAGTGATCCTTGATTGCCTTTTGTGAAAAGTGGTAATGAGCTCGGTCTATACACGCATCTACACAGTGAATTACGACCTTATTAATACGAAGTACATGTAGTATTGCATCAAGTTGCACGCTAATGCAAGTGGTTTGAAAGGACATTGGCCACTCCTTGACACTTGCAGAACGCCTGTTCGGCACTGCTCTAGATCACCCCGTCTCTGCCGAAGGCCCGAAACCATCTCGACACGTGGAGCACGGTGCAGAATTGGGTTGGGGTAAAGATCCGATGACATCGCTGGATCATTCTGTCAGACTAAACAAGTTGCAGTGGTCAATCTGATTGGCTTGAATCCGCCAAGCCTAATGGCACTACAGCGGCTGTTTCAACCGGGCCGACGACCAGGGAATGTGCATTAGGTTCTTAGTCTACCCCAGAAAGGACCTTTGGAGTTTCGTCTTAAAGAGTAATCTCACTGGGCAATTAGTGAAGCATGACGTTCGGTGTCGAGCCCAACATGGATCTAGTAAGGCATTCATACTTCAGAGATTGTTGCTGGCCACTTGACTGTTGTCGTAGTGAAATCGGTTCCGAGAAGAGGGCTCAATACCATCGAGGGAGAGGCGCGCAAGCCCCCGCTCGTAACTATGCACAGTGAATTCAATAGAATCATTGTCTGAGCGTAAAAAGGTAATTTGTAAAGAAGCTCAACACAGATTTTATTAATGTCATACTTGATGATGGAGGCGATGTGTGGCTCCGAAGAGCTGTATCAACTTGGTAACTAATAAACGCAAAGCCGATGCGCTTGTGTAAGCGCTTGAGCCCTGAACCCTGTGTCAAAAAAAGTCTGCAAGGAAGGATAAGTATATCTATTTGTAATCTCAGAGCATTGGGCACAGACCTTTATCTACTCTTACCCATGCCTCAGGCTCCTACTAGGCAATTTCCTCGCCCGTGGTACCGCGCCTGTAATCTTATTCATTTCCGAAAACTGAAGGACGGGTCGAGCCACACTTCGAACACTGTAACCTAGCTGGAAACTGGAACCCCTGCCAGGTATCAGCTCGTCTGAAGGCACCGCGCAGCTGTCGAACGTCGCCATGAGCTCCTTGACAGTGATCATGGGTGGTGGTGGCTGCGGCGTCATGTCATCAGGTATGAACGGGCATTGTTGGCTGCTATTCTTCCCTTATAATGTTCTCTCGGGCCATTCTGGTCGACTTGGCAAAGATTCTATCACCATGCGGACTGGCCATTGAAACAGATGTGCTTCTTCCACCGCATTTCTGGAAGGGGTCTCTGTTTTCGATACTGTGGATCTGCTCAGCATAAAAGCGATGGCACATGTAATCAGTAGAGTGGGCAGGGCTGCGACAGGATACCAAAAAGCTGGTACAGTTATTGTCGTAATACCGAAAATTGACTGGTCACTGGTAAGCATGACAGCAGAGCATTTGAGCAAATGAAGAGTCGACAGAGCCAAGTGGAGTAAGGCTTACCGCAATGAACGAAATGGGGAGGAAAATCATGGCAAGTATGTTAAGTCTCGCCACAGCCTGGCTTTGTATGACCGTTTCAAGATTAAATGCCTTACTGGTTAGTTTGTGTAGACTCTAGAAGTCACTAGGTAGAGTTTGGTCTTACTAGACTGAGCAAATTTTTTTGCTGCTGCATAATAGTATCACAAGTACTCCCATAGAAATTCAGGAGCTCAGCGATATAATCCATTCGTGTTTCGAAACCTGCTTTCATTTCTATAGATAAAGGGTAGGATAGAGTCAAGCCGTGTTTGAATCGTTTAAGGGCCGCCTGATGCATTCGAAGTCCTTCCTGGAGTGCCAGGGTTATGGAGGCGTCTCGGTGCAAATCGAAGGTTTGCTGAAAGATGGAATTTGTGGACTCTCGATCAAACATATCCTAAAACATCATCAGTCACATCGTGGATGGAAATAGACCGTCCGGCTGGTATCATGTCCCTACATGCTCTTTATCCTCAAGGTCTAGTCGTGCACGCTGGAGGATACTATCCCAATTCGTCAAAATATTGAAAGTATCAATAAATATCCACGGTAAGCAGGCATGTAATCTTTCCCAACGGTAAGAGTTATTGAAGAGATAATGGTCCACAATCTTCTTAGTGAGCGTCTCGGTTTGATCACCTCCGAAGAGTATGATGACTGGTCGTTCTGGGTCTGAAGGAAAAGCCCCCGATTGCTTAATCCAGGTGGCAAGCTAAACCACTGTTAGCAAAATAGCCTTTATATGACAATCTGTACCGGACCAGGACGTACCGGAGAGCGGGAAGGCTTCCACTTTGATTGTCTTGCCTGCCGTGAAGAGTTCGGGCTATTTGAGGAGGAATCAATGTCGTAATGATCCATAACATAGCAAATTTCCCTAGCTAGATTGATTGAAAAAGCATAAGCTTAAGGATGGTTCACACAGAACCAGGTATCGAACCTTGATCGCTAGTACTGAACATGGGAATCATAGCAAGGCTAAGACCGTCATTAACCTCTAAGAAGCTTTGGAGGGAAAGTCGGGAATGCCATCTGAAGCGACACACCAGCAGACCTGAACCAGTTCTCAAAAATGCTGGGGATCAATTAGTTCTTCTCGCCTGAGCTATATAGTCTGATTCAAATACATGAACACTAGACCAGTTGTGACTGCCAGTTCTGCAGCGATGATGTTATAGAGCAGGTTATCAGGGCCGCGATTGTGGAAAGGATGAGTACGAAACGAAACGTCTTCGTCTGCTTCCCGTTTCGTACCTATAGTCATTTTGACCGTGAAGTCCTTTCGGAGCAGCTGGTCGTGTAAAGCTCGAGCCATAGTAAGATGAAGTCGATACGATATTCCGGCGATGTCGCTTGGGAGAATGCTGAGAGGGTCCGTAATACTGTGAAAGAGATCGAGTTTCCAGCCTCAATTTCCGGTTATTGCCTGCTAATGAGGAGAAGGTATTGATATGAAAAAGCTATCGAGGGGCCTATGAGTATTTGCGGTGATACTGCCAGGGCGCATTCAACACAAGGTAAGCAGGTCGCGGGGTAGATTCGATCTGCCCGCCGAGCCCCTACCTTGTCAGCAGCGTCTCATCCGCTGTGCATACAGCTTATAACAGTAAGGTCGCAGTGGTGAAAGAGATATTCGATTGGTTCAAAAAAGGAGGAAAACCTTGGCAGCGCACGCCACCACCAGGCATTGCTAGGCTTTTATGCTGTGTAGGGCTGATTTAGCTAGGGCAACGAAAATGAGAAAAATGAGTCTTCCTTGACTGAACTGAAATTTAGTATCCCGTTTGGGGCAGTTCTTGACCCAATTTAACATCAACTGATTGAGCCAAGAAAATCTATTATGTGAGCGACAGTGGCCTAACCTCGAGTTAGTATTAATAGATCGTTACTCTGGCATCCGTTTATCTCTGGTTATACTGATACCAACGCATTTGCTATGGGCTTCGAAACTGGCCAGCCGAGAGGGGCTGTTCCGTGTACCAAAGCCAGTGTCATCGGGTCCCACTACTCTCGAAGGCTCAACATGAGTTCATATCTTAACGACAACTGCAGGTAAGACGCAAAGGCCTTCTCACAACCCCAAAGACCGGTACTTGTGACTAAACGATTCTTATGCTTGAGAACAGTTGCGCATAGAGAAAGAAGCCCCTGTAAAGAGCCGAACGGAGAATAAACATGAGGACTATGAAAATATCGGGTTCCATTAAGGGACTATGGGACTACCCATTGAGTATAGAGTAGGTATTCAATAGCAATGATAATGGCAATGTAATCGGGCTTTCATGAGCACATGATACAACCAAATGAAAGCCCTGCATCCCCAGTCGTCTAAGAGATGAGCCATAGACCATCCGAGTCGATCAAGTACCATGAAAGTTGACTGATGGAACCGGTGTCTACACATCTCACTATAAGTCCCAGGCTGAAGTGATCATATAGAGAGTAGCCCGAAGTTGGTTTAAGGAGCTGACGAGAATTTATCAACCAGATTCGTCGTTACTGAATTCATCTTGAAGGCGGTTTTATGTTTCGTGGATGTTGAATAAACGTCGAAAAGGGTCGGTAACCGTTACAACTGTCCAGCTTTCTAGGTTGCCAAGCACGCCAAATCAGTGCCAAGAGCCAAGATTGTTCAAAAGAGCCGTAGCAAAACCAGCGACGACCAGCTTGTAGCAATGACTATGCTGGCCAAGATGCATGGAACTTGAATAAGCCGACCCCGACCCAGACAAGCCCATGGCCTAATAATGGGGTAGGGGCCCCAAGGTGCCTGGCATTGACAGAAAAAAGTGGAATGGAACGGCGTCACGGGGCAAGCACTGTTCAGTATGAAGGCGTGCATTCTGACATATAGAACTTGTTAGTCCAGGTGACAAACATCGTCAAGATTTCAACTACGACATGACTTTCGTAGCAATAATAACCAGTATACCGCCAACGTCGACCCAGAATACCACAGCAATAAACCTACAGATAATACTTGATTTCGGTATGCATTCAAGGTGAAGAACACCGTCTCTATGACGTCTTGTAGAGTCCTCACCCTCTACTCAACAGGGCTTGGCCTTCTGTCAAACAGGTTACGAGATACGTCAGTATGAAACATCAATCATGAACATATTAAATTATCAAGCAGCAGGGAATAACAAGACACAAGGAAGGCAAAACAGAATATAAACTGTATAGGGTATCCAAAAGACAAAGCACCCGAAAACTCCTAAACCAAACACGCAGACCACAAAACTACCTGTACCCAAATGAGAACAGATAGATGTTACCTAACAGACAAATGCAAGACAACCAACCAGCAGGCACACCAGGGCCCGCCCGCCCAGTTCTATGACTAACCATCAATCAGTGACCAGAAAGCAAGTCGCTTAAATCACATCTCACCTTCTACTCCACGCCTTGCTCTTCACCCTCACGACCACATCTCACTATCCTGACTAATAAACTGACTAGCCAGCGCATCACCCCCCTTCTGCGCCCTCTCCATCCAATGCCACGCAACGCAAAAGATAGCCGGATCCCTCTTGATATCGCCATCGGCACCGACACCAACAATTCCTCCTGGTCCTCCTCCTAGACCACTCATCCCCCCAGCACCACCACCTACCCCCAAACCAGCCAAACCCGCAGGGAAAGAAGATGAACTCCGGCCCGTGTTACCTCCGCGGGCGGCGCTGCCACTGCCGAATTTCTCCATAACCGCCTGCTTGAAAACATCTCGCGGTTTGGTAAGCGGCAGCGTAACCCGGGGGACAAGCTCAGGATTCGACAATTGAAACAACCCAAGCTCTCTTTGCGCCGTGGAATGCCCCTCTTTAGCAGCGATCGTGAGCATCCTAGCCGCAGTCGGCAGTGAACTGCTGTAAAGCGCCCCTCGGAGGTACGTGGTTTCAGGGTCGGGGATATCGGCGTTCGGATTGCTACTATTCGATCTAGCGACCACCCCGTCTGCCACTTCGACCATAGTAGAAATAATCTCCTTCTTCAAGGAGACGGCCGCGACCATGGTGTCGAAATACGCGTCATTTCGGTCTAGGTCAAGGACAGACGAGGGTACAAAAGCGCTGATGAACTGCAGATCGCGGAAGAGAGTTTTAGGCCGGATATCGGGGTCTCGGAGTAGGGACTGGAGTTCCTTGCGGATGGCTTCTTGATAACCTTTGGGGGCGGGGGCTATAGACCGTGTTTCGGCATTCAAGGCACTGCGAGTAATGACATTCGGACTGGAGGCTGCATGGCTCGTGGTTGGTCGCTTTTCTTTGTTTGACTGATCGTGTTTGCCAGAGCTGCCAAAGTCATCATTGGAACTAGGGTTGCTTCGAGCGACCAATCGCGAGCGCCGACCTCCTGACGAAATCGAAGCGCTTATAAGTCGTTCCAGTTCGTATAATGCATTGAGTTTTGTGTATGGGTTAGGGTGGACAGAGAACATTCTTAGTAGACGCTGGTAAGCCTTTTTATACGGGAATGGTGTGGGCTCGTCTTTCCTGAAAGCCGCAACGCGAGGAGACACAGTGTCATTGGTGGCAGCACTGTTGCGACTCCGTGTAGAAGGGCTGTCGTGCCTGTTCAGGCTGGGACCTGCAAGTGGAGAATCTCTGCCATCGCGAAGATTGGTAGAGCTCTTCTTCTTCTCAAGTGCTCGCGGTTTTGGCTGTTTCGTGGCGGTGTCTTGAGCTCTTGAAGGTCGTTGTACGGCTGGTTCTTCGGTAGGTCGGAGATCTAAACATTCTTGTCCCAACTCGTTTAGCCACAAATCAGTTTCAGATCCGTAGGCATAAACGAAATTTCCGAAATCGGACAGGAGAAGACTCAGTAAAGTTTGGCGAAGATCTGCGAGAAATCGTTGCTTTTCTTCCGAGAGACGCTGTTGCAGGATTGACTCGGTAGGTGAAGCAATCCTGTCATTTTGCGCAAATGAGACTGTAGAGGGGAGCGAATGTTGATAGGGATGAGAGAACAGGCCGGGAAGATTTGCAACACTTCCGGTTGGTGACTGTGCACGAGATGTCGCCGAGCTAGCAGCCGACATAGTTGAGTGGAAAGGGGACCAGAAAGTGGTTGCGGAGTCGATGGACTGCACAGGGGATGAATGACCAAAGTATTCACGTGCGTCCATGATATCTGAAGCAGCTGTACTGGCCCGTGACAAGCTGTTGCGACCAGAGCCAATGGAAATTTGGCTCCTGTTGTGATGGAGATCTCGTATAACCGAGCCTGCGCGATTTGAAGATGACGATGTGGTGTACCTTCGGTTGTATTCACTACTAATGATGCTTGAGGCATCATCAGCACCATAGCTGCTTTCGCGGTCCCGAGTGCGGCGCGGGCCATCGAACATGTTCTTATCTCGGTTATAGAGAGGGCTAGACCAGAGGACAGGACTTGATGTGACACTGTCACTAACCAGCCTTCCTAAGCAGTTGTCGATTTCACAGCAGAGACGGTGGATTCGCTCTTCGCCAGGACAGAGGTTTTTAACGTGTGACTCCTTGATCCATTTGTTCGTCTTTTCAACTTGGTCGTCAGTGAGCTTATTGGGTCCGCCCTGCTCTTCAGTCGCAGCTAAGAGTCCAAGCATCTGGGATTCTTGCTTGTGAATAAAGCTTAACGTAGGATTCCGGAGCAACTGGGCCCGGCTATTCTGGTATTCGCCGGATTTTCGAGGGACACCCATGATCTTGAGAGCACTGCAGAGATGCCGACAATGCTCGTAGACCTCAGATGTGCGGACATCTGTTGTGTACCACATTTTATCGCGAAGAGCTTTGATGCGTTTCATCATATTGTCAATAAGCCCTTCGTGACGCTCCATGCTTTGTTTCAGCCAAATGATCCAGGCTTCATACTCCTCAAGTGCGGAGGCGGAGCGACGAAGCGAGTCTCGAGGGCCGCGGGCGAAGATATGTAGCAATGATGAGTATCCGTTCTTGCGTAGAGAGGGCGAGGACAAGGAATTCAATTGATGCAGTGTCTTCCAATACGAATGAGTCCCCGCATAATCCATCTCCTTCGTTCTTGGCTGCTGTGCTGCAGCAGTCAACATGGCAATCAAGACAGGTTCTGCCTCTTTCCGATAGGGATTTCTACTCCCCATGGTCTTTTCAGAGGTGATGACCTTGTTCTTAGAGACATATTTTGTGAGTCTCGAGGCCCGATTGCTCAATTGAGAGCTGCTATCCTCGCCCTGTGGAATCTCAAAGTCTTCAACGAGCTTCAAGATCGAATTGCGCAATTCATGGAAGTCGGTGCTTAGCTCGGGCTTCTCATCCGATTCATATTCATCGCCGTCGCTTGCGCCCGAGGAAGTGTCATCTTCTTCAATGTCGTCCTCAGGGTCGTAGATCATCTGAACGGAAAGTTTTCCACCATCGGGAGAAACAAATAGAACGGCCCACCGTTCTGCACAAGGATGGCATGTACCCGCCACTACGTCTGAGCCGAGACTCTGGACCATTTCCGACATTGCCGTACGGAGTGGACGGCCAATTTCCTCTTCATAAGCATGCGGTAGCCTGGTAGCAGATTCTGAGAAAGGAGGCGAATATCGCTGGGGCGTACCAGTGTTTTGATAGAGAAGAGGTTCATATGAGGTCGTGGCTTCGCTGCGAACGGGAGACACGCTCATGCTAACGACTGAAGTCGAGTCCATGTCTCTTCGGGATGCTCCTACGGATATTGGTTGAGAAATAGCAGAAAACCCGGAAACAGATGGAGCGCCGGATCGCAAACTCCCCGAGTAGGCGGATTGCGGCCGGCGTTCGGGAAACAGGGCATTAGCCAGGGTAAGAATATCAGCAGGGCTTACCACCAAATACGGATGGACTTCAGCCGTCTCACGAAGAGACGTAATGGATCTGGCTGGGAGTAACCTCGCTGTCTTCTGGATCCGTGATGGTTTAAACCGATTGACCAGGTTCTCAATGTGCTTCTTGGGCTTCAATGGGGTAGAGACGGGATGTCCAGCCAGGTTCGTTGGGGGGACGAGCATGTCATTCACAATTTGCTGGGCTCTCATGACGACTTCTTTGAGAATCTTCTGCCGACCGTACTCAGTAATGTTGTATTCGGCCATCATTCCGAAACTCTCGGGGTGAACCACAACACCTAGGAGCCAGTTGGAAAAGAGCCATTTCCATACAAACCAGTTCCTTGTTGTCGTGACAATCCTGGCTGGACTGCCACTTTTTTCGAGATGGCGGAGAACCTCATTTCCAAGTTCCAGGACTCCTTCGGGAATCCCTGTGGCATCCTCATCGTCCACGATGGCAAAGAGCTCGTCCACGGCTCTATCATAGAACTCACTGGCGGCTAATGAATCCTTGTCATTCCAATCCGAAATGTGGGCAAACCTAGTCCCCTGAGGATCCTGGGCTTTATCCAAAAGAAATGCACCTTCTTCCAGAATCTTCATGATGTACCACTCCATATTAGACCGGCCGGCCCAATCCCGCATGGTAGACCAGACATTGATGATGGCCACAAGAACATTTTCATATTCAAAAGTGGCAGTCTGGATGAGTCGAGAACAGGCGGTGGCCCAAACCTGTGTCCGTTTCTTATCCTCGGCACTATTGGGACCGGCAGAGTTTGCGAAACAGGTATAGATCAGTCCAGATAAGGGGTCGTGCCGCTGGAATGACAGAAGACGCTCTACAGCAGTTAATGCAGCGGCTGAACTTTTGTTCGCATTGCTAGAACTTTGGGACAGGGTGTAGAAGGGTAGGACGGATTCTATAGGCTCCATGCCTTGGTGGAACACTGTCAGGGCCCGTAGTTCGGTAGTACTCAAGGCGCATAAGCGGGAAGCCAGAAAGTCCGGATTGGTCCGCAACTGTGTTAAAAAGTTCAAGATGGTGTCGTGCGCTATGGGAGAAAGGTCAGCAAGAAATGGAGTAACAGCAGTACCACTGATGCTTCCAGCGACACTGGGCGGCTGGTCCAAAGTGTCGGATGAGGCCATGCCTGGAGAACGGAGGGATTCCATGTCGGGCTCTAAAAGCGCAAAGCGTCGGGTAGCGTCGCAACTGTTCCGAACATCCTGGATAGCATCAAAAAGCCTCGCAAAAGTGTGAGTTTCACCGGTGCGAAAGAGCTCGGCCAGATTTCGCTGGGCAATCTCTCCGCACCGCGTAAGACGCGAGGAAAGAGCTGTGGAGATTAGATTCCTTTGCAGGCGGATGCGCGTATTGGCGCGCTTGCGCTCCTGGTACTTGGAGAGGCGGACCTCATGGGCCAACTTTTCCAAGGTAGTGCCTTCATCCTCGGTGTTCACAAAGTTGTTGGTGTAAAGCGATACATCGTCCAAAAGAGGTGTTGGTGACTGTCGGAAAGCAGTTTCCTCCTTGGTAGATGAAGTAATTATTGGCGCCCGGTTCTGAACCTTGGGGCTGGGTTTAGGTTTTGGTTGGGCTGAGACCTGAGCGACTAGAGGTTTCTGAGGCACACTGGTGCCCAAATCCTGTGTCACACCTTCATCGCGTGGCTTCTGCACATCATTCTGGCGCGCTGGAGAGGTATCAGCAGACTCTGGAGGGGGCGCGGAATGAACAGGACTTCGCGATCGATGTCGACGCGGAGGCTGCAGCGATCGGGAATCGGGCGTGGGAGAAGGCGATCGTGAGGGGACGGTGACGTTCGGCGACACAGCTAGAAGGGGGAACGAATCAGCAACTACCTAAGATGTAGAAATGAAACGTTCCAATTGATTATCTGTCTATCTGTATGCTTTTAAGTGTCTCTCTGTCTACTCACGGTGGTTATAAGCGGGCGAGGAAAGAGAACGCTGCATGGAAATCATGATGAGTCCATATGAGAGATCAGCGAAGCCGGCGCCTGTGATAGCAGCACCCGCACCGGCAGATGGAGCTATCTAAATGGCCAAGTTGGGAGTCTCGCTGTAAGAAAGGATAAAAGAAAATTATTTATATCCAAAGATAGACACACGGATCCTTCAGGAGAAGAGGACGTGAGCAGCACGTATAAGTGAAAAAGCGAAATGAATGTTGTATTGTTGTAAGACGAGTTGTCGCCGTCGATTAACAAAAGTAACCCAGAAGTAGTGGGGTGATAGTCTAGGGTGGTTGGGATCCGCTAGGGAATAGTTGGTTGATTGGTGGTTGAGCTGTCAAAGCTGCCAACGCTACCCCGAATAGAGAAAGTCGGGGATTTTAGGATGCGGGAAGAGACGGTGTCGGTATCGTGAGAATGAGCCGGGTTGGCGGGATGGTCCCTTTTAGCTCATCTCAGCGGATCCTGCGGTTTGTTGGAGAGAGCGTGGCAAGTGGGTGTCCTCTTCGTCGATCTCCCTCTTTTCTAAGTCTATCGAATCTCAAGCGGGATTGGATTCCAGTGTTGGAGGGACCCTTGTACTGGGGCGTGCGACAACAACCAACAGACTTGTAGTAACTGAAGAAAGGTATTATACCAACAACCTCTCTCAGAATATGATGTTGGTGGTTTTGATTGCGACAGGGAAAATCAGAAGTGAAGACAGGAGAAGAAGAAAGAAAGAATCAAAAGAAGCAGAAGCATGAGAGGGGACGAGAAGGTATGTTCTTCTTGATGTCTTTTTGCTTTGCCCCTTGTCGAGGCCAGCAGATCATGTCAACTACCAATCACGATACAGCATGTCGCTGTCGTTCGTGCGCTGGGGACCGACTTGGGGCTACATCAAGACGAATCAATCAATGCCATCCACCACCCACGTCGATGACTTTCCCCACTACTATACTCATCAAGAGGTAATCCGTATTACAGCAGAACCAGCAGCACATGCCCTGGAATACCTTCTTCCGACACATCATCACGCGCACTTCCACATGTATTACTTGCCTACTTGATCGAGACCTACATGCGACCTTTGAAATCGCCAGTGTCACGACCACTCACTTGAGCAACGCTGTGCAAATTTCAAGTACGACAGGTGAGACTTTGTTAAGGATTCCAAAGCGGTGCTTCCTATTCGACCGTCATCGCGGCGACGACGTTGAAAACATGTCGAACAAATCTGGACCATACACCTACCGACACGGAGGTTATGGAGGATCGGAGGCTACAGTGACCGATAAAGAATCAAAAACCAATATCTCGGTCACTCGGTCATCAGCATGTCAGGATAGGGAAGTACCTAACCAGGTAAGCATTAACACGTTGGCACGTTTTTTTGCCACCGCTCCTTCTCCTATCCGTAATGTCTCGAATGATTACAGGTAGACAATACAGCACAAAAAGAAGAAAAAAAGACGCAGACGGGCGGACAACCGCTTGCTGAGTTGGCCGTGCATACTGCAAGGTATCAGAAACCAAAAAGCAAACTAACCTCTCCAGCGGCTGAGTTTCGCCAATCATTATGCCGTGCTGGTCAGTGGCCAGTGGTTTTCACGCTCGCCCGGGCGGACCGTACCGAATTCGGGGATGGGATTCATGCGAGAGGTCAACCACCTTGTTTCTCATCCAGCATGGGCAAATCGCGGCAAGCATGAATCCGTAGATGAAGAATCCAGATCCCCATCTGCCCTATACGGTATAAACCTAGTAAAAATAGTCTCTTGAACCCTTGTCTTCTTGTCTTCAATTCGCCGCATATCGAAGGAAGAGACAGATGATACAAGGGTACAAAATAGACAAGCGTCGCAGGGACCTGCAGGTCGTCCAATCCCCGTTGTCCACGCGCCACCGACCGTTCAAAGCTCCATCTTTTTCGACCATTTCCTTTCCCCTTCTAATCTTTTCGACAATGCCAACGCATCGAAATGGCCACCTGCAATGCCCGGTCCACGTTCCGCCCTTTGCTGAATGTCCCATAGCGGTTGGCTAGCAGTCATGCATTGGTTTTTCCCGTACCTGTATCTCCCATCCCTTGTCTTTTTCGAAACCAGTGGTTTGGGGTCGACCAGTGCATGGTGTCCATGTATGCGACGACGCTGGTGGAAAACGAGAGATGAGGGGTCCTACCAATCAATCACATCTCGTCCTTATTGCCGGACATCACCCATTCCTCGTGGCCTCCCCATTTTCACTGAGATCCATCTGGTCTTCCTCCTCATCCGTGGTCAATATTGCAAGCACTATAGGAATCTACGGTTGCGAAGGCAGCTGACGATGCACGTCGGCCGCAGGTTACAGTTTCCAAGCTTGGACAGGCTCGCCGCGCCGCCTTTTTACTAGGGTAGTTCGTCCAATATCAGATAGACCCAGCGACAAAAAGGGAAGCGACATAAAAAAGCGCAAAGAGGCGCAATAAGTTATTGGATACACGAAACTTCCCAGTGGATATCGTGTACCCAGGGACAGCGGCGCGTTCCCTCCGCCTCTCTTGAAAGAATGGAGAGAAGGCAAGATTTGGCGCACCCCGCTGTCATCGTGCCTTGCTTTATCTAACGTTCACCAATGCTCTGGATTCGACGTGGCGTGTCTAAACAACATCCACATCCACCTCCCAGACCACTCACTTGCCTAGGCACGATGATACGTGCAGGATATCGCTCATCTTGCACAAAGAGTGTCGCGCCCAAGGAAAGAAGAGCCCTATAGCGACTACGGCTACCAACCTCGAGGTCCACCTGAGCAACTGCAGTTCGCCTACCACAAGCTCCCCTACCTCGGCGCGAACTGCGCCGGAAAGATACAACAAGCATGAACCCGGCTTCCCTAGTTTCCCTCCCACGTCCACAACATGATATGCTACCCCTGTGCACATTCAATGTCGGCTGCCGCTGTCATTACTTGTCAGGGAAGGTAAGCTCACTTTTTACTCTGAAAAGGCAAAAGGAAAGAAGGATAGTGTACCCAAGCTTTCCTTCCATTGTTGTACCTACGTGTTACCGCGGCCCCAATACGTGTTTGGTTTACTTCCCCTTTTGTGGCCAATGTCCATGTGCCGAGTACCCAGCAACTCTGACACGTTCTAGCCAAGCACGTAAGTCAGCCAGGTTGCATGCAAGTGAGAGCTGGCGGCTGGTTGCCTTATTTACTGCTGCGAAGGCCTTATAATACATGCATGTAGGTAGGTAGCTTCTGACTACATGCATCACCATACATGCAGGATGACAGTACGTAGTCTGTAGAAGAGCGAGACCCAGCCCAACCCGATGAGGTAATTAAATGAGCTCTGAGCAGTACCCAAACACGCCTCCAACTTTGCCACCCTTAGGCACATGTATCATGTCCATCCACACATTGGATCGCCTCTCATACCATCTTTTACCCCCAACCCAGCTGAAAAGTAGGCACGGAGAAGATCCAAGACAAACTGAACCGAGCAAAAGACATCCACTTGCGCAGGTACAGCCCAACATAGCCCAACTTTGTTGTTGACGTGGTCACGAGATCCAGATCCAGCCTAGGATCCACTAGCCCTAAGGCATGTCAAGGCTGGAGATGCGCTACTCCATCGACGATGTAACGGGACCTGCCTAGTTACTGTCGTAGGGCGGTGGAGGAGCTTAGGTTAGTTGAATTTCCAGAACATACGCGTAGAAAAATGACTAAAGATAGGATGTGCCTGTCTCTCCCAGCGCTGCCCATCACCGGCTATTACCTCACTGGCTCTTTGTACTAATAATAGTAGTTATGTTTCTACTCTGCCGCCTAGGTGTCTCGTGGCCTTTCAAGTAGTTAGAAGGGCAAGATGATCAGCGAAAGTCGTAATTAGCAGAATGATACAAGAAGGAATAAATAAAAACACCCAGAAAGGTAGGGTCTTGACTGTGGGATGAACTTTCAGCTTGGTATCAAATCCTGGCTTTTGAAATTCCACCAGCATAGCATGTTGTTGAATTCGACATGCACGTAGTTCCAGTATGGACTGGTCTCTTATCTGTTGTCAGTCGTGACAAGCTGTTGAAATACATATGGAAAGTAAGAGTGGTGCCTGAGGCTAGATTTACCAAGGCGTAAATGACTATAATCATTCCCGGTATACCCAGCAATGCTACTAGGGTCTTACATCAAGCAGGACCATAAATGCGCTCAAGTCTGGAGTAATTTATTATATAACACACACCTACGCTCGGACTTGGGGACAGAGCTCTGCCTGCCTCTCTAAGTAGAGTAGGAAGCATGTTAGGAGAATATGTGGTTGAACAAATAGGATATCTATTATCACTACCCTCGACTTTGCTGGCACAGCTCATGACTTTCCCAGCGACGATCTAGACCATTTTTACCAACAGCACAAAGGTGCAGGTGTATATCACCAGCCAGCGCACCCACGTCCTGGAAACGAGCGCGCACGAACATGACCCCCACCCCAGAGGTCCCAGAGCAAAGGAAACACGACTTTCTGACGTTAATCATTATCACTTATATCTCACTTTCTCTTCTCACGCACAATGAGAAGTCTTCATGGCCGTCGCCCCACAGGCAGCCGTGACGACTTCACACACCAGCGGCTTGGGATACCCCGGAGTCATGGCCCTGCGGATCTCGCCTAAAATTTGCCGGGGCTGGGCATAGGGTCAATCGTGGGGCACAGAGTGTAAGAAATACGCGCATGGCTCCTTCTGGTGGAGATTTTCGCGGATATGTGTCTTTACGACCTTAAGGAGGTCTTGTAGCATGACCTTGGCATTATTTGCCCGGTCCGGGTCCCTGGCCAGCATTGGATCCTGGGCTAGCCGGAACCTCGCGTCCGTCGTGCACGTCAATGAGGAGCGGACGGCTGAAGTCAATTCCTTTTGCCACTAACGGCTCTCCAGTATTGTCGTCGTCCTCATGTGAAGAGAAGTTGTCGTTCCAATTGTATTCCAGTTGAATTTGGCGAGTCACGAATGGTGGGTTTCAACTGATGGCAAGGGTCTCATGGACTTGAGAGTGGCTTCCTTCGTCATCACTATCAGATGTGTTGTATAAAGGGCTGCTTTGACTGAGCTTTTCATTACCTCTGGCGGTGCTGTTTACTCTTAAGTTAGGGACGCTGGGTCCACCGGGTGTACATGCGTCTTGCTGCCGTAACACGCTCTTTTCATTGTAACCAGCTATATCATCGTGGGTCGTGTGTACGGACTCTCGACCACCTCCTCTTCATCTTCGATATCTTCTTCGTACGAATTCTCGATGAAATGGGGTGGTATATTATGCTTTTTGTTGACGCCTGCCGTGATCTATTCATGTCATTCGACCACTCTAATATCTGTCCCTCACGATCGAAGCAAATGACAAATATCGAAATACTAGGATTGTCGCGCCACCAGACTTGCATGGTGTAGAAGCCTATCATATAATCGTTGCTTATGGTTAGCAAGGGATCCAATGAGTTTGAACAAGCCAAGGCAAGTAGACGTGCCTCGTTTACTGAGAGTTACAACATCACAGATGTCCTTGGTGAAAATTCTGCCCTTCAACTCAAGCTTTGGTGGCGGTTCGGTGATATTTGTTTCCGCTGCCCGGCTATATCTGGACAGACCCAACTTCCTCTTGCCACGGGGTACCTTAGGATTTTTTGCGAACACCATGATGTTCTTAAACAGGTAGGGTTGATACTAGAAAGGCGTAGATCATGTCAGCGAAGTTTAAAAACATTGAATACTCAAGTCAATGAGAATAAGGTACAACCAGCACGACTCACCTCTTGAACAATATCTTCTCTTCCACGAATAATATCAAAAGCGCCAAATTGTCGGAGTTCGCCCCAATTATTGATATCGTAGCCTTTCCAATCCTCGACGCGACTGGCGAGATCATCCCGTGCCCTGTCAAGCTCGCTCTGTATCATACGATGAATCACTTCCTCTAAGGAAAGCTGCACAAGTCTTCGGGCATCTGTGAGGTCATTTTCCACCTCCAATGAATCCATAACGGGTTCCGCAAAGTCAGCCGGCGGCATGTTCAGTAACTTGTTCAGTGGTATTTGGAAGACTTTAGCTGTTCGAGTGAATGCGTGTGAATGCGTGAGGAGGTCGTGACAGAAGTTCGAAGTACTCAAGAGAGAATTCGGACTCAATGATATACCTTAGGTATGTCTCGGACCTCATACCAACCAAATGCATAAGCACTCCGATAGGGACATATTAGTATAGAAAGATTGAAATCACGTGACGAGGGGATTGTCACGAAACTCCCTCCCATGGCCCCAAGCGGCCCCAAAACCGCTCTTCGACCTTTCGGCTTCAGAAGCCTGGGAAGACGGCAATTCCAAGAGTTCGCGAGTTCCGCGAACAAAAGCACGCCACCGGTCAAAATAGCAACATGTTATTCAATGCCGACGAGAGCCCCGCCTGGTGCAGGCCGTCCGATAGAAGGTGTGATGAGGGTTTGCAGCCCAATCAGCATGGTACGTGTACTGTTAGTCCTCATCGCGGACGTGTGATGCAATCGGCGGTGTCTCTCGCGCGACTGATATATAAGGCGACAGAAGTTTTGAGACCTCTTGAGCAGCTGTGAGGAGGCCGGCCACTGAGGTCATCACGCTGAGGGGATCCATGTTTAATGCGGTCCTTTCGTGCGTTCAACATGAGGAACAAGTACTCCGATGAGACGCAGAGGTTTTTGTTGATGTCTCTCTGATTGCTGCTGTCGATTTTTTTATGTTGGCGTCTGGATATGAGATAGATAGAAGCTGCTTATCCCGAAAAATAATGTCGGTATAAGAATTGACATACTAAACACACGTAAATCATATAATCACTAAAACCCCATAGAGGTAATGGTCTGGTAATCGTATCAATCATCGGAGTTCTGTTTCTACATCATTGTTCATGACCTTTTACTATATAAGCAGACCCTCACTGCCTCACTTTCTTATGGAAAATGAAACATACTCCTTGAATGCAGTGTCTGGTCGCAAAAGCTTGGCGGCAATCGAGACCACTCTGACTCAGCTAACCCAGTGAGCATCGCACTTTGCGTGGCCGCAGAGGTTGCCAAATATCTAATGGGAGTCTTTTCCAACGGGAATTAAGCTCACATCGGCAGAGATCGAGCCCTGATTCTGACGTGCCCCAAAATGATATTTGGCGCCATCTGTGCACCAGTCATTTTGTGCAGCTCGCTCCTATGCTGCACAAGATCTCTTTGTTATTGATCTTCGAGACAATCTTCATGGTGATAAATCTAGGAAGAACATAGACTACCTGCTGGCTCACAGGTCTGTATTAAATACTGAAGCCCTCTGAGGGACGGGGCAGATGTCGCTGGGTGCAAAAATGGTGATGCAGTACACTAATGTCAAAATGCAAGTCTCAAATGAATGTAAAGTGCATGAATGCAGAGTAATCATATTGTATGACAGAGAACACAATGAAACAACATCAGAATGAGTTTCTATTGTCGCAGCCATACAGATTGGATGACCGTCTACTACAAAGCCGTTTTCTATGAGAATAAACACCTGACCACCCTACTTTCCAGACATACTTTGGGCCCATATATCCATGTTTCCGTTCCCGTACCAAGGTGGCGCTTTAGTCACGCCCGATCATCCGCAAGGTAAATGCGAAGTGCTTTTCTACATGACATCCTTCGCCTCCATCATTCAACTACGGATCTTTCCACCTCAATCCGTCCCATCATGTGGAACTTGCCGGTAGGACTCAGTTTTGTTTCCAACGCCGTGACACGCCATTCCTTCTTGCCAGTTTTTTAAAGCAGGCAAAAAGCGTTGCTATGAAGAGTAGCCACTCTGCAGACAATTCCTCTTGTAGAAGACAGGGTGCTCAGCTCTACTGCCCTTGGCTGAATGCGTTTGTGGTATCGAAGGACTTGTGCTTTGAGTCGAGAGTGACGATTTCATGAGGAATGTTAACATGATCTGCGAGGGCCTGACTAGGTGAGCAAGTAGTTATTTACATTTGAGGTAATCACGCCAACAGTGCCTTGTAAGTGACATGAACATGGCTAAAATACATATTCATGCCTAGTGGAGTAATTCATGGTTAACTCGAATCATAGGGCTGCCATTTCTCCTTGCTATGGACAGCATGATCGAATGTAATGAAAAACACTGTCATAAATCAGCATCTGACCAGAATACATGTGTTGTTGTATGACTTTTGAAGCGTGAACTCCAAGTAACTCCCACAGCCCATAAGCTAAAGCAGGGATTTTTGCAAAATCGGACACTCGGTTCGAGAGCCCGTGCTGACTTAGCGCGGTGGTGCGGCGTCCCCCTACTTAAGGGTCCCACCGGATGGTGCACCCTCTTCGCTACGCTTAAAGGGAGTGCTACAGGTATCCAGGCCGTATCGGAATGCAATATGAAGTCAAAATAGATGGTGGTGTGCTTGGAGGTACTGTGACAACGGCTCATGTGAGGGCTTGGAATAGCCTTCAATTTCAAGAATCATTCTCAATGGGTCTCAAGATCTATGGTTCTCCTCGACCTTGATCTGGGTTCATGGCTCCTTTCATGTACAGACTTAGCCCCCAAAAGGCCGCCATTCCAGAGTAATACTTCTAATATTTCCTTAATATTTCCTATGGGTGTATGTGGAATGTGATATCCATTTGCACTCTACCCTCCATCATGTATGCTGGCATGCATGTCCGACATGTCCGTGTGACAGGTACCCAAAAATAGACAGTTTCCAAGGGCTAGCAAGGGATAATTACGATCCAATACACTAAAGTCTACTGACCTTTGTTGGGGCATAATCTAGGAAATCATATATCATATGCAGAGTATGCGTCTAAGGGTGCTTCTCCCATACAAAATGATACGGGCAGCCAAGTGTACGCTTATGAAATGTGTTTATGTCAAAGGGGGCATATGCTAGATCATGGATATCTACTTTACTTACATGATTTCCCGAGTATATCAATATATTGGGGCGTGTCAGTTAAGTCATGGGTTGGCCTGTTCCATCTGGTGCTTCTGTATACAGTGGATTCATTCGGTATCCTAGCGACCTTGACTCCAATGGAATGTAGCCGAACGTGACTGTCATCCATAAATGCCGGATGTGCATGCCAAAACATACATGATGGAGGGTAGTGCAAGCTGCACATCACATTCCATATCCTACCATGGCAACCATAAGGAATGAAGGCCCTTGAGAGCCATTTCTGTACATGAGAGGAGCCGTGAGATCCGAGTTGTCACGGGGGAATCATGGACCTTGAGAACCACTGAAGATTATTCTTGAAATTAAAGTTATTCAAAAGCCCTCGAAAGAGCCCTTGTCATAGTGACGTTAAGGGAACACGCCTTTTTGAGACCAACTGCGAATTCGCTATCCTTGTTGTGCTTCCATCCTGTCGTCAGGTGTTTTTAATGTCGGCGGGCCTAATGACTGCTTCTATGTATTACCAGTGTGTCTCAAATAAGGGTCGTGCATCCACGAGTACATCCGCTATGGTATACGACTCAGCAAGGGGTTTTTGTACCTAACTTCCCTTTGAGGACTAGAGGGGGTATATTTCTGGCAAAGAAGCAGTATGCCACGGATGACTTCTCTCTGTATATGGTGCTGGTCTCCCTCTTTTGGCACTACGCACTCTATATGAGGCTCCGAACTCATCTGCGGCTTTGGCTGTGGTAAGGGTCTATCAAACAGCTTCAAACTAGCAGAGGGGCTCTGCAAAGATAGGGAAGATTTGAATTGGTCAGTGTGTATGCCGTTCGTCGTCAGCAGCTGGAAGCTATAGCCTTCATCCATGCACGATTCGGGCAGCTCCTAACGTTGTCTTTGACTTGTGCCCTTGCTGTACGGAAGGTGGATTATTGTGACTCACTCTCCCTATGGAATGTGTCCGCCACATCCGAGCAATCTATCTTTACCTTGCAGTCCCACATTTAATGGGATGTCGGTATGGCGCCTAAGGGGGCCATTCTGGCCTGTCTCCATATCGCAAAGGGGCCCTTCCGTGTGATATCGGGTGCTAAGGAAACGCATTTCGGTTCAAGAATTCTTGCTGGTCTTGGGGCTGTACTACAAGCTACTATCTACTTCAGCTGTATCTGCTACTGAAGAAGGACCTATATCCCGTAAGTGGATCGCCTAAGAGCAGGAGCGTCATAGTCACCTGATACCGTCATATAAGACAGCCAACCTTTTTAAGAAAACATAGCGTCGAGGTTTATTGTCACGCGTGCATCTCGGATTTGCATGCCAGCACATGTATGAAATATAATAGCACATTCCATACCCTCTTGTGAAAATGTAGGCCTAATTATGGGGGCCGAATCGGTATATAACAGGAGCTATGGTTTCCTAAGTGTTCACGAGGAGAATCATGGACCTTGAGAACCATTGGAGGTTATTCCTGAAACTGATTCCATTCACAAGCCTTTGAACACCAGCCCTTATCACACTCATCGCCTTTGGGTTGGTTGTTTACATAAGGTGCGTGAACTGACCTCGGGATTGCCATCATCGTCAAACTTTCTCACTAGATTTCGAAAACCGATAGGACCCCAAAAGCTCCGTTCTTCTCTTTTTTTTCACAGATTTTGTTATCTATCGAGAGATTGCAAGCTGACCTTTTCAGCTTGCTTCATTTTCAATCCCAACAGACTACCGGTGACTATTTACCAACTACCATGGCTGGCTTGAGATCAGATCCCGGCGTTGCCCCTTCTGAGGCTCGGAGACCTGAAGATGATCCTTTGCGCCTATTTTTGTCTCATCGGGAGCAAACCGCACTAAGATGGAACGATCCAAATGACCCAAATCTGAGACGGAACACGATACAGAGAGTGGCCGACCTGTATGCGTTTCAAACCGCTCCCAGACCAGCCGATCCACATAGACTCTATGACATGGCATGGTTCACCCATGGCCGCTTCCAAACGTGGAACGACGACGCCGAAGGCTGGGCTCCATTGCATCCTGATATCAAAGTGGAGAAGGCGAATGACCTGTGCAAGTGGTTTCCGCCCGCCGAAGAAATGGATTTTGTCAAGGGCGAAGAGTAGGTCCTCGAGCTTGACATGCGTTCTACGAAGACTAACCGGGATTGAAGGATTCTTCGTGCCATAGCCGACAAGAACCCCGATGAGGTCTCTTCTAACAGACATGTAATGACGAGCCAAGAGGCTAAAGAAGTCATCACGACTGCGGAAGCAAATTTCGCCAAAGGCAACAATCATGAATTGGTTAAGAAGCTCATCGACAAGTTTCCAGTGACAGCGCGCAAATGCATCAAGAAGATTGTCGCCATTGGACTCATGAATTTCGCAGAACGCGCTGAGGGTGAGACCAAGTTCGAACTAGATGGGGATATTCTCCGACGCCATCTCGCTTTGCCAGTCTTGGCCAAACGCCTAGAGGAGCTTAACGGACACGACATTCCAATCTATGTGGCTGACTTTTTTTATAGCGAAGAAGAAATTCTTGCTTTAGCCCAGCTTGGCATTACTGTTCTTGATTCGAGATTTAGCATTCAACGTCATTTCCAAGAGGTCGACAACGACACATACCTGATTGCTATCGGTGATCCGAGATCGGTTATGCCTACAATTTGTCACTATTGTCGACCAGTGATCCTTCACATCAATGAGTACCGCAGAAACAAAAAAGGCGAGAAGTCCAAGGAGGATTGGCCAGAAGTTTATCCAGTCTGGGACTTAGTTACGTACAAGGGCGAAACGTATAAGGTGCCTGGGTCTTCTATCCGCCATAATCGTGTCATAACCGAACCGCTCAAACGAATGTTTGAGGATTACGAAACGGTGCATTCCTGTGGTGAGGATGATTCCAAAGGTCTCACCAATGTGAGAGAGCTGCATGAACGGGTCCTCAAAGACTCTCAGAGACCCATCTGGAACAGAAATACTGCTGTCGTGCTTGCCCGAAAGGAGGTTAGTTCAGACAGCATGGTTGGCGCCCCGAAGAACAGGTCAGAGGGGTAAAAAGACAGCCTTGAGACAGCGGACACCTAAGTGCGAGTGAAAACTCCAGGGCAGCAATTGACAACTGTATGCTGACCCCAGAAGGATTTGAGGAGGGATTCAAGAGGTTCTCAAAGTTGCTGAGCCGATTCCCACGCTTTCGGCTGTGTTTACCCCAGGAAGTCTCTCTTTTTCTTTATTCTCTTAAGTTGACTTGAAAGCACGACCGCTCTATCAAGAACAAGTCTTTACAGAGTCTTAATATGGGCAACCTTGGTGTTGTGCCATCTTGACTCATTCGCTCTTTTCTCTAGTTTGTGCAACTTGCCGGGGAACTCAGCGTTGTTTTTCCTCGTTGCGTTGACATCTGCACTGGCATGGAACCATACTAGTGTAGCTTGATCTCAGCCCCTTACTTTCGTTAAACTGAAGAATTCTTTAACCAATGCTGGATGCCTATTGCCTTGTGACTGCTTTGTATAGTCCCTCTGCCCTGTTGTTTTACTAGCCTATCAAGCCCCTGCTAATCAAAATCGCTTTGTGTGGAAAATGTTGCCGTTCGAAGGTGCCTTTCCTGTGCGCTCAGCCTAACACTGGCTAAAGCTGCCGTGGCTGGTCAGCGGCCTTGTCGGAACTTCCTCTTACTTACATTTTGCAGGGCTTGGAATTTCAAGGTCCCTGAACATGACTGCCAACTTTGACGATACCTCGAAGATACAAAGTCTAAGTAACGGCTCTTCTCACGTTTGATGTAGGCAAAATCGCTACCGATTTTTTTTTTTTTTTTTTTTGATCAGTCACCGTTTGCGACCGTTACTCTCTATGTTGTTGCCACACCTTGCGCCACAGTTGTCGCTGGGCTATTAATAGCAAATACTCGCATTTACTCACTTTTTGTCTGCATTGGGGAGTCTCATATGGAGATATTGGTATTATTACGATCCAATAAAGCATATCTTTTCAGCTTTCACTTTTTAGTTTCATAATTATGAGGTTAGTGCCACGAGATCGATATCAATCTGTAAGCTTGCTTAGGTTTTATGGGGTATGGGTTACTTGAAGGTTACTGTCTTGTGGGGCGAGTGTGGTATAGAGGACTCCATTTCTGGACGCCAGAACTTCCAGTCCTCGAGGCTTCCATACCAACACTTCAACATTTGTATGCAAAATCATCAATGTATAGTTCTTAAGCCCTCAACAGAACAAATGCTTCTATACTCTTAGGTAGGTATACAACGGCACCGAAAATTTTAGCATGCCCGGCCAATAGCCCCGATTACAGTCGAATGACCTAAGCATAGAGGCTTAGTCACCTCTGTCATACTATCGGATGAAACAGAACTAAAGAAAATACATCTTTTAGGAATAAACGTACACATAGTCAACAATGTTTCAAACGCCGCGAATCAGTCATTTATGGTCGATACCAACCTATGAATGTTCACCGCAGCCCCTCGACCAACATGTTGGTAAGACCAAGAAGTCTGACCGTCGCAGATACACTTCCATTGGGGTCACGCTGCGCGTTATCTTAGAGTAAATCAGTCCAGGAAAAGAACAGTCACGGCTTGATCTCCACCTTCGCATGATCCAAGACGGAAGACAGGGCGTGTTTTTTTACACAGTCATGGAGAGCATCCCCTATGATCACTCCACGGCTGCGAGCTGTGTTTACCTCCTATAAGTGCCGACTTGTCTATCGGGACAAGAGAGTCTACCATCACTGCTACCGCACGTCAGTATGAATAACATTTCTTGTGCTGGTCGCAGGCGCCTGGTGTGGTAAGTCGTCCATTGTTAATCTTGTCTGTTCACTGCAAACTTATCGAGGTAGCTCGGTAGGAAGTTGCAAAGTCTTTTATAGCCTATTTAAAAGGTAGTGTTGAGGCGTGGGGTAGGAAACTGTAGCACTATCCAACTATTAGAGCTGTATAGTGGGTAGCATAAGTCTAACACCAGCAGTCATTAAATATTACTTTTCATGGTAGTAAGCACGTATTTTATTAACAAACAATACACCAAGCCTTATGAGTCTGCGCGCCCAATATCATCCATCCACTATGTGTTCAACGGCACTTTCTTACTTTTAAATAAACTTCCAGAATCTCGGAGCAGGCGTACAGGATTGGAAAATACAGTGGTGCAATGCACAGTGCACTAGTACTGGTAGGACCGCACTGAAAAGCGAGCTGGGAAGATCAGGTGATTGGGCTCCTCCGACGACCACCACCTACTAGCTGCAAACGGAGTTACGGATTCTGGTTGAGCCAAGATGCTTTCTGAGCGGAAGAAGACAACATGAGTTGTACTACCATAGTGGCCTATCCTAAGGGACTTGCTTGGCTTACGGACTTTGAAACCTCGAAATAGTACTTAAGGTCATGAAGAACCTTACCGCAGCCTAGGAAACAAATGCGTTTTCCACTTTGAGGGCATCTCCGACTTTCTCATTCTGACCTCATTCTATTGAAGTAGTGGTACATTATTTCACTTATATTAGCATGGCTACCACATCTGATTAAAGCAACAATTGCTAGCTCCTCTATGGGTTTTTTGATTTGGAGTTTAAGTCGATTGGTAACCTCTTGAAGGAGCAGAGGGATCTATATAGTCTAAAGAAAGCCACATGGATAAGAACTAGGCTACTTAAATATCATAAAAATGTGAAAGCTAATTAGTGGAATAATCAACATAATAGCCCAAGTTGACAATGGCTTTGATTGATAATAACCTGCGGTATAGCTGACGGCAAACTGCAAATTAATGCCTAATTAGTAGGCACGCCGATTACTATGCCACATCTACGTATTTAAGCACGGCTGAGGCGGAGACTGATGAAGCCCTCTTAGAAGCACAACAACTTCAGCTTCATTGCAGCCATCCCGTGCTCATACGATGACAATATAACCACAGATTCAGCTATACCTGCGAGCATTGGTAAACAAGACCTACTGGAGGGAGGGGGCTTCTGAAGGGGATAGAAGCTCTCAGCTACGGGCAGTATGCTGCCCTGGCATCTCCACCTTTCGAAATTCGGCAGAGCAGATATCTTTCACCATAGCATTACTAGATGACCACTTCTCCTGGCCGCGTTACCTTCGTGCATTTATGTCCCTAAACACATCGTCGGGACAGTTCGAAACGGTTCTATCTCACGGGTCATCTCTATCACTACATGTTCTCTCCAATTCCTCCATCTCTTCCTCTTTGCCGTCCTTGCTCATGAAAAATTTGACTCTTTCATCATCTGCTTGCATTTTTCAAGAACACCACAACAGCCCAATGACTTCAAGACCTATCAAAACCCCTCCCTGTTTCACAAGCTTGGGTGGTTCAAGAGTTGCTCCGTAAAGCTTTGGTAAACTTGACGACGAAGATCTTATAGCCTCTGGATCCTCTTCTAATGGGATTATGGGTACCTCTTTATGGCATCCCGAAGGAAAAGAACAAGAATATCGAAGTAATGCGGCTTGTAGTCTTCTTAAATCCATATTTGAACACAAAGACTGTCTTCTTCGCATAACCATACAAAAAGGCCTCAGTTAAATTCTACTTTCACTCGGATTAAACGCCGATAACCCCCCGCATAAACATCGAGATCCTTAGAAGTAAACACTGACCACGCAGTACGCCTGTCACCTTATTGGTCCACCTATATAAAGTCATACCCAGCGCACGATGGAACATATGCGCAGTCGACGGCTATGATATGAGGCAAGCAACAGACGCGACTCGGGTCTCGTCAACGAAGGAGTTCTGCACCGACGCTTCCTCCCTTGCTCCGTTTGTCCTTTACTCCGTCCCTCTTAGCCACGCCTGCTACGTTGCCACTCCGTCGAGGTGAAGAATCGAAAATGTGCATAGCAAGGCCCGACGGCAGAGTCTGCGACCCGGAAAGCGGCAGTTGTCGGATGCACTGCGGAAAGCACCGTGAGCTACATAACATATCGCATAGGACGTACAATAATATCGGCGATAGAGCCCTTGCACTCGAGAACGCCGCACCTTCCGCCAGGAATGGAGTCGGATCCGGGGCCACAGCCGTCTCAACAGTGACTTTCGTCTTACGAGAAGCAATATGCGAAGACGAGTATTAGTGGAAAGTCGATCGCTTTCAAGGGGAGGTAAAGCTGCAGTATTTGATGCAACTAAATTTCAACCTCACTCTGAGGTTCCAGCTGCGTCTCCGGGATTGAACAAACCCACTCGATATTTTTTTTATCACTTGATGGCGGTTGACCGTTCCAGAATACGCCCTGAGTAGTTGTCAGATGAATGAACACACCATATAATTATCTGAGTGCAATTCTCTCACCTGCTTTTCTGTGAGATGAAGAAGGAGAAGAGAAGAGATGTAGAAGGTTTTACAATATTTCGTAGATTTTTGAGATACTTCAGAAGCTAGGAGACCCCATACCTACCCAATGTCATGAACAAAAAATATTAAGTTTGCATAATTTGAGAGAACAGCAGAGAATAAGAACGACTTTCCCCGTGAATACATTTGGATAAACGCCCGCATAACATGCGATGTATCAGAAGGAAAGCACGACTCAGCGCCATACATGACGATCCATGTATTAAAACCCCATCTAGGCAGGCAGTGTGTCCTAGCTTCCCATGCCAAACCAGACGTGTCGCGAGAGCACGCTGGCCTCATTGCGCTTTTGCTCTGCACCTTCCCGGGAGACAGAGCAGCGTGAACCCAGCTCTTGCGCTCGCCCTCACTACACAGCCGATCAGCCTTCATTCTCTTACAGCACCAAATAGATCTCCAGACAGTCTCGGAAAAATTCAATCCTCCATATGCGATTCCTCCGTCTCGCCAACCATACTCTATTTTTTCTCAGTCCGGAATTACCCATTACAGATCACTACCCAAAGCACCTTACCTGTCGCAACGCCGGTCCTCATATCCAACACTTCCATGTTCACACCGAGATCCAAATGAACGTCAAATCCAGGTGGATGTCGCGTCGTCTGCCGCTTCCACCCGGAGCTCTAGTGAGTGCTTACCAATGCGTCCGTGAACCCGCCAGTCCTTCGATCCTTCACATTACTTAACCAACCTAATACTACTAACAACTATGTGCTTTATTTTGGTATGGTTATCTCCTCATCGAACATGCCAAAGCGGGAGTCCTCGTACCCGACTTCCTCAGTGACTCCTTCGCCCACCAAGCATATGATGGCATGCTTTACCAGCCAATATCTTCAGATCGAAGCCCGGAGACTTGAAAGATGTATCCTACATAAAAAAAGGGCTCGTGCGTGTATCAGTTTCGCCACCACCCCGAGTGTTCCCGGGTCTTCCGGAGCCTTCATCCTTCGTGCGTGGGTAAGTAAGTGAGCCCAGCCTAAACCTGCCAAGCATGCCGATCTTTTGTGCCAGGTTTATTCAGAGTGAAGCTGAAGAATTTCAAGCTCGCCCAGCCATCGAAGCTGCCATCATCAAAGAGCTGAAGCTGACTCAAGAAGAGCGAAGTCGGAACGCAGATCCGGTGATGATGATCGCATCCGGCTATTGCTACGGAGCCGATCCATGAAGCTTAGTTGACCGCATGCGACTTCCGAGGTTTCCAGTCATTCACCTCTTCCCTTTCAGTTTCGTTGCCTTGATGGTGTTTCATTTCCTCATCAAAGCCTACGAACACGGCTCGGCCTGCATTTGGGTCCAGCTTGCAATCAGAGGCGCCAGGGAAATCTCCTGGCGCTGGTTTAAGTACAACATACACTCGGTCAGTTTGAGTTGTTCCTTCAGTATGCCTGTAACGGTCGCGGCTTGGATAGTAGACAACCGACTAGCTGCAAAGTCACCGCATAATCACCTGTATGGTCGACAAACGACGAGCCGTATAATCATAGCATAACCGCCAAATGAATAGAAAATAAAACCCGCTTATCTACCGAACCCTATCCTTTTTCTTTTGGTCTCACTAGCATTGCTCCAGAAGCATACATATATCAATGCCAAATAAGCACAGGCAGTGCCGATATACCAGCGAAAAGGTTACCTATGTATTCCGTCACGAAGGAGATGACAAGGCATGAGGAGCGCAGCATGACCCAGTACTGAGAGAAGACGCGACACCTTTTTTCATATGAACATGGAAATTAAGCCTTGAAGTAGCGACTAAGCCCGCTCGGGTTTCGACAGACTCGAAAGATAGAAAAGATGAGAATAGATCGTATTTTTGATCTAGATCTTCTGATTCCCGCGTAAAATCGTCTGTCTTTGATCCACATCGAGAGAACATGTCGCTGTACGTCGTTATCACCCCTTCTAGGATGATCGGCAACATCTTCCTAATGTTTCACTCGCCAGGCTCTTCATATATACATATCTAAGGTAAGACCCAGTCCCAGCGCCGTCCGGTTCCAAGCAACTGCTGTAATAAGGACTAGATAACCAAGGGTCCGGGATTGAGTGCCCTAATAGTTGACAAATCACAAGCCATATACTCATAGCATAATCATCAAATAATAAGGAGATAAGAGTGACTGTTTATTCCATCTTCATTTCAGCAGCTATACCACCTCTTTTTCGGTAATTGTAGTTCATACTAGAACTACATAATCCACACCTAACACCCAGCACAAACTATCTATCAAGCAAGGCCAGCAACCATCTATTGGTTCAGTGATGTCAACCGCAGACAACCAGCCTATCTCCTCCAATCGCCTATTTCTTACCTGTTGGGATCATAAAAAGTACCACCTTCCTCTCACTGCCTTCGTTATAACCCTTGTCAACCCTATAGTAACCACGTCGCTCCAGCTGAATGATATCGTCCTTCTTCAGATCCGCGACATTCTCGTCACACCAAGCCTCTTCCATAGTCGAAGTAGTAGGGTTCAAGAATTTCTCCACATCGTCGTCCTCCTCGAGCTTGTCTTTCGTGAGCAAGTAGTCAAAGTCCCAGAGCTCGGCGTCAATAAGCTTTTGTCCCTGAGTGGAGAGCCAGGTGACCTTCTTGTCCGTGGACTTGACATCGCCCTTGAGATTTAGCTCACAAGAAATTGTCGGGATGGGATCTCCGGAAGCAATGTCTCGAACAAACGCGTTACCCCACTGCATGAGCGTGATCTCCTCGCCGTCCTTGAAGAGCTTGACATCGACCTGATCTAGTATGAGCTCTTGGCTGAAAGCAACCCTCTTCGTGCCTATAGCGGGGTTCTTGGGGTGTCGTGGCTTGTCCTCGGTTCGCGGCTCGGCGGGAGCATCGGCACCTTTGACTGTGATTTTGACAGCATCCTTCTTGGAAATGGCAGTGTATCGGGGTGAAACGGGGTCAATTTCCTTCTTGTTAGCAGCCCAGAAGCTTGCCCAGTCCATAGTGACGACGTTTCGTGAAGGGCCTTGCTTGAGGATATAATCTCGGAGGGCGGGAATGGTCATTCCACGTCGGCGGACACCGCGAATAGTAGGCATGCGAGGATCATCCCAGCCCCAGACTCTGCCCTGATCGACAAGCTTGGCGAGCTTTCGCTTAGACAGGAAAGTCTTCACAAAATTCATACGCGAGAAGTCCCACATGTAGACTTGGCGAAGTTTGAGTGTGTCGAGGAACCATTGGAACTGAGGGTTTCGGTCGGTATATTCAGTAGAGCGGAGAGCATGAGTGACGCCCTCGAGACTGTCGACGACGGGGCAAGCGAGATCGTAGGTAGGGTACATCTTCCACTTAGTTCCTGTGCGGTGGTGAGGGTCGTTGGGGTTACATCGGTAAATAACAGGATCTCTCATGGCCTTGTTGGGGTTGTCGACACTGATCTTGGCTCGGATGCAGTTCTTCAGACCCTCCTCGGTCGCGTTCTTCATCTGCTCGAAGATATCCAAGTTCTCTTCGACGGTTCTGTTTCTCCTCTTAGACTCGACACCCTTTCCTCGCTCGTCACGCATGGTCTCGACATCGGTATCATCGGCGTAGGCGTGGCCCTCCTTGATCAGCTTTATGCAGGTCTCGTAGAGATGGTCGAAGTAGTCGGAGGTGAAGGAGAAGAAGTCGGGCTTGACGCCCATGAGAGCAAGATCCTCGATGATGGCGTCTTGGAACTCCTCCTTCTCTTTACTGGGGTTTGTATCGTCGAGTCGCAGGCGGAGTTTGCCATCGTAGGCTTGGTGGGCGAAGTAATCGCTGAGGAGGGCGGCTTTAGCGTGCCCGATGTGTAGGTAGCCACTGGCAAAGCATGGCTGGTCAGTGTCTGGTGACAAGATTTGAAGGATTGACAGGGTCAAACTCACGAAGGCTCTGGAAGGAACCGGCACACGACTCCCTTTTCTACATCTTGTAGGGCAAGATTGTAGCTACCACCAGCACGACTAGCGGCCTGGACCTTGGCCAGACGAGCATTGTCGGCGGCCTTGACGTCGGCTTGGATCTCCGGGTGAACAGCCTCGATATACGCAAACCAGCGCTGCAGGTTGGCGAGGGTGCCCTTCTTGACAAAAGACACGGCGACCTTGTTGCTCTTGATAGCGGTCCATATTTTTGTGTCGATTTCGCTGAGGGTGTACCCAGCGAGGTAGGTGCGGAGAGTTAGATGTTTCTCCAAGCGGTTCAAATGCGGCTCAATAGCCTTAAAGTTGCCTCCGAGACTCTCGGAAAGAGCTACAACCTCGTCGACCTTCATCTTGTGGATGCACTTGCTTGAAGGTGAGAAATAGGAATTTTGTTTTGGGTGTCGTGAGTCAACTTTTGCTGGTGGCGTGCTGTTTGTATTTTTGGCGGGGTCAAGCTGCCAGTGAAGTGGGTTGGCGGGGTTATTTCTTGGCAGGCCCTTCCCACTTGGCTTTTGGTATCTGCCGTGTCTGCCTTCTCTCTCCAATTGACCATCTATAACTCCTAGGATTAAGCTCTCATAGGTTTGAGATCTTCCTGGAATAATCAATTGAATATTCAAGTATATAACTCCGAATAAACGCTCCTTCCCTTTTCAGATAACGCATAGCTATGCCTGTTATCATGGCGGTCTAGCTAGCTATATTTTAACAACCCCAGGTGTCTCTCGTCTATCCTTAAAGCAGACAGTTCAGACAAGAGACCTGAATCTGGCTATCTACTTTTTGAGCTCCTCACAAAAGACAAGCTTGAGGAAGACGGCGGCCGGTCCGTGTAATAGAACAGTGATGAACTTGATACAAATCAGTCTTGTCTTGGTCAAGCAAACTTGTGACAAAAAACCACTTGCTGAATTCTTCATACCTGCTTCGACTAAACCGTTATCGGGCTGGGGGTGGTGGCGTGTCTTCAAGTCTAGAACTTGAGATATGAAGGGAAATTTGACATCACTTGAAAGCAACCTACGAGACCCGAGTATATATCATGGCCTACTGAGTCTAATCAAGAGGCCTTTTCCTTGAAAATCAATAGCCAGATCAAAAAGAGAGTCTGTAGAATATTGGAAATATTCAATCCTTATATATTTGTGACCTTTTTGGTGACAAATTCAAGAATCACAATTAAATGCGTTCAACCAACGACGCCAGTGGAAGTCAACAGCTCCGCGGCAAGCGACAACGATAAAATCCTTGTTGTGTCGAATCAATTGGAAGGCATTCCTAGAGTCTGAATAAGCAACATCCCACCTCACGGACACCTCCAACGGCTTTTGATAGTCATTGGAGCTGTGTTGACCAACAGTCACGAGCAAGAACAAATTGCTGTCTTGCCAGCATTGCCATCATTGCGATCGGGGCATTGACAGTAGTCTTGGGTTACAGTGCTTGCCATGCGAGTAGATTAGTTCACACCTCCCTTATCTGGTAGTATTATTTTCGTATCAGTGTTCTGAGAAGCAGTCTCCTATATTTCCAGATATCTATCTTCCGTACCACCTTGTGCGTCCTGACGGAGTCACTATACCATCCATAGACTATACCATGAGCTCTTCACCCTTGAATAGTCCTGTCAACTCTATCGCACAGACATACCGACGTATTCCGTAGTCAGTGTACTCCCCCGAAAGAACCTAACCCAATCATAACTTCTCATCACGCACACTCTGAAAAGCGACCTCCATTTCCGGTCCATCTACATAACGATCGTACTGGGCTTTGTCCTCTGAGGTGACACGCGTGTGATTGGTGTCGAGAGTCTTCACAAACAACAGCACGAAAAACGCCAACATCGGCAGGGTGCAAGCGACGACAAACATCCTCGGGCCATCGACAATGCCGTCCCAGAGCACAGAGATCGTGTTTAGCAGAATAAGGGCTATGGTCACCATCAACATCAGGTTAACCCAGCTCCTGAGTCGGTCCCCGTTTTTGACGCCAGGTCTCTGTCGGAAGCCTCCGTGGCGATAGGCCCCAAGGAGCAAGAAGGTTGCGGCAAGTTCGTGACAGACGAGCATTAATAAACTAAGCGGATCCCATTGGGCACCACGTTCTTGTTCTTCCAGATGTGAGATCGGGATTCGTCCGAAGAGAAGAATAAACATCAGGGAAAGGTAGATTAGATCGCACAGTCCTTCGTGCTGAGGGTCAGTTTCTTCCTCGGTGCCGACGATTCCAAACTGTTTGCAGACCCAATCTCGGCGGGCGTCTCTTCGCAGTCTCCAAGTCTTAATTTGGAAAACTGCGAAGGTGTCAGCTTGTAGTCTCAGGCGCTGGGCGAAGGATGGTCGTGGGGTCGGCGGCATTGGCAGGAGCGGCGTCTTTTCTGTAATGGTTGACATGCTGTCTTTTCTTGTGTATGGTGAGATGTCGTCTGTAACACAGGGTTATAATTGCTTTGCAGTTCAGGAAGCCATTAATGGCGGTAATCGACAAGGAATAATAAGTTGGTTTGGAGGCGGCTGATATCGAAGGCCCCAAGAGCTTTAATATTCCCAAGACATGTTACCTGTCTTTTGCCTACATTCTATACGTGTTCACAGCATCTTTGATAAAGTTGCGCGACTTGATTCGAAATGCGTTCTAATATCTTTAGCAAAATGGAGTTGACTTATTTTGTTATGGTAGTATGGCCGACTTCTCTGGCCGACTTCAACGCTTATCATCTTAGTGCTCGCTCTCTCGACCTAGATGGTTAGAAAACTAAGGTTGTTCTGAAGTATAAAGTTGCCAAGTATACATCAGGCCAGATTTTCTATGTTAAGCCATTTTAGACTTGACTGTCCCTAAGCGACTTGAGTTAGATTTAAGGATATTTCAAAGACCAGGTATTTGAGTGCACCTGGGTTACAGTCTGTTTCGTCAGGATGTGGTCTTCGTGACTTATTATAGAATCGAGGGGGGTGATGCATGCGATCGAGTTGGCGCTACTGATAAAGGAAGTCATTGTTGATAGAAACTCAATGACCCTGTTGAGGTCTTGATCACCTACGGATTAACAGGTACCTACTCCTACGAATGCATGGATCTGATACTTGCAAATGGAAGGGGAGCAATTACAAGGCGGGAGCGTACTATCCGATATTGCTGGGTAGCGCCGGCGGACCGTGCCAGGGTTTCGCAGCTGGCAGTCACGACCCCAATTGGTTGAAATGTTTGCGGCCTAAAAATCGAGGCATCAACAGGTTTCCTTGACCTCGATTGAAATAATCTATCCAATAAGCTCCATCTCGAATTTATCTACCCAGAACTTTCTTCCCAGCTTCACGACAACAGCGACAGGGCACAACACAACAATCCGGCCCACGATGGCCTCAACACAACGATGCATCGCCTCAATGGCTAGACTAAATCTTTCATCATCATCAGCAATTAGACCGACGGTTTCCTCGATACCGAAAACGACAGCATCTTCAATCACTCAGGCGCGATGGAAGAGTAACTCACAAATGATGAGGGCGCGTGAACGCCAGAAGGAAAAGATAAAGCAGAAGAGGAAGCAGAACCGCTTCAAGGAGTACAAGTTCGCCGTGCCTAGTGTAGAGGAGCAGTACTCGCTGATGGATGCTATGCGGTGAGTTTTCTCTTCCCACGTTCCCAGGACAGACTGCTGTAAAACCGTTGAAGATCTTTTTCCCACTGACACAACACCACTCAAAACCAGCTACCTCCGCGCCTCAGAAGTCGGACGTCCCCCCAACTCCGGCACCTACGAAATCGCCCTGAAGATCCGCACCATCAAAAACGGTCCCATCATCCGCGACCGCATCCGGCTGCCCTACCCCGTCTCCAACGACACCAAAATCGCCGTAATCTGCAAGCCCGACTCCGGCGCCGCAGCCGAAGCTCGTGTCTCGGGAGCCGTAGCCTGGGGCGAGGAGTCTCTTTTCGAGCTAATTCGGACTACTCAAGGCGCCCTCCCCTTCAACCGGCTCATCTGCCACGTCGATTCCGAACCCGCCCTCAAAGCCGCTAAGCTAGGACGAATTTTGGGCCCGAAACAATTGATGCCGAGTCTGAAGACGAATACGATTACGCGTTCTGTCGTGACCATGATGCAAGAGATGGCGGGCGCCGAAAACTACAGAGAGAGAATCGGGGCTATACGCATGCCCATCGGAAACATCCAGTTTACGCCCAAGCAGTTGGCCGATAACATCAAGGTCCTGCTCGCTTCGGTCAAGGGCAAGATCGCTGATTTGGAGGATCGCGCGCCTAAAGATCTCATTGAGGTTGTGCTAAGTTCGACGAGTGGGCCGGGATTCAGTCTTAATGGTGCGTTGGCTTCGACGGATGAGAAGGTCTCGGCTGCGCATTTGAGTACGGCTATGTAGAACAACACAAAACCGTCCTGCCCTACTATTAGTAGTAGTTGTTGTATTTTGTACTACAAACCAAACCAACTTAGAAGAGAGGAAATCGATGTATGAGAGAGTGTAGCATAACAAACCAAACCAAACAAGCCTTGTTCACTTTGTCTCTTATTTATCAATGTCTGGGGGTATCTCGCTATGATATCACGGACCACCTGCATCAACGCCATGCTATGTTTTGGGTGACATGAAACGAAAGACTCCGCGAGGGACTACTAGGTTCAGTTGCTTCAAGCCTTGAGCGCCTTAACAGCCTCAGTCTGCGCATCCAACATGACATAAACACCCATTAGCTTCAACAACTTGGGCCTTCCTCTCACACCAACTTTCTTGACCTCCTTCAAAGCAGCGTTTAGATCCAGCAGCAATGTATTTCGACATCGAATGACCCTCTCTTCCGTTCTGCGCACAAAAGGGGCATCTCGTCCAATTTCATCGGCGAGTTCGTCAATCGTGACGAGCTCGGTAGCTAAGCGCGTGAGTTTCGCCGCGCTACTGCCCACTAGACCTTCTTCCTCTTCCTCGTCGTCATCATCGTAGTCATCTTCATCTTCATCACTATCCTCTCCCTTAGCACCCTTCAGACTCCCCATGCCAATAGCAAGCCATCCCTCCAGCGCGCCTATTCTCTCATCCAACTCAAGCATTTTTCTTCCGACCTCAATCTCCGCTCTCACATCTCCCAGCTCTTTATTCAGTCCCCTAACCACCTGTCCCCTTTCCTTTACTCTACTCCTTATTTCCTCCACCGCTCTCCGGAAACCAAGTAATGCGACCCGGACGTCTTCGACGCGCTCTTCGCCACCCCGGAGTTCATCGCCGAGTCCGAGAAAAGAGGCGTAGTTCGCATTGACTAATTCTAGGAGCTCGAATCCGATGGCGGCGCTGCGCTCCCGTAAGTCGGAGCGCAGATCTTCGAGGGTCTGGTGTCGGTGAGGTAATGAGGAGAGGTAGGAAGGTGCGTTGAAGGTCGGGGATAGGAAGTCTGATCGTGGTAAGGCTGCGGGGAAGGGAAGCGGCGCGTCGTCGTCATCGGCGTCTGAGTCTGAGTTGTCGTCGCTGGTTCTTCGGTTGTTGTTGTTGGCGGGTGGGGGGGATGGTAAAGAGGATGAGGACGAGGAAGACGAGGGTCCTAGTGTGAATGATGATCGTGCGTTGGCTGGCCTTTTGGGGATAGGTGCTGAGAGGGGCGGGATTGAGGTTGCCATTTCTGGTCGTTGGTTATCAAGTTTGTTTCTCCTAGCTCTGTTTGGTCGTGGGTTGGCCCTGGAGTTGGCGACGAGGCAACAGGATAGGAAGCTTGGTGTTGTTCCTGATCTGAGGTTTTGCGACGTGTCGATTGCTTCCGCGAGCAGTTCGAGTTGATTGTCCCGGCGGAATTGGGAAGTGGTTTTAGAGTTGTGCTTAGTGTATTTGTCTTCTTCTCTTCTGCCCTTTCTAGCTTCTGTCTGCAAACTTCACCACTTGCGTTTCCAGGGTCTCCAGGCCGTGGCGTTCAATTTGGATTTCAAGTTTCGATAAATTGAACGTTGGGGAAGTGGGGTGACACCGCGCCTGCTAAGCAAAGTTAGCAGATGTGGCTTTCAGGTACTATACTCCTCGGAGCACAAGAAAACGAAAGTTCTAGCCAATAGGCCGAGGGCTTTGCTGCGTATCGATGGGCTATTGTGACTGTAGATCAGGATGGAAAATTAGGTAGATATACATTCTCTCCGACTATTGAAATGAATTCATCAGCTTATTGGTAATTCACGATGGTCATTCAACCGATGATTGATCATTGCATCCTACGTAGATGTTGGAAGGTCGGCGATAAGCCCTCCGTCTACAGACCTTAAAGCTTCTCGCAAACAGTTGAATTGAGCGTGTTCCTTATATACTAAACGACATTCAATACTGGTGTATCAAGGCTCTAGTTTTTCTGGTAATCAAGACTTGGGTACTCGTCGCCCATATTTTTCGTCAATACCATGCATATCTCTTCCGAGTTTCAAGAGTGATACTCGCTGCTGAAGGACAAGCCTACCCGAGTACGACATTTCTAAGAGATCACGTAACACACTGGCTGACACTTGAAATGGGACCTCAGGTGGACCGCACAAATGGAGTTGCCGGTATCGGGCCATGAAACCCGAGAAATGCAGTCGCGAAGACACGAAAACGCGCCTTCGATTGCGAGAATGAAACTAGGTAGGTAAGTTGCTGGTTCAACTTCTCAGATCAAGCCACTCTACAATCGTAACGAGAACCACTGTGACTTGTATGGAGGTGAAATTCACCGAGTTGTCCTTCAAGCAGCATCCTCAAGAGCGTGTCTGCTGTGCTCTAATCACTGATGAACTAGGCCTGACTAATAAGGGTATTTCGAACGAAGTGGACCACCACAGCAAGTCATCCCATTGGGTGCACAGATCGACCACTTGCAGAAGAGATCAGATAAAAATCTGCGTCTTGAACCAAAGAGGACAAACTTGCTCTCTCCAATTTCAATTGGCTGATAGACCGAGGGCGATGGTCTAGCTGAAGATAACATGGGACCTTCTTGGCATAATCTTATCAATCTGATCAGATCAGCGCCGCATTCCTGTTTCTCGTCACCTAATCCCTCACCTCACTCACCACTGTTTTTCTGCCTGCTAAATACAATACATACCTCGCCCCTCCTGCCTCCTCTTTGACCTGCCTTGAAAAACTCTTCACCGCCGCATATCGGAACTACATGAAATTTGGCGGCTACCCATTCCCCCAACAACATCTCGCAATCCGAATCATACATATTGCATGACATCTGCAGTCTCACTGTCTCTCTCTGATCACAGCCTCGTACCTGGTCAATCAAATATTGAAAACATAATCTCCGTTCCCGAACCTCCTCCTAGGATTGATCTGCTGTCCGTCTCTTGTACTTTGATTAGTGACTACCGCTGCCGTGCGTCCTACGGGAGTAATCCGAGCTTCTACATACATACATCAATCATTTTACAAGGGTTGCGTCATCGTCCTGCATCGCGCTCAGTCCTTTCCACCGCCATACATAGCTCACCACTAGATACGCTGAATATCCAAACCCGTTAACCTGGTCCGACCCGGTCACGGATGCTCGCATGGGCTTCTCTTCAGAACCTGATCAGAGCCAGTCCGGGTGATCGTCAGGACCGCCGTTATGGCCACCACTCAGAATAATGCTGGGAAGACACGCCCTCTGAACATGATTATCGCTCCTCCATCCGCCGCTTCATCGCCCACATCAGTTTCTTCTCCCATGTCAACTGAGTCGACGCCATCCTTATCTATGTCCGAGTTAACCATCAAGCCAGCTAATGTAGGATTACGTCCTGCTGTCCTAGCTCCCGGCGCGCCCATACCTCCCAAAACTTCTATCACCAGCAAGGAATGGGTCGTCCCACCCCGGCCGAAACCCGGGAGGAAGCCTGCCACCGATACTCCACCTACCAAGCGTAAGGCTCAGAATAGGGCAGCTCAACGAGCTTTTCGTGAGCGGAGAGCAGCTCGGGTCGGAGAGCTTGAAGAGCAACTCGACGAACAGAGAGATGAGTCCGATCGTGCTCAACAACAATTGCGAGATCAGGTCCGCGGCTTAGATGCCGTTGTTGAAACACTTCGAAAACAATGCATTGACCTCGAGGAGACGCTGGAAAGAGAACGAGCGCAGAAGACGAAGATTGCAGATGAGCTTGAGGTCTTGAAGCAGCGCTGGCACACCGAAAGGCCCCGTAATTCTTCTAGAAATGACAGCTTCATTTCACGTCATGATACGATCACCGGCCTGTCTTCGCAACGATCCTCTCACCATGACAGTACGGCCAGCAATGCGGCAGGTGGGAGAAATCCATCGACAAACTTCTCAATCTCGCACATGATATCCCCACCAGATTCCGTCGAAACACCAAGAGATGCCTCGGTCGGCTGTGGCGGTTGCACCCTGGGTACAAAGTGTGAATGCCTGGAGGCTATCGTCAACAACTCCGGGCCTGATCCTGATACCGAGTTGAAGAGAAAGCCATCATCAATTTCGGTCCTCGAGCCTGAAGAGAAGAGGATACGGCAGAATATTTATCCTAACGAGATCGACTTCACGTCCTTGTTCTCATCTAAAAGGGATCCAATTGGCGAACTTGGCCCCACTGAACCTCAGATTAGCTTGCAGTCACCCCCACAACCTGTACCGCCACGGGACTCTTGTGGTTTCTGTACAGAGTCCAGCTACTGCATGTGTGCTGAGGCCGCGGCCGCTCAGACGCTAGCTCCTATTGGGCAACAAGTCCAAACACCGCCACCTTCAGATAGCGACGTCGGCCCTTCTCCCATGGAAGTCACTTCCACAGGCGCTATCAAGTTGCCCAGTATCAGCTCTCTTAATCGCACTGCTTTCAGAGCTGCCCGAAATCCCACCGGATGTGGTCCAAACGGCCCCGGGACCTGTGCCCAATGCCTTCGGGATCCTAAGTCAGGGCTTTTCTGTCGTAGTCTGGCAACAAAATTCGCTCGTGAGTCTGGAAAGCCCAGTGATGGATGCTGCGGAAGGTCCGCTGGAGGTGGTTGCTGCAAAAATAAAGACACATCCACGCAAGATGCTGCATCCTCATCAGCGCTAAGTCTTTCATGCGCCGATGCCTATAAGACCCTTTCAAGTCATCCAGGCTTCGAGAAAGCAAGTGACGAGATCGATACTTGGCTACCTAAGCTGCGAGCTGTCCCAAAGGCGGCAGACGCCCACGCGCCGAATCGAACAGCTTTAGATGTTGAGACGGCCAGTATCATGGGCGTTTTGAAGGAATTCGATGTCCGCTTCGGTAGGAATAAATAATGATATACGCTCAGATATGTAATATGTCCAAATCATTCGCTGTACCACGTACAGTGTGTTCACAATGCTAGGTACAGATTATCCACAGTACTATTTGCAGTGGTCTCACAATGCTACGCGCCGTTTATCCACAGCACCGTGTGCAGGTAAACCACTGGAATATTTACAGATAAACAATGATCCTTCCCTCTTGCTGACGTCCAACTCAAATTACCAACTCCTGTCGGTCACAGTTGGTGGACGACAACAACGGCATTGACGATGCTGCAAAACGTGGAACATTCTTGGGATCGCCGAATCCTGCCGGCCCCAGAAGAAATGCGATCTTCTGTGGAAACTAAGCTTTCGCTCATAGAATTGGGTTGTTGCTGGCCACTCTTCTACCCTCGCGAGGGCATCTAGGTCGTCAGGGTCCACGTCTTCTCCTCCGCCCTCTTCTTCGATCCATCGTTGGGCAGCTTCAATGACTGAATCCTCTGCGATGACAACTATATTCAAGCCGACGTGGTTCGCGAGATTCAGTACATGGCGCATCAGTTTTTGGCCAAGACCTCTTCCGCGCATATGGGGGTGGACGCATAGTTCTGGGACGACTAAGATGTGTTAAAAAGGGAGCTGCTGATTTATAGGAAGGTATCCAGCTTACACAAAAACTCCTCCTTGAGCAAGCCTGGATCAACTCTTGTAGCCGCCATCAAAAGATTTTCTGCCGAGTTTCTTTCCGCCGGCCGGTTTACCGACAACTCTATCGCCTCCCCAGTCACAGGATTTTGGGATTCTCTTGCGGACCACAAGTACGACTCCAATATGACAGCTCCATGGACAACATGTCGGCCGCGGTCTGTCGAACCAATCGTAAATATCTTGCAGAAATCGGGGTTCGCCTCGAGATCGTGGGCCAGGCGGTGCATCACTATGTCGTATTCATTATAAACTTCGGGGAACGAGCGGATCTGGATGTCGACTATAGCGGGGGCATCATTCGTGCTCGCGCATTGAATCCCTTCCCCGGAGGTTGCTTGTAGGTCAACACCGGCCTGTAGAGGAGCATCGGAGTGGTTGTCGGTACTTGGTGGCGCAGTAGCGGCCCACAGAGCCTTCCGCTCATTGAAAACAACACGCATTCTCTTCTACTCCCCTTCGACCTTCGACCTTGGACGTAGTAATACACGGGAACAAATGAAACAACAATGATACTAGGAGATGATACTAGAAAAGAGAAAAAGAGAACTGTCCGTCATATTTTATATATGGGGTAAACAAGATAGGTAGGATTGTTGTGTCCATGCGGCTAGGCATTATTGATAGAGGGAGCCAGCGCACGGTACACGGATAAGTTAGGTGGCCAACATGTTCAAGACCAAAGAAATTCCAGCGATGGATGTTGCCAAGCACATGTCAACTATACACAGCAGCTGCCGCTGGCAGCAGGAGGGACCGCACGTGCGCACTCTTCCCGCCCCGTCTATCGGCGCCGGGCATATCGACTAGGTAGCCCATGGCAGGTAGATAGCGATCACAGCAGCCTTTGCGAGATAGCGGAATAATAAGAAGTCGACATATATTTGTCACCGCTTATCCATTCGCTCCTTTGGTGAATGATATACCAACTGCTTATGTTAAACTACCTCAGCTCCTTGTGGCTAATTTACTATGAAAGTATATCTTGACTGTCATCGACTCGATCCTAGATAGCCAATCGCTAACAGCTACCAAACATACCTAGTGCGTAATAAGACCTGCAAGCCCTGCAAGCCTGCAACTGACTAGCCTGAGTGGAGTTGCGAGTACCGCCCCATTCGGCGGTTCTCCTCGGGAAAGGTGGAAATGGGAAAAGAACACCAGGTCAGAACAAAGGCGGCCAAGCGCCCGAACGCGCGTTGATGTTTATTATCTGTAGCAACGAAGGCAAGCGAAAAACGGCTGGTATGCCAGAAAAAAGGCTCAATGTAAGGCGGGTAGGTCAATTACATACACATATAAGTAAGTAAGTACTTGGCAAAAGAAACGCACGCGCTCCTTTGCAGTTCTAGGCAGGTAAAGAGCAAGGGACCAGCTGTTCTGTTTTACATGTACCTTAGGTAGGTTAGGCTAAGTATGTACATAGGTAGGTGAATGCATGATTTTCTCCTCGGTGAGAGCGGCAAGGGTTCGTTCGGTCAGGGCAGGGCAGTGTAATCCGGGGTAAGTGGTATTGGATGCAAGTGTCACGACCTATATAGGTGTAGCGCCTGTAGGCATTTACAGTAGCGCAGTGCTTGCCAAGCAGCCAAGTGAACAACGTCGTATTGTGATGTGGTTGCCGTATCTGGTAGGGTAAGTGGCTGTATTACTGTCGTACAGTACCGCTCTGTCTTGTTGACAAAATGGTACTTTTGTGTGTCAGTCTGCCAATCGCCTATAGTATGGCATCCTGGTACGATATCTGCGATAGTGTCTGGGTGGACTAGCTGACTGGTGCAGATTGATCGGCACGTACGATATACGTGCATCTACGTTAGGTACATACACGACAGGTTGATAGAGGCAAGGGAGTAGGTAGTGAGGGAGTAAATAAAGGATCAAGGGTAGAATTCAGCGAGCAAAGAGCAACAGGTACGAGGTAGAGGAGGGGTGGGACGGACAGTGTACAAGGATGGGATAGGCGGATGGGCGGATGGGCTGCAGATCCTTCGGCAACTAAAGTATACCTTATATATCCGCGGGAGACCGGGGTTGTAATCTTTCTATTTGATCCTTCTACTCCATTATGTACTCCTGAATCCTTCAAGAGTTACTCCTTATTACCCGCTGATATATATAACTCTGGTTGATGAGATCCCTGATAAGAAGTGCATGTCTTTTTTAACATACAAAGGTTGCTGTTGTATCCATACAGTAAGGAGGTAAGCATATACACATGTACCTTATAATGAGACTGTACGTAATGAATCTTTTCGAAGCGGTAGCGGAGTGTGCGCCCGTTCTTGTTGTTTTCTTTTCAAGTTATAGAGTGCATGGATACTTTGGCTGCCTTTTACCGCATCAGGGGAAAACCTGGTTGGGATCTACTTAGCCGATTTGATACATAAGACCCTGGACCTGGTAAACTCAGGTGTCAGTGCATTATTGGTTATTATGATTTGGATATATTGGCATATATATATTGCTCCTGCTTAAACTTTGACATCGGGGAGTTGTTTTAGAGGAGAAAGAGGATGGACCAGACCGGGATATGGGTATATGTATGTGCGTATAGATAGAATGTTATGGAGCTTACGACAATTTACTTACTATTGATAATGTATTTCCCGGCCAGGTAAGAATATTTATTGCTAGATGGCAGGCAGTCTTATCTTCACCCTCTCTTTCGGTCTTGAAGTTCAGGCTGCCGGCTTGCATATTGAGATATAATGTATACATGTGCTGTTGTCCTTGCCAAGGATTACACATTTAACATAATAAACAAAATAAAGGAGTGCATCCCAAGAACACGGTTCTATATAGTAGGGTAACGGTGATACAATCAAGACATCTCGGTCTAAAAGGGGTGTCTCAATCAAGACCGGAGTCTTATCTCCTATATGATGCAAGGTAGTACATATGGCCATAGCGTATTCATTCTATCCCGTCTGCATTACCATCTCACCCCTTATCGTCAACATCCTGGCCCCGCGTCAATGGGGGAGTTACATTGCATGCATGCAGGAGGAGGAGCGACGACTATTCATTGATGTTCTGCATGCATCTTAGGCTTTTTCCTTCTGCATATTTTCATCCATCCGGGTCTTACATGCATCTACGAGGAGAAATCGCTCCTGGTAAAGCGCGGGACACTCGACGTATTCACAAATTGATGTCTTTGTTCAACGGAAACGAACATTCTCGGCAAGATCGGTAACAGAATATACAAGAGATGGAAAGAAGCGAGGGATTTCTTGTCATTATTCGTAGCTGGTAGGACTTCGATAAGGTGCGTTGTTTTCTTGGAGTTTGTCGATGCCAACAGACTCGACATCGGAATGAGTTGCACTTTGGGACTCGGCATCATGCAAGAATACGGCACGCGTGTCACAATGCAGCTAGCTGAACAAATAAGTAAGACATAACACAGTAAAAATATGGTATAGTAACCTCGAGATATAATTTTCTAGCACTCAACTTCGGCGTCGCGTCATACATTATGAGAAGAGCCATCACTTTAGTCTTACGGAGTATCCGGCTTGGCCAATGTAGGATTTGACGTTTTGTCCAGCCGACGTAAGGTGCCACGTGTGGTTGAAGGTTGCCGTTGGTTTATCAATCTGATCCCCTTCTCGAATATCCCCTCCTTGGGCATTGTGTTGGTTGTCGTGATGGCTGCAGTGGCACCGAGTCTCAATGAGCTGGGCACGGCCCTCACTTTGATAATCTTCCGTTGTTCAGGTTGTACATACATCACAACACTGAGAACTTTCAGTATCCCACATCAGTGACTATCTTTAGGCTTATTTAGATCCATATATCCAGCTTTGCAGCATGCCGAAATATACAGAGGTACCACCTGCTCCAGTCGCGATGAAGGATATCCTGGACAGCAGCGACGGCCGCATGGGGACTCGTTAGGAACCACGTTGGTCTTTTCCAAATCGGGTTCCGGGATCCATGCCTGAAAACTCAGGAATCAATGAGCGCGCCCAAAGACCTACGCTATCCTAGAAGTTGCCACATCACTGGACCGATTTCGGGCCCATTGACTAATCATGTTGTGAGAGCACAAAAGGCGATTCTTCATGCTCTTAGACAGAGAGTAGATCATGGGCTGAACCGTTTCTACTTACCGCCGTTACGGCCTGTCATATGACTTTTGAGTAGACTTCCAGTCTCTTTCACGTCGGGTTTCTAGTAATCCTACTATGATATTGCTCAAACAGAGATGTTAAGTTCCCTCGGTGCCGGATGACACAGCTTTGTCGGGATAAAGGATGTATGGTGATGATGGAAGAGAGCAAGTTCAATTGGTTCACGTAGTAACATTTCCCTCTTCTATCGCCAGAGTAATGTGGACTTGACGTAGTAAAAACATCTCCGGCTGAAGCCTCTTCAGCTGACCCTACCTCCATCGCTGTCACTGGAAGCAGTAGCGTCCGTGCCGCAGCCGCTAGTTGTGGCTCCGAGGGCATCGCGGTGCATGTACTGGGGGCCTATCATGACCAGGACGTCCATGACGTCGCTCACACTGCCCGGATCCGAATCGACGACATCTCCTTCCTCACCCTGGCTCTTCTTCGTAATCAGTTTCCCACTCCCTATTCCTGCGATGCTCCGGAACATCTGCGCGAGCCCCGCCGCGCGGAACAGAATGCCGTTGTTGCTTTCGCGCCAGTACCAGTCGAGCTCGCGGGTGCCGAGCAGTTCGTGATACCGGAATATTGGTGAGTAAGGCGAAGCGGCGGAAAGCTGCGAGGTTGACGACGGCGGCGTCTAACTGCTTCTATGGAAACGGGGTGGTAGGTAGGCGTAGAAGTGGAGACTCCGCCACAGCACTGTGATCGCGGCGTCCGGGATCGCGCCGGCCGGGTGGATGGGGCGGATGTGGCGGCGAGAGCTTTCCTCTGTCCAGTCTGCTTTTCTTGGTCCGGTCTGCCTTAATAATCCGACTTCCATAAAAAAAAGCAAATGGGGGCGTTCTGACCCTTTTATATGCGACGAGAGATCCTCGATGCAATACCTGTCGAAGGTCTCTTGGATATGTTGGGCTTTTTCAGTTGCCATGATAAGAATATCTTCTTCGAGTAGCGGTGTCGAGATATTGCTTCACTTTCCTTTTTTCCGGTCCGAGGGCGATAGTACCCATCAGGCTATTCAACATCGCGAACATGACTAGAATAGTCACATTCGTAATGAATATTCTGCTCCGATATCGGATGATTGTAAAATTGATCAAATGGTATGGTCGACCTATTATTAGTAGAGGAACGCAGGGAGAAAAGGGGGAGATGGTAGGGTGGGAAGAGTCGAGGACTTTATACATATTGCGTGTAAACCCTACCTCACGAGCATCGCTAGACCATCATCTCCCGCCGGCGACCTTTCAATATTTTCCATCTCCTTGTTCTTGTTCCTCAGTGGTTCTGGGCCAACGCGTGCCCCCACGATGTCTAAATACATCCGCTACCGCCTCAGTGACTACCTAAGTAGCCATCCAGGGTACTATATTTTGCCGTTCCGGTGTGAATGAACAGATATCCCTGTTAATCACCATGGCACGGCAGTAGGCCCTCATTTTCAATCATTTTTCCACATCAACTGCTAGAATTTTGAGTGTACTCGGTTACTTGATGAGCTCTTCGGATCTCACAAGTTTGACCACCGAACCAAATCTTGGCTTCTGTTCTGATCTCAAAGAATACATCTCTTTTTCTCTATCTTCCTCTCAACATTCCAATGAAATACTCTTGGGTGCTTTAAGCACTACTTCCTAGTTGTCGACATAATCATGGACAGCAGTGCAAAACTCATAATACTCGTATCTCCTAGCGCAAATCATTAGGCACGTCTTTGAGTCTATAATGTTCTATGATGTTCATATAGGCAGCTGTCTCTATTAAGTAGGAATTCCATTTCAGACATGCTTTTAAATGATTGATTTGAACTTACGAATGATTTGTTCATTGTTTGTATACTTGAGGACAACCGGTCTAAGTGTCGAGGAGAAGACCAATGAGATACAAACCCATACGCTTAAGTCACACGAGGCTTATCAGACTATATTACTCAAACTCAAAGGCCTCGTAAGGGAATTTAAGATATCTTTCAGCAGAGAGACTTTTAAATACACAACTGTAATGGTGTTTTAAATAGACTAGGGACTATCTACGGGGTGATCCTACGTTTAAGTGCGTTGGAATAATGTGACGCAATGATAATGTGGATATTCTGGGGCATTTGTACCACTGAAATATGGTTGTAGTTTTCTAAAATGTGTTCCAATTTTACCAAAAAGGTTGATGGAGGAAGAGCTCATCAAATCCAGCTAAGAGCGTCTCCTGATCACGCCACTCAATCCTCAAAGCCTCATCCCTCTCGGCACACTCCTTTGGGTTCGTCTTTACTCGCCTCTCTCCGTTCGCTCGCGCACCCTTTACGAGATGTGAGGTCCGCGGCTGTCTCTTTTGAGCAAATGCTTCAAATGCGTCCTCGAAATCAATGGCGGTCGCCTCTGCTCCACCGGTAAGATCCGGCAGGGCCTGCGAAAGGTGATACGAGTCCTCTAGTGCTTGATTGGCCCCCTGTCCTAAATGCGGCGATGTGGGGTGGGCAGCGTCGCCGATGAGGACGCACCGCCGGATGTGCCAGTGGAGTGCCTCTAGGGCCTCGCGATCACATAGTCCGAACTTGATGACGCGTTTGAGGTTCTTGGCGAACTCGACGAGGCGCTCATCAGCGTGCTCGTCGCGGAAAAACCTCACCTTCTCCTCAATGAATGCGGGGATCTCGTCGTCCTGCAGTGTCCGCCAAGACTCGTCGGCCTGCGAGGGCTCGGGTAGCGTCAGCGCCCATACCCACTCGGCTTTGCTCGTCGGGTAGCCGATGGCGTGCCATCCCACGCCGTACCAGTTTCGCCGCGTCGAGTGGGTCATAGAGACAGGTACGGAGGAGATGCCTAAAATCTGCACGAGCCCTGTGTATGACGGCGGGGGCTGCTTGACGCCATGAATGCCGAGAACTGCCTTGCGCGTGACTGATTTCAGACCATCGGCTCCTATAATGAAGGCTTCTTGACAGTCTCACCGTTCACAAAGTGCGCCGTCACGCTGCCGTTCTCCCAGGCCGTCTCTTCGTCGATGGAAATGAGGGCGCACCCCGTGCGGACCTCAATGCCTAGGCTCCGAGCCTTCGCAACGAGCACAGAGCTAAGGAGCGATCTCCGCAGGCCGGCCGTGAACTGACCGTAACGCTCCTCGAACGTCGCAGGCAGGTCTGTGGCACCGAGAAGCTTCCCAGACGCCGTCAGCTCCTCAAAACGCTTGCACTGGACCGTCGAAGCGTAGAGCTCATCGGCGACGCCAACCAGGTTCAGAACCTTCCATCCATTGGACTGGACGAAGAGACTACCGCCAGCGTCGCCTAGTTGATGCGCTTTCTCGAAAACGATGGGATCGTAGCCCCTCAGCTTAAGAAGGATAGCCACAACAGGCCCAGCGACGCCGCAGCCGATGACGAGGACCTTCGGCCCCGACATATTGTTGGCTATGATGAGGCCTGATGTATGGGTAACTGTGTGCGCGCTTGTGAAATGGGCTGACGAGGGTATTTATCCAGCTCTACTGACAAATCCTCTTTTGCCGGTAATGGGCCTTACTATGCCAGCTCGGCTCGCCCTTCGATCATTCATTCGGCTTTCGAGCCATACGTCTGTCTAGTCAACGGCGATCAAACAGTGTAAGTGAGTCATCTGCGCCACCTCCTTGCATACTGCAGTTTCCATGGAAACAAACAAACGCAAACACGGAATTCGATCGCCGCGAGGTACCGACGGTAAAAGAAACCTGCTCAAAGGGTTGTGGCCGTCCCGAGAGGGGATGATCTCGCAAGTAAAACCGGTACCGATTCCACCCGCTCGGTAATCATGGTTTGCATGCCCTTCACCGTAACGAATAACTGTAACGATGAATTTCTCCACTCATATGGATTATCCGAGGATGCCCTATGGATCATCCGAAGATAATATAGGTATGTACCTATAGGCTATGGGATTGAAGCGATTATATCAAGAGGAGCCGTGCAAGGTCGTTAACGAGAAGAAATTTATGAGTCTCATCACAAAAAACATCCTGGCATACCACTCTCCCCAGCATCAGCATACTTCTGTCACTTCAGAATATGTCAAGTCAATGCTCCATCATTCATTATGGAACGACTTTGTTCGGCTCCTCTCACGTTCCGACACTGGAAGACCCAGCTTTGCTTCTAAGTTCCTCGACTCTGTTCGTAGCACAGGCATCAACCAGATCGATAGCGCCGCTCGGTACCTTTCTGATAACCATGGCGGCTCGGAACGTTTGCTAGGAACTGTCCATGCTGGCGACAAGGGTTTCAAAATCAATACGAAAGTCCTCTTCTCCGGTAATACTAGCGATGGCACACTCCAGCTAGAAGCTGGTCGGAAGAGTATAGAGACCAGTTTCAAACAATGGGGCATCAAGAAGAGTGGTATCTTGCATGCTCACTAGCTAGATGAAGTAACGCCGCTGGAAGAGCAGGCGAAAGGCGCTGAGCGAGCAGATGCTTTTGGGACATTGCGAGAAGGTATGAATAGAAAACCGGGGTTCGCGGCAAGCTCTATCTTTCTTGCTCCCACTCTCATTTCGCATCAGATTTTATGCTTCTCCCCTTTTGTACTAATTATCTTTTTCTTAGTACGGATTATCGAACTTCCCAGTCAACATGGTTGAGCGATTCCTCAACATTTGCGAAGGAAAGGGGTATCCAAAGCCGTCGGTTTACCAAGGGCAATATAACCTGATCTGTCGCGGCCCCGAAAAGGAGCTTATACCACTCCTACGCAAACACAACATGACGTTCAATGCATACTCCCCTCTAGGCGGAGGATTCCTTCCGGGCAAATTAATGACAGGCAACACGGCCGGCACGAGACTGGTAGCGCTTACGGGCGCGCACTTTCACAACTAAGAGTTCAACTATATCAAATGTAGACAAAGCGAGCGTAGAGACTTTGCATGTCTCCTCGGTCGCCCAAAGCGAGTGTCAAAAACTAGTACACACATGTCAATCATCACATTGATCGCTATAGTATACATCCGCAGGGTTATAAAATAGAAAGAAGGATGCATTAGAGTAAAACTAAAGCCACAGGAACAAAGAAACTGTATGTTTCATCGACACGACGGCCTCCGTTTCCGGAATACAGCATTGAGACGAGGACTTTTATGTTTACGTTCATGGGATGAGGCTCGCAAAATGGAGTGTTCCGATTGTATTGAATTGTTGTGTGATAAATCTTGCCATTTTTAAATTTGAGGCCACATCAACGAAATTGGCAAATCGGAAGGGCGGTGCCATAACCAGGTTACCTTCTCCAGCAGACTGATTAAACATATTACCATTTTCTTTGTTAAATTTGTGATGTTTCCGTTTTCTTGCAGCCATAGCTTGGTATGGCATCGTTATGGATGAATCCATGGCCGGGCAATCTTAATATCATGAGCGGCACGCGCGAAACAGCATCACCCACCGGCGAGGCCACAGTGTCTTCCGCCCGGAGAAGATGGACAGCTGTACGACAGCGCCTGCGGAGAATGGGCCGACGGCGCCCTAGCTCTGGTCCTGGCGGTGGTGGTTTATCGATGTCGGCCGTCGCAACAGTCGCTTTACCACCAATCGAACAAGAAGACGTGTTAGTCGAAGAAGCCGAAGACGACGTCGACATGCCAGATATCCCTCCTCCTCCCCTAGCACAAGACGATGACGATGCCGCCGCCGACGCTGACGAGATATTTGATGTACCTCCTTCCTCTATTGCGTCTAATCGAACAACTATCGGATTCGAATTCGAGTTCCTCATCGCGGTTGCTGCGGTAAAACGGGGGGAGAATCCACACCCTACTGATACCAGGTGGCTTTCGGATGCTGTTGGCGATGCGCGGAGGAGTGAGGAGGGGTTCAATCATAATGCGTATGCGTATACGTGTCGTAATAAGATCATTGACGTGTTGAGAGAAAGGGGAATTGTAGCTTATTACATGAAGGAGGACCCAGACTTGTGTAAGACTCCACAACCCCTGAACTTAAAAATATTGCGCCCGCGAGCGTGCCTTTGCTTATGATACATTGTGTCTACATATAGTTGCTGTATATTCGCATGTCACGGATCCAGATGGGGCACAGGACTATTACCCCGAAGGTGACACCGAATTCGACTGGTGGGATAGTCTCGAGGACGGCAAGGATGTGCCAGCCGTTGGTCTCTCTCTTATTTTTATGTCTTTAAGCACTTGTCTCTGGTACATCAACAATCGCTAATACCTTGATGTTAATCAAAAGAGTGAGGAAGACGATGAACGCGGCATTTTTGGCGATGATCGGATTGACCCGAGCTGCGCACAGTTATTAGGGCTGAAAAGCCAGTATTATGGATGGACATGTCATGAGTAAGATGCTTTCAACCCCTATGTGCCTATACCCAAAAGTATTCTTCGAACATTGAACTGCAGTGGAGTTTATTGGTCTTCTATGTTAACCTGAGGTCTCATCGCAGCGATTGCTCTCTCCGGCTCCCCGAACAAGTTCCTACTGAGCTAGGAAGTGACGTTGTCGTTCACCCCAAAGATCACTACTTCTGGTGGGACCCTGAACTCATCTCACCAATTTTGGACTACGACCAGTACATGTTCCCTTTTTCTCTCCGTAACCCATGATACGCTGAGCCTTACTAATCCGTTCAAAGCTCCGAAACACTGGACAGGATCAGAACAGTGTGTGCTACTCTTCGGGATGCCTTCCGGGTCTTTAAACCTCACATTGACATCAGAAATGGAGTCCACGGTATGTGCAACCTTGTGTAAATGTCAATCTCCACGTGTTTTCTCTTCCCGTTTGACATTCCTTCTGACTTTTCCCCACGTGCCCTTCTCCAGTCCACGTGGGCCTAGAGCAAGGCTTCACCCTCCTACACGCCAAGAAATTCGCAACCATCTTCCTCTTCCTAGAACCCTATTTCAAGCACCTCCACCAGCGCAACCACCCCGAAAACGAGAGCACATGCTGCAAATCCGTCACTGCGTTTTGCCTCGGGACATGGGTCTACGAGAAGTTGCACAGGTACAAGATGCACGAGGCAACGACCCAGATGCCGGATTCAGACCGGTATAGCCGGCAATCTGATCGGCATGTCCCCTTTGATGTAATCGACAATGAGCTGGTCGTGGAACATATTCATAATATTTGGCAGTATGACGATGTGGACGATCTTACTGAGCATTTTGCGGGCCGTGTTGATTGTCGGGAGAAAGGGACCATTCGTATGCGCATGGTGGGTGGGAAACGATCAAGGCGCGTGAGGGGGTCGATTGATACAATTGAGTTTAGGCAGAGTAAGCATCTACTTATCGCGGTAAAAATGCTGAAGGGGAAGGGAGAGAGACAATTGCTGATAAAATCTACTGTGAACAGTGCGAGGAACGCTAGATCCTGATCATGTCTGGCGATGGGCGAAGATTTGTGTGCGACTCGTACATTTTTGCCGGGACTCGACACGGGCTCAGTTCAAGGAGACGGTGCACAAGATCATCAAGGGAGAGTATGTAATCTGTTCTCCAAGGACTCCAGACACCAGGAATATCGCGCCTTAGATGCCAATATCGCATAGCATTTTGTCATCCCTCTGTTATCTAATTGAGTCTTACATATGCTAATATCTTGTCTATCTAGAGCTTACCCAGCGGAACTGGGCTTCGACCAAGATGATCTTGCTTGGTTTGTTGCGCAGCAAACTGATAAGGATCCTGAGGCCACAACCATCCCCGCTGCGTATTTTAGGTTGCCCGACTTTGCGTGGGCTGGTGTTTTTATGCCGCCGGGGGCTGGGCCTGCGGCGTAGATGGCGAAAAGGGGTGAACCTGTTTCAGAAAATGGTGTTTTCTAGAGCCAGTTGATATTGTTTCTTACTCCAGCTTGTATAATCTGTTGGTGTAAATCAAGTATGATATTGTACTATAATGTAATTATCGACTCCATTACCTAGTAAATAGATGAGTCACCAGGGTCATCTTTGACTTCTGGCGCTCCTGCATGTCTCGAGACGTGATCTGCGAGATTCTGTTCTTGTCCTCGAGGCGCTGTACAAGAGCAGAACAGGGGTCACCACGAAAGTCTTGTCTACCCCTAACCTGACCTCAAAAGAAATTCTTTATCCATTTGCTCGCGCAATGAAGCGACAAAGCAAGTGCAAGCCACAAAAAGCCACCAAAAGAACAATAACATTGTTGGAAACCCATGTCCATCTGACTATATACAAATTCCGGCCGACGCCACTGCTGATCCTCCAATAACGGAAGAGCGGAACAACCAGTTCACAATCTGAGCATTGTTATCTACTTTCATGAGTTAATACCTCAAAGGACGCCCTGGAAATCGACAGCGGTAGACTTGCTTGCTTGCTTACTTATCAGAGTGAGGTGATCGCTTATCAGAGCTTAGCGAGTAAAAAAGGAAGAGAAAAAGTCAGTCTTCAGTCTTCGCTGTCCAACAGTTCGATATTTTATCGCAAACAATCCTTACTTCTTCCCACTCAAGACAGTTGACGCATACTGCACTGAAAATGCCTAGCAAAAGCAACGCTGGCAACATGCATTCACCATCATCTTCATCTAGAATGGGCTTCCGACTCCGTGTCCGTGCCTTCCTCGATTGCACGCCGAAGTCTTCCACTTCAGAATCTATGCTGCCCCCACAACCCGTGGTGAAGTCTCAGCCTCATTACAACACCGGTAAGTCTGCAGTCATCCCCGCTCCGCAGCAGCGCCCCGATCACAAGCGCCGACCCTCGCACCGAGACGGCCTAGTCTTCACCGAGGAGTCAGATTTTTTCAATCTTCTCCCTCCTTCCACATCATCGTCGTCAGCTTCTTTCAACTCCTCGTCTTCCTCTTCGGCAGCTTCTTCTTGCTATCCCCCTTCATGCTACTCTGCATCCAGCTCAAGAAGCGGCTTCGAGACTGACCGCGATGCAATTGAGAGATACCTTTTAGCTTATGGGTACTTCAATGCTGAGGGCATGGACCGCGATAGCAAGGAGATCCTATCTGAGCGTGTTCATACGGCTCTTATGCTTGAGGGGAGCGCTGCTATTGAGGTCTTGAGGGAGACGGACGAGGCGGGATTGGCTTGTTTGCTGCGCACGTTGAGGGAGAGCTTGGAGAGTGTTGTTTCGGGCATGGGTGGATGTTGAATTAAGGAAACTAAAAGAGATCGGTTTGGATTGATATGGGGTTAGTCTAGTTTTCTGTTTGAAGTCTCTACTGTTTCAATAAAATCCTGTTCATTGTTTACAGACATAAGTTGACGTTTTTTGAGGTAATATTGTGATAAGTATTCGCTCACCCAACGTGCCTAGTTCATAAGTTGTCTTTGTTCTCAACTGAATAGACTCGAGTGACACTGTAGAGACAGCTATCACGTAGGCATGATTAACTTAACACGTTAATGCATACAATGACTTATAAGACGAGGCAGAGAAACTGTTTGCCTTCTTTCCCTTGAAAGTCTTCTTGGGTGGCCTTTGTATATTAAGAGCGAAGACCCTAAACACCGTGTTGTCATTGAAGCTGAGTCTGCTAAATATGCGCGACAAGCACATAAAACCGGATCATGTTGTAATACTCAATGAATAGCAGTGAAGCGGGGCTGACGTCATCTTGCTAGCGCCAAAAACCTCCATCTCAGCTGGGATAGCTAGTCTCAAAATTGGATAGCACTGCCGGCAGGCCCCGCACTCCACAGCTCTCACACCGAAACAACGATATCGCAGATCACGACAGCTCCTACTCCACCTGACGCGACGACAGCCCGCCGACTAAATTGATAGCCGTGTACCGTGCCGACCGTTTCAGCGATACTCACAATCGTCATTCCCTCAGATGCCAATTACAATGCCCTATCCAAGCTGATCGATCCTGCCTATCCTCCCGCGCCGAGGACACAACATACACCACCCTGAGAATCGACTTGATGGGAGCCTCTCATGAGCGCACATGCAGCAGGAGAAGTAACCCACTACAGCCGAACGAGGGTTAAGACAGGGAGAGGCCATTTGTGTGAATAAACCTAAAATGGCGGATATAGAAGCTTCCACGAATCTGGGTATGGCAAGCGACGTTCGGAGTGAGGTAAAGAAGCCCAAGAAGAAAAAGGTCTTGCTCATGGGAAAGAGTGGCTCGGGCAAGTCGAGCATGCGAAGCATCATATTCAGTAACTACATTGCCCGAGACACCCGACGGTTGTAAGTGTCCCACACTGCGCCTCAATTCTCCCATCATCCAACTCAACGGCCTTGGCGCGAAGAGTGCCAGATAGGACATGGAATACTAATCTAACCTCCCGATCGATTATAGAGGCGCAACTATCGACATCGACCTATCTCACGTCAAATTCCTCGGCAACCTAACCCTCAACCTCTGGGACTGCGGTGGACAGGAAGCTTTTATGGAAAACTACCTGACCCAGCAGCGCGTCCACGTCTTCTCCAATGTTGGCGTCCTCATCTACGTTTTTGATATCGAGTCCCGCGATGTCGACCGAGATATGGCTACCTACGTATCCATCATATCCGCCCTCACCCAATTCTCTCCCACCGCCAAAGTCTACGTCCTGATACACAAGATGGATCTGATCACGATGCACCTGCGTGAACCTATCTTTGTTGACCGTGTCAAGTTGGTGCGACAGAAGACTGCCGAGTTCTCCCAGGCTGCCGGCTTTACCGGTGAACTCGAGCTCGTCCCGTTTGCCACTTCGATATGGGATCAATCATTATATAAGGCTTGGGCTAGTATTATTCACGATCTCGTTCCCAACCTTTCCGTTATCGAGTCGCAGCTTGGGTCCTTGGGTACTTTGATCGAAGCCGAGGAAATCCTTCTGTTCGAACGGACCAGTTTCCTTGTCGTGTCGAGTTGGACCTCGGAGGAAGGACAAGGAAATCCTACTGGAGACCGGCAGGAGCGCATCTCCAATATTCTAAAGCACTTTAAACAGAGCATTAGTCGCTTTACTGGCACACCTCGGAATGCTGAACAGTTCACATTAATGGTCAGTCGAAGACTGCATTTCTATTAGGTACCCCAGCAATGAATTGGAACTGACGTGGAGCGGTGTAGGAACACAAAGCCGGCAGCAGGTTTTCAATGTTTGCCTGTAAATTCACAACCAACACTTACATAATGGTTGTCCTACCGCCTGGAGAGGCCCGCTTCAATGCGGCGAAACTCAACTGCCAGATCGCACGCGAGAGCTTCACCTTCCTCGATGGTCCGGCTGCCGGCCAGATTCAAAGCCAATGAGCTCGAGTCTAGGATGGCTATTTCTCATGATAGCAGCGAGGTTTTATGTTAATATACCCATTTTGACTGCAATTTTCGACTTTGAAGGAATGAGATTGTGACATGGGATTTTGATCTACTCGTAATGTGCAGGGTTGGCAGGCAGTATGCAATGCCGATAACTGGGAATGTGGAAATTCCATGCCTCTCACCCAATCATGCTGTGCTATGCGAATTTTCTGCCTAATATCAAGTATCTAGATTGAAGTTTCTATCTATTGTCGTCAATTGATCTCCTTCGCCAATCTCTCGCTGAAGCTGGAGGGAAAGCTCCGACCTCAATTGCCAAGCAAGCCAAGACCCTAAACTTCCAGGTTTTCTTGACTGCCAAGAGAGGCCACGACACAATGTCCATCATACATCAGCTTCAAGATCACGATCTGTATCAAAAGCTCTGGGCGCATGTGGCAATAGCAGGGCTACCTCATGGGCAAATAGGCGATAGAGAGTTTGGCTTGTTTGGGGTTCTAGTGAATTGAAACAGCACGGGCAGAAATGCCACCATGATCCTATTTTTCTGACAGATACCGGCATAAGGTTGCCTCTAGGGATCTACCGCATGTAGTGTGAGGTAAACAATCACTGACGTCAGTGGACCATGACGAACATTAAATTTGCTACTGCCAAACACCCTCGTCATTGTTGTACACAGCATGGAGAATATGAAACGGTGAATCGGCGGATTATATAATGAGTTCCTCCCTTGACACACTTCATCTGCTTGCTCGGGTTTACGATAACTTCAGCTCTTTTTCATTACTTGAGTTTCTGATACCGCCTCGACTGCCGCAAGTCAGGCATCATACCTACCTTCCGTGTAGCTCACATCGACGAGTTACCTAAGCAGAAGGCCCACGGAAGAAGAATACCGACAGTCGAATGAAGATGGGTTTCTTCAATCGCAAACCCCGTGGCGATGGGCCCGTGGCGGATAACCATCACACGAGCCGGAGAGAGCGACGACATGGCGCTGCTAGGGACAACAGCTATCGCGAGTCCTCGATGATGAAGCGCCCTTCGTTCGGCCAGTGGTTGAAGGTGACATGGAAGGACATCGTCACGTTCATCATCATGGGTGCTCTGGGTCTTGGTGTATGTTCCTTGCTCCTACCCTTCCCCTTCCTTCTTGGGACTGTTCTGTCACAGTATCATGGCTGACATTCACATTTTGCGTCTCGTCTAGATCTACGAAGCCCATCCCGCGCCCACCCGCTCCTTCGCCGTAACCTTTTCCGACGGCGAGATCGTCTACCCCGAATTCGCCTATCCTCTCCGCAAAGAGATTGTACCCATCTGGCTCGCCGCTTTGCTGGCCTCCATCATCCCCATCTTCATTATCCTCGTCATGCAGATCCGCGTGCGCTCCTTCTGGGACGCGAACAACGGCATCTTGGGTCTGCTGTACTCCCTCATCACGGCGGCCGTCTTCCAAGTCTTCCTCAAGTGGCTCATCGGCGGCTTGCGTCCTCACTTTTTGAGTGTCTGCAAGCCGGATATTTCTCTGGCGAAGAATGGTAACGGTGTTCTGGGGAGCCCGTATAATGCAGCGGGTTTCAAGGAGATCTACTATACCCGCGAGATCTGCACAGGTGATCTCAACACGATTGATGACAGCTTGGAGAGTTTCCCGAGCGGACATACCACGGCTGCGTTTGCGGGTTTCGTCTATTTGTACTTGTACCTTAATGCCAAGCTTAAGGTCTTTGCGAATTATCACCCCGCGATGTGGAAGCTTGTTGTTATTTATATTCCCATCTTGGGCGCGGTGCTTATTGGTGGTGCGCTGACAATTGATGCGTTTCACAACTGTGAGTACCAATTTCCACCTCTCTCGCTTTCCCAGATCACTATCACTCCATTACCCGTTACCAGTTACTGACATGTCAACAGGGTACGATATCATCGCCGGCGCCCTAATCGGCACGACAATGGCCTTCTCCGCCTACCGCATGCTCTACGCCTCGATCTGGGACTGGCGCTTCAACCACATCCCCCTGAACCGATACCAACCGTTCGCGTACTCGATGGGTGACGTTGAACTTGCCGATGCGTTGTTTACCCGCAAGGCGGGCTGGGGAAGTGGTGGTGGTGGTATGGGGGCTGGTGGCCAGGGTAATGGAAAGTTCACACCTCATGGAGGCGTTATGGGTCACGGTCATGATCATGGTTATAACGGAACTATGGGCAGCGATGGCTATGCTCGCGATGGGGTTAGTGGAAGTGGTAATGGCGTTTCACGCAAGGCTGTGCCTAGTCGTGGAGATGATATGGTTTAAGACTTCGACAGTTTTAAGATGGGGTTTTTCTCTATAATTCCGAGTTGAAAGGGGTGATAAGACATGCTTTATGAGCTATGAATACAGTAATGTCGTTATTCCTCGGCTAATCCTATCCGAGAGATGGTTAAATACGACAAATGTCCTGTACTATTCTAATACCAATATCGCAATAATAGACTGTTATACCACGTCAATCTCGAGCTTCGAGGTTACGTGGCGGCTTGCCGCTTTGGCTGGGATCACTCTTGTTTAACTCAGTTCCCGTTAACCTAATTTATTTATTCCAAAATCGGCTATATAGTAATAAATTGTCGATAATACCAAAATCTCAAGGAGGGCCCAAAGCCTACAGCACTGAGTTCTGAAGACAGCTCCCCGTTGATAACGTGCCGCGCTACGTTAGGATACAGGAGACAACCGATGAACGACGCCGCGCCATTGTAGATCAATTGGCTGCCACGCTCAGTCGCCCAGTTGGTGATAGAACCGAGCTCCGAGTCCAGTGTCTCGTCTGTGTGCGAACCACCCACTGTCTGGTAGGACGGGTTGTTGAGGAACGACTCAATATGCAGAGACGCGTCAGGGGAGCTTATAAATCAGCTCGGGAATGGCAAAGATCCGTTGACTGAACCGTAGGTGAACTCGTCCTGGATGTCCATGAAGACTGGTAGGCCAGCCGACAGTTTGTGGCCCTTGGCTCGGGGTGGAAAGTATTCGCGCACCGTTGCAAATGCCCCAGAATTATCCAGAATAAGCAATCAGGGCTGTTGAGGAAAAGAAGGAGCTCCTTGAGATGCGTCGGAGTGTTATCAAAATTTGGCATTTGAAATGCAGAAGACAAGTAACGGAACGTCAAGCGTCATAAGGAACTTTTCACGCCAACTCCTTTTCCTTCTCCAGGTTCTAGCCCCCATCGCTGAATGCCGTCAGCCATCTTGTAACTTTCAAAGGCAAACTTGCGGATGGATTGAGTTGAAACAGGGGGCGGCGCCGCATCGTATCATAAACGCATATTAATGCTACATTTCCAAGAACTGATGTTGTCTCGCCCAGATCGATCGCTATCAAAGGATCGGGGCTTATTGTTACATAGTTGCGGCACACGACAGCCGCGTAAGCAATACGAGGAACTCGGCTCGAGAGCCTGTATTGACTAATTATGGTGAGTAGCTTAGAATTGTGCTGCATTCTACCGCGAAATCCCGATTTCATGCTGTCAGACTTATTACCACTACACTCCGTGTTCACTCATGATGTTTCCCTGGCTGCCACCATCACCCGCAGACCCCAGGCGCCGCAAGGCAAGTTTCCCTAAGGATGGGAGAGCAAATCGCCACTTACTGGCACTGGCTGTAGTAGGAGTTGAGGACTGTGCACACGTAGGGGGAGGCGCAGGTGGTAGAGCCAGTGAAGCCAATACCTCCGCACTGCCCATATTCAGCTACCCCGGTGCCACCAGTGCCAGTGCTGCCACCTCCAGGGCTCGTAGTGGTGGTGCTGCCACCACCAGGGCTCGTGGTGGTGGTGCTCGCGCCCTTGCTGACGGAAAGCGAACCGGATCCGCTGCCGCTCCAGGACTCCACGGCCAGGACTTGGTAGTTGAGGGTACCGAGGTTCATGCCGTAACCGGCCCAGGCGTTGAAGTGGTTCTCGATGGTGACGGTACCGCTGGTGCGCGGCGAGTCGCGGATGGAGATGTACTGGTTGAAGGTTGAGGTACCCTGGATCGAGGGTTGGTCGACCTGCTGGTGCTCCCAGACTTCGTAGGTGCCGCCGTCGCTGGTCACGGTACCCTTCTGGGTGCCGGTCTTAGAGTAGCCAGTGCTGGTCTCCATGACGTAGTACTCGACTAGGGGGTTGGTGCTCCAGCCGTAGATGGCGAGAATGCCGATACCCGTGGCGGAAAAGGTACCGCTATAGGTAATAGGGCTGCAAGATCGTTGTCAGTGTTTCATATACTGGTGGATCTCTCCCACGTGGGCTCAAACTGACTTATCGTCACCTGGTTGCCACCCGAGACCGACGACGAAGTCAGCGTCCGTGTTGTAATTGATGGTGTAAGTGCCCGCGGCTTGGTTTGGCGAGTACTGGACATTGGCACCGCTGGCGATGTAGTCTTGGTTGTAGTTGACGGCCTCTGCGCGTCTGGAGAGCTCCGCGATCTCGGTGATGTTAATACCAAGGGCCTCACGGATCTCCACCAGCGACGGGAGGGCAGTAGTGTAAGCTCCAGCGACAAGCGCGGAGAGGGCAGCAATACGAGCTACCATGTTTGCGGTTTGGTGAGAAGCACTGCACGAGCTGAAGTTGATTCTGTCGATGGAAGCTAGGCTGATGCAGAAAATGATCACCACGGGATGGCTTCCTCTTAAGTATTCAGACCGAACGAGATTTAGATCCGCGACCAGTATATGAACGGGACTGGGTGTTTCGTATGCAGGTTCATGGCCCTCATAACGGAACCGGGGTCGGGGCACTGCGTGACTAGTCCAGGATCAATTTAGGCAAAAAGGGAGGAGTACAGGGTCCCCCGATCGAGAAGTCTGAATTAATATCTCGGCCTCTCTCGGACACGGAAGGACACGGATGGACACCCACCGAAGTGGCCTGGCCGAGGGGATCCGCAAGGACAATCGGTTTTGTATGTGATTGGCGCGAACAATCACGCGTGCATGCCACGTTGGAACAAAAGCTTCTAGAGGCTCATCTCGGCTAGTTACATCAAGCACCGCCTAATCCGTATGTCTCAACGTAATTGGTTAACTCTGCAGGTTCCATTCCCCCGGATTTCTATTTTTTGCCACCCAGTTTCTATCCAACTTGGCGGGATCTGTACATCCAACCGACTAATACCATATGCTTTTCCAACCATGTCCCCTATCATCGATCGACCGCACCACAACCCCGGCCGTTGTGATTGTTTAATTGAAACCCTGATTTGATTGTCTCAGTATGTAGCTTGTGTTGTGGTAGCGACCTCTGTCATTGATCTTGGCCAATTTTGGTGGCCCAGATGGGGGACTCCAATTTCGGAAGCCAGAACCTCCAGTCCTGGAGGCTTCCATCTATACATTTCAACATTTGTATGCACTGTGAAAGATATCGTGACCAGGACATCAACCGTCAGCGCCGACGCCAGATCCTGATCCCTCCCGCTTCCTCAGCGTTCCTGAGTGCCACAGCACTAGTCGGAGCTGTCACTGACTGCTGGGTCTAAGAGAGCTGCGCCGATTGCCTATCCACGCTTAACAAGTACTCATCTCGCAGGCGAGACCAGCCCCTTCCATTATTCTTGGCATCCTGGATACGCATCCGGCACTTGATCCTCGCCTTTTCGTTGCGTCTGTGCGTCGCCTGGGCCCCGCGTGGGAGATTGATGATCTTCTTTCTAATCTCACTCTGCCGTGCGCTCTCGCGGACCAGCATCTGGGGCGTAAATGGGTCTGTTGACTTGACTGTGTTTTGTTGTTATTCCCTTGTAAAAAACCGGGGAGATGTAGCGGGTGCTGGTAAGTTGGGAGGCAATAGTGCAGCGCGAAGGGATTTTGACTTGCGATCACTAAAGAACTCGGCCGACAAGTCTATTAACTCCTTATTCCCTCATGAAAGCGCACATATGCCGAATATCTCCGCCAGAGTCAGCCTAGGTGGTTTGTGCACGAAGGCATGTTGATGTCTTTTTCGAAGACATTATGATATTTGATGAAATCGAGGCTCAGAATGGCGTCGACAGGGAGATCCTTGAGGACATGCCAGTCGTATTCCCATTCGAAATCCCAACAAGTGTCGATACCTTCCAACATTTCGTCAGTCTTTCTGCCGCCGTCGGGCGGACGAATACACCTCTTCGTCCCGTCGGGGCTGGCAGCTTGTCCACCATCATCTATATAGGTCCGCAGCTTATCACCTGGAGGGAGGAATTCCCACACTGCTTTCACAACCCCGCAAGTTATCCCTACGCTACCATCGGCAAAATTCACCTGCGTCCTTCTAGTTCGGTCGATGTGAAGTCCGAGTCGTTTAGCGTAAGCCGCAGAAATCGCCATAATAGCGGAGCCCGTATCTGGTACCACTCTTGCCGGAGCGCCGTTAATGAACCCGTCCATGCGTGCCCTGACTTAATCGCACTCATCATCGTCTTCTAGCAGAAAGAGCGGGAATCCCCGCGTAGTAGATCGTGTCACTTCTTTTATCCTCTTTTCGAAAAACCGCGTCAGAGTCTGAGTTCGCTGGATAAAGTCATAACAGACGATCATGCTATGCTCCAACTTGTCAACGATGTAGCAGCGCAGTACATGTGAAGTACTCTCTCTGCTAAAGTTGAAGTTGAGATGAACAGTGCCCGCGGAATGGCAAACCTTGCCAGAAGGAAGACGAATTTTCTGCTTGACACTTGGAAACTCCGGTGCGAGTCGTTCAAAGTTTGTATATCAGCCTGGAGAAGTTGGTTTTTTGTGCGAGCGGCAGTTAAGTTGCTGTCTGCTATATCAATAGCCACTTTTAACCGACGATTCTCTTCCCGAAGAGCTTGTAGTTCCTCTGTCATATCCTGCTACCAAGTTTGAGCCGGTGGGGATAACGGTGATAAGTTGCCATGAACAAGTGTGTAATTCCTGGAGAGATTTCGGTTTCCAAGGGTTGCCCGGCATTTTCGAAACTGGTCCATCGGATATCGGTGCTGAAATAGGGTCAACTTTAAGATCAAGAAAATCTTAGTTATATGAATGCATAGAGATTTTCTCTTCGTACAAGCTACGGGTCGCGATGCGGTGACACTATCTTACATACTTTATAATACACTTTTTCCCTCTGTTCGGGAACCAGTATCTGGTTCCCCGGTACAGTATAGCACACACAAGCTAGGTTATATGTATCAAAGAAGGATGTTCCTATTCCTCCCTGTCCTCGGCGAGCCTCATCTGGCCACCGCTTTTCACCCGGCAACAGCAGTACAGGTTGCCGACGATAGAAATGTGTACAATACATACTGTATGTATGTACTGTATGCACAGAAAAGAGGTAACAGCAACACTTCTTCCTGATGTTCGGCGATGGTAGTGATTTCCGACCACTTTGGACGCCCATCTTGCGCGACTAACCCCAGTGACTGGAATTCAATATATTGAAACCCACGATGAGTTGCCACTGCGGCTGAAAGACGAATACGACGCAAGGAAACGAATTGTCGACAATACATACGCTGGGGGAGAGAAGCACTGAGAGCTCACTATGCTCAAATTTTGAAGATGTTGAGGGGATGATGGCCGGGTGGGAATGTGTTGTCACCAAGGGTAGCTAGCTGAAGGAGGGCATTCGCCAGCAGTTCTAAGCCCGCAAGCGCAGAGAGTACGACGATCGCGGTGAGGGCACGATCAAAGTCTCGTATCTGCCATCACAAATACCCAACCATACAGCGGCGGCATGGCAAGAGCGCAGGTCTGTTGCGTGTGCCTTTCGGACCCAAGTCGGCTTCCTTTTGGGCAACTACATGCTGCTGAGGTCGAGCAACCGGCTGCCCATCGAGCTCCCTGGCTGCTTCTGCCTAGATCTCCCCGGCGAAGGTCTGCAGCAACAGGGCCGTGGCCTCGTCGCTAAAGCCTTGGTTTGTTCTGATGCAACAAGGGAAGACCAACCAGCATGGGAGGATGAAGTACGGCGCGGCTCTCCGCCACCGTGAACCCATGGCTCGTCTAGTCTCTGCCTTCGCCTTCTGGTTCTTCTGGCGTTGGCAAATCGAGAGTGAGGGCTTTCCCCGTTTTGCGCGCCGCCCCGACTGGTACGAAATCAAACTACTGCGACAATCCAAGGACAACGCGACCCAGCAGCTATCCTCGCAGACTATCAACTCATAGACTCGAAGGATATACGGGAAATGTGGGATCAAGGCGTCTAAAGCCCCGCACGGCCCCCGTGTCGCTAGCTCCCAGAACGCCGACCTGGCTGGGGTTTCGGAGGCCAGTATCCGGCGGCCTGGAAGTTGGAATAACGGCGACCAGATGACCGGATGTTCCCTGACTTCGCTACCACGGGAGTTTATGAGGGCGACTGCCGACTTCGACTCATCCTGGGCCGGGGCTTATTACAACACACGGTCTACGGTCATTCCGCCGCCGGACCTCTCTGCCCGTATATGGCCCCAGCTTGATAACTGGAAATCGCTTCTCGAGTCTAGCGGGGTCGAACAGAACAAGGCCGCAGGAGCATTTATAGACCTGCTTTTAGGGCTGCGCATCGTGCTGCTCCAGGATGCGCCCTTCTTAATGGCCCGGTTCCCAGGCCACCCTCTTTTCGCGGATAGTATTTTCAGATCGCTGGACTTTTCAGTTTTCGCGGCGCAAGTCAAGGATGCTTGCCAACGCGAGAAGGAAGACGCACACGGCGTGGCCATCGAGAAGGCTATCCAATCCGTCGCAGAGAAGCTTCGTGTCATTGAACACGCAGCACCTTCACTCCGACCGTATGCTGCAACTGGGCTTCCAAACACTAAGTTATAAGCTAGACCAGGTAGCACAGCAAGTCCGGTTGCTACAAAATTTACGTGTAAATATCGATTTCACACCGGAGGGGCGGCGCCTTATACAGCGGTTTAACCATAGCGATCCTAGTCACGAAAGCGGAAGCTGTCGCGGTGATGAAGACGCTATGTACGATAGGACACCTGGGATCAGTGCGACAGCCCGTATCGATGGCGCCCTTCATCGAGAAGGCCTTCTACTCGACACGCAAAATCATTACTGAAGAGGTAATTCGCCGGGCACTGGCGTCCGGACAGACAGAGCGTGCTGTAGCAAGGCAGATGAACAAGAAATGAGGTGATGCTTCCCTGGATAAAGTGATGAAGATCCTCAGGTCGCAGCGGAAACAGTCTCAGGCTGTGTACCCAGGAAATACTATCATCTGTGTCACGGAATAGCTGTGGCGATAGCTCTACTATCTATGCATTTTCTTTCTGGGTGCAGCTGGGTTCACGATCATGTTGTTAGGGGTAGCTTAATATTGAGGTTTAGTCTATCGTCTCAGGGCTTGTTCAGGGGGCAAATAGGGCTACACCCACCTAATTAACCTGGAATTCAGTGGGCAGGTAGACGCTACCCACCTAATTGTGTCCAAAATTTCAGGGCCTACTTAGGGGCTCAAAGCCCGTTGATCCTAGATTAGACTCGCAACAAATAGCTATATAGCAAGCTTGTAGGAGCCAAAAAGAAAAAAAAAAAAACAAAAAACTGAATGAAATCAAGCTATCAATAAAGCGCTTCTTAAAAATGTGTTTTTATTACAAAGGTTCTAAAGTGCCAACCCCACACATAAAATGATCTTCTACATCCACTTGTTATACCACTTATTCCCAAGAACGAAACAATTCCCTAAGGCATATTATAAAAAGTTCGCTTTTCATCAACAAGCGCTTGCCACAATTCCCACAGAGTATGGATCTTATTTTGCTCGTGTCCAGTGGTTCCAGTGCCACGACGCCGACTTATGGCCCAGGAGAGATAAAGAGGTTGTACCACAAAAATCCATCCCATAACTCTTGTCAAGGTTCCGATGTCGATAGAGAGATATCGAAAAATGAACAAAGAAAATGACCAACTACTACAGAGTGTGAGGGTGTGCAGGAACCTAGAGATCGTAAAGGCTAAGTTACCGTGAGTCGTCATTCATAGCAGTAAGGAGGATGCATTTTACGTGCTACTACTAGCCGCTGTCAGGGGTGGAATATTACTCTATTGAGTTACCCCAGTCGCACTGGTACAGAATGCAGTTGTCGCTTCCTGCTGTGAAGCGGGAGAGACACTCTTCATTAGCTATGCGATGTGCTTTTATAAACCTGTTTTGCCGGCGGCTTCAAGTGTTGCGTGTTCTTAAAAGGCAATCATAACCACGATCATGCCACCTCCAGTCTGCGTTTATGCGGATCTTAAGCAAACAGCAGTCTACCATTAAGCGCAGGGTAAGGGGCTCAAAATCGATTGACTATTGCGTATTGAAGCTTTCTTTTCAATTTGAATATCGAAGGCAATTTTATAGTTGCGAGGTATTAGATTGGGACAGGGACGCTACTTGCCCGCATAAAAAAGACGTGGAATCGGTTTAAATTAACAAGCTTACCAACAATCTAAGCCTTGGTTAGGACATCTGTATAAATCACACAAGGGATATCTCTTGGAGTCTGTCTATGCAAATTAACTGTGGCAGGTCAGCTAGAGACCTGGCCAGTCTCGATCAGCACTACGTGCAACCGTCCCGCTTGAGCGGGCACAGCAGGGTCTGGGCAAGGTCTTCGATAATGGCGTCAACCTTTACGGGAGATGCTATCCGCCTAATCAAGATAGGCGGTGGTGCTGTGAGTCATTGTCTGATATAGGACTCGGCCAGAATGTAATTAGGAAGAGAAGTTGGGGCATCTCTCTTCATAGGTCGGGGCGACTACGTCACTTTTTCATGGACAGGACTTAAGTGTCATATTCTTTTCTTTGCTGCTTCTGCACATTCGTTCTGGAAGAATGGGGGATAGCCTCAACTTCAGGGACTAGAGCCTCTTTTCGGGTAAAGACGTAGTGCTTGGTTCCCTGCTTCTCCGAGAGGTAACCTTTCTTGATCAATCAAAGGTTCTCTGGTGTTGTATACATAATTCATGCCTCTAAGTTATGGTATGAGTATTTTGTTGTATTAAATTGGCAATGGAACTTGATACTTATGGATTCTGGAAATATGGGAGTATCTAGAGAATCGTAACTGGGCGCGACACGTAATAGAAGCGAGTATTATCCAGTTGGCTTTTGCGCATCAAAGTATTAATTTGTAGATGGGTGTATAAGGTAATTGTAGGTCCAGGAGGCAGATAGACTGAGAAGGGTGGTAGGCCTGGAATATAAAGGGTGCATGTGAAAAACCACGGATAAGGCATACAACTCAACAGTCAGTTACCGAAGCACCTCCTATCAGCGAAAAAGACCGACATTGACCGGGGGCTCTACTACCAATACTCAGGCAAAAACAGAAGGGCTTTATCTTCTAATAGTGAGTAAGAGGACGCGGAGGAGGAGGAGGAAGATCGTGTTGAAGACGATGGAGGTGATGACAGATGGTCCTAGACTTGTCTGTATGAACAGCAAAGAATAGAAGTGTTAGAGACACATCCCCATTCCTAGTTTCAGTAATGGAGGCATGCTGAAGAATCTCCCCCACGTCATGGACTCTGTGCTTGTATTGAAGGAGAAATTGGTTGAGAACAACGGAGTCGGAATTGCGTCTCTTGACGAGTTGACAACAAAGCTCACAACGGAGAGCATACTCAAAGTCAAATTGCGAGTACTCCGGAGACACGTAATATTTACAGATACTCGGGGATATAGGCATAATATAGGCATAATAATCCAAGTCATCAGAGGACGCCTCATCTACTCCCAGCTGCACTCAATCACATCCCCAAAGGGCGGTCTCTCTGGGATTCCCGAGTACAGCTTAAACCCCTACGACCCATTATCCAAACGTATAACGGCTATATAATGAACAGATCCATCAGAAGGGTTTACAGAAGCGATTTAAGGAGGATAGAATCAACAGGATCCCGAGCAACGGGCACGAAAAGCGCACGAAGACGAAGACGAAATCGGTAATCATGCTCGCCAGTAAAGCTTACTTAGACGACTGGTATAATAAACGACATCAAATGACGTGCTAGATGAGAATTAACGGTTATGCCACTTTCTAGACCGGGCTTTTTCCCTTCACAGATACCGATACAACGTCTTCTGTGATGGTTTACATCTCCCATGTGCTTTCAAAACATCCTGATTGGTGCAGACAGCTACGACAAGAATACGACGAAACTTTTGGCCCTGATCCCAATAATACCGCCGGGCGTCTCAAAGATGCCCCGAGCTTATTAAACCACTGCAAGCTGACGCTGGCGTTCATCAAAGAGTGAGGCAGATTCTCAACCTACATTTACTGACACTGACGGGACGATGGGTATTGGATACGCTTGTCATGTCTTTAGGTCATTACCAAATTTGAGCTGGTTGCATTGATAGGTCTAGAAATTAATCCAGAACCGTCGGACACACAAACTTCTCTTACATCTACCTCGCCGCCGTGGCAAAGCTTTCAGACAAAGACATAGGAATATGACATAATCCTACTCTGCCCAGATCCTAGACTGCTTCGGATGCGTTTCTTTGTTTATTGAGCAGAGTAATCCCATTGTCAACCAGTTTCTTTGTTCTCTCTTGTTCTCGATCCCACCCCGCCTTTTGTACTTGGCAGCTTCGACAAAACCAAGTCCTTTAACAACGACATAGAGCAAAAGAAACAACAAAATAACTGTCATACATACTTAAACCGCTCAGGAAATAGTCATGGAGGCAAAGTATAACCTGAAGTTTCACTATCCCGTGTGGAGCGCCGGATATTACGACAACTACGTCGCGATCAAGACTATCGTCGCCTTACCTCCGAAAACAGCTGAGAAGATAAACACAAACATAAAGGACTCCAGATCCATACTCGTTAGTAATAATAAAACTAAATTAGCAATGGAGCTCGACATTCCTTCTGCCTTTAGCTTGTCTGCGGAAGAAAAACACTCCGTCCTGGCGGATATCAATTCACTACTCCAGCGAACAGCAATCCAAATAGAATGTGCTAGGCATCATCGCAGTCTACACGACTACGCCGAGGCCCTCAACACCGTGAACGAAGCACTGACACTCGCTCGGGACACTGACGCCTGCGACGCTGACCTCGCTCCTCTGGCTACGTGTAATTTGTATAAGGGCCACATCCTACTCGCGCTAAATCAGTACGCAGATGCATACGATGCGTATACCATCGCGGCGACTTCGAAGACCTCCGCGCTCATGGAGTCCGAAGCCGCGAAGGAGGCAGCCAAGCGCGCTCTGAGGCTACGTGATAAGGCTGCTGAGTCGAAACGGCTGGGCGGCGTGTACTGGCGGAAGTCGGTGTTTACGAAGGCGTGGAAGGGGGCAAGGCAGATTGGGATGGGGAAGGGGAATGTTAAGATTGTTGAGAGTGCCAGTAGTGCTTCTATGGGATTGGTTTATTATATTGCGGGCGTCGTGCTTCCTGTTACTATACGGCCTGGTCCGGTTGTCCGGAAGCCTGTTATTGTGCAACCGGGTGATGATGTGAAGACGAGGGTAGTCATTGGAAAGGGGTGAGTTCGGAGTTAATCCATGTCGGACACATAGGTGAGTCGGGGTTATTGGTTATTGAACATATTCGGGTTAAATAGATTTATTGCGAAAAAATACAAATTGGTACAAAGAGTCCTGACGTTCAAGCTATCTTGATCATTGTGTCCGGGTGTCCGACTTTTATGGCAATATTCATACGAAAGACACTAATGTATAATAAGATCCCTTTCTTCCTGTCAAATATCGCTCTCAATCATCCCGTTCCAACCTCGTTTCTTACGCATCAGACCAGTATGGGATGAATGATGTTGATTTACATTGGCTGAATTTGACGCACAAATAATGCATGTGCCATCCTCTTCTTCATAGCCTCGATACGCCTTGATCCCGAGGATCGAGAGCTATCTATGCAGGCTAATCAATGTAGCGCCGGCAGCGTTGGGCCGAGCGGGGGCATCATCCTTCGCGCCGATCGGGATGCTTACACGTCGGCTCGCAAGGTGGATCATTTCTCTTGTTAGCTTGCGTCGGTCGTCAACTACACAACCAATGTCAGGTTAAGTTTGTGTAGTTTGATAGTTCCTGATTTAGTGCCTAGACAAGCAAATAACTCGGGTTGGAAACGCATCAATTTTGCCTGGATAAGCAAGTGAAGGATTCTTTATATATACATTATTCATTTAGAAGTATTTCAAATTCCGGCCTCTAAAAACCCACTTTTGTAATATGCAATGTTTTAGGCATTCTAGTCAATGTGAGTATACTTACTACGGGGCCTTTCGCGGTAGTGTTGCGGCCCCACGGACTCTTCTAGCCTTAACCGCTCCCGTCTTTACTCCCTTCTCTAGTCCCATATCTGATGTACCTTCTTGTGTCCTGGCTACCGAAGCTCCTACGAATATCTATATGTACCTATAGGAGAAGTTTGCCCTTAAGTCCGCCCGCCGCAGGTCCGAACCGGCGGCATCGGCATGATTTCGGTTTAACAATGAATATAACACGTGAAGGGGTGATTGATCTCCGGAAATGTCGGCTGTAGCTAGCCGGGCTGAGATCCCGAGTTCAATCACTAAGCCCTACAACGCTGGTGCGCCTAGTTGAGAAAGTAGCACCAGCTCCGAGACTTAGTATTGCTTGTGAACACCCTGCTGAGCTTCTCGGGATGGATAGGTGCAGAATCCTACAAATGCAGCCTGCTTCCCGATCAAGAGCGGAACAAACCATTGTAAAATGGCACACTACGTTTTTTTTTTAACGATGTCACCTTAGACACGTCACCTTTCCTGGCTTTGCGTTTCTTCAGAACCCCAGCATATGTTGACTTGACATTGAGCGAAGTGAACACTACCTCATTTTCGGATCCCTCCCCCTGCAATCTGAATTTTCGCTTTCTTTACATTCGACTCTGCAAACACAGCTTCGGTGTCCTACGACTGTAGTATTCACAGCCCACCCAGAATCTCTACTCACAATGACTTCCCAGAGTAGTGACGGCGACCTTGCGGCCTTAATCAGCAAGATCGAGGCCTTCTCGAGCGATTCGGCAAAGCTGGACTCTCTTGATGGATTGACACGCTATAAATTGAGCGAAGCCGCCCGCAAGCTAAGCTTAGCCACTGAGTCCATCAATGATAGCACTCATAGGATCCTCCATTCTGTACTCATCCCCCCATGTTGACTCGTTATCAGCGAGGCCATCTCGACTGACGCATATGTGACGGCAGCCCATGCAGCTCCCCCTTGCTGTCGTAGGGGTGGAGACGCACTTATTTGAAATCCTAGCCGAGCAAAAGACTGCAACCACGGCAGACCTAGCAAAATCGGCCAAAATCGACCGAGGCCTCTTGGGTATGTTAAAGACGGAACATACGGCAGTATGAACATGGATTACTGACAAGACAGACCGGCTGCTTCGGTACTATCAGTCCGTTGGCATGGTTGACCAGCTCTCCAAGAACCAGTATCGGGCGAACAACGTGACCTCTGCTCTGGCTGCTCAGGGTTGTCGCGATGGGCTTCCTTTCAGGTTTGTGCTGGAAATCGACTTGTGGATCACCTGTGCTAATGATATTTGTCGGCAGCATGGGAGTCCTCGTCCCATTCTTCAATGCTATACCGCAGTATCTTCGCGACTCGCAATATGCTAACTTCAGCAATGGGGCTTATACGCCCTGGCATCTCGGCCATAATACCAATATGCACACCTTTGATTGGATGAAAGAGCGCCCTCAACTGCTGAATCACTTTTTGGGGTGGATGGCTTGCCAACGCGTCGGGCTGCCCATGTTCCTGGACGTCTATGATTTCCAGAAAGAATTTGCCAGCGGTGCGACTAAAGAAACTCCTGTCTTTGTAGACATTGGGGGTAACGTCGGCCATCAGTGCATTGCTGTCCGCCAGAGACTCCCAAACCTTGTCGGCCGCATCATTCTGCAAGACCGCGAGGAAGTCATTGAACAAGTCCAGAAGAACCCTCTTCCGGGGTTTGAGGGTATTGAAGCTGTGGCATATGACTTCTTTAAGCCGCAACCTATCAAAGGTATATGACTCTTAGTACATTTTTGTGTACGTAACCAGTAGGCTAATTCGACTTCCCTGTAGGTGCCCGCGCATATTATATGCGCAACGTTCTACATGATTGGCCTGAACACAAATGTGTTGAAATCCTCAACAACATCAAACCAGCCATGACTTCAGATTCTCGCATCTTGATCGATGAGATGGTTGTTCCGGAGGTGGCGGCACCCTGGAGATCGACCCAACTAGACCTTACCATGGGCAGTGCCTATGCTGCGGCAGAGCGAACACTACCTGAATGGGAGGCGCTTGTTGAGAAAGCTGGGCTAAAGATCCCAGAGGTTCGGAAGTGTGCTGATCAGGACAGTCATAGCATCATCGTTACAATCCCCAAGTGATTGTGTTGCAAAGAGAGTTGGGGTACACGACGCGGACTACTAACAAAAGAGAAAATCAATTTTCCCTGGCCTCCCTACTTGACACTATTGAATTTTCTGTGGCAATGACGGCCGAGAATAACCTCGCCCAAAGGTAATGATGCCATCAGTGGCTAGTCTGGGGTGGTAGTGCAGGATGGTGCTCTTGTTTGGGGGGGGGGGGGGGGGTTTGTTCGAAGCCTGGCAGATTTGATCGGCGGTAATTGTACCTATGCATGCAAACAAGCATGCGTGGAGTCGGACATCACGGCGCAATCAGATGATAGTTGCACTTGAAGGATATAGCAATCTCTAATTCCCTAAATATGCAAGTTTTAGCTCCTGTTCTCCTCATTCAAACCTCTCTCGGTCGTCTTGCCATCACGAAGCGATCTCACTCCTATAGGATTAACACAGATGGTGACTGATAACACCTTTGAGCACTATATCTTCATTTAATTCGATAATCAAGATTCGCAATTATACTTTCACGCTCCGAGCTGTATATAATTTAACCTTGATAAATCTTGTTATTTTTTTAATCTCAATTCTCAACCTTGGCTTCTTACTGGCCTTTTATCATCATATCGGACTTGTCATGCAAAACTGACTTAAAGTCAAGGGAATCTGGGATCGTATGACAAATACGGCCGTTGAAAACCTTTCAGACAGATATCCTTTTTTTGACGTACGAGAATATTGAGTCACTAACGAGTTATTTTTCTCATAGGCAGGCACTACTCGACAGCAATGTAATGATCAAAACAGAACAGGGAGTAATAGCGCTTGATAGCATTGTTGAAAATTACATGAGACTCAGAAGATATTGTCAGGCGGAACCATTATTCCGTCAAGTAGTATTCATAAAAGAGAGGCTCTTAGATACAAAACGACTCTGATATCCGCAGCAATCTATCAAACGTGTTGCTGTACCAAGAACGATATGAAGAAGCTGAAAAGAGAGTACGAGAAATACTCAAGACACGCGAGGAAAAGCTAAGCCCAGAAGAACCTCGAACTTTGAAAAGCATGAGAAACCTCTCGGTCTCTATACAAAACCAAGGAAGATGCAAAGAGGCCGAGAGAATGCATCTGGAGAGCTTGGGAAGTAAGCGAGAGAATACTTAAGGGGATTTGGATATCTTTAGATCTATAGAGAACCTTACTCAATGCTTGTTGGGAGCAAGAGAAATACCAGAAAGTTAAGTGTTCATATTACTAGATGATATGGAGCAAGGAAACACTTTTAAACATGAACCATCCGTTGACTCTTATCAGCATTGGCAACATGGCTATTGTCCTGCGACGCTGGATAGACAAAAGGAGGCTAAAACATTATTCTGACAGGTCTTTAAGGGAAAATGACCAAATCAACAAGGCCCAGTCCCCCTCGTCGACATGCACGGACTGGCCAGCTGTCTGAAAGAACAACCGAAATACAAAGTGAGCAAACCATGGTTCCGTAGAGGTGCTGGAATTCACAAGGGAAACTACCAGAAAAGCCCTATCACTATATTCCAAATCTAGGCGACGCGGAAGTTAAATGCGTTTCTGAGTGATAAAGTGAAACGCAGGGAGGCAGAGGATACTTATCCTCCAAAACAGCTGCTAGAAAAGCAGAAAGGAACGTCAGGAAAAAGGAGATCCTCACACACTCAGAACCGTGATTACCCTCGCCAGGGTTCTATTTTATCAGAACAAATACGGAAAGGCCGAAACGCTTTACCAACAATACTACATTCAAGACAGAAAAACAGTGGATGATAAGGACCTGGATATCTTGAAATGTATGCAAGATCTAGGAGATATCCTTGGTACTCAAAAGAAGTGTAGAGAGGCCGAAACCTATCGCCGACAAGCACTGGATGCAGCATGGAAAATGCAAGACAAGAACATCTCAATACCCTTAAATGCATAGGAGATCTAGCAAATTGCCTTCGCAATCAAGAGAAATTTGAGGAAGTCGAGATCTTTTACCGACAAGCGATAGATCAGAGGTAAAGGCTAAGAGGCAAAGAACACCTCAGCATATCTGTTTCCACAAATAAGCTGGCAATTTGCCTTTGCAGACAAGAGAAGTTCCAAAAGACTGAGGCTTGCTACCGACAAACGCTGGATCAATGTCAGAAACCACACGAAGAAGTAATTCCCGACACTCTTAGGGATACTCTCCAAATTACAAAAGACCTGGCAGTATGCCTTGTCAAAGAAGAGAAGATAGAAGAGGCTAAAAAGGTATACCAATAAGGACTCGATTTAGGAGAGAAATTACACGGCAAAGAGTATACCCCCACGGAAGATATAATTTGTTTCCTCGAGGCTCAAGAAAGATACAAGGAGGCGATTGACTTGGTGAAGCAAGAACTCGAATTACTGACAAAAATCTTGGGCAAAGAGCGTCCTCTTACCATCCAAAGGATGAGACAAAGAGCTATCTACCTCTGCGCCCAAGAAAAGTATCACGAGACGGGAGCAATACTCCAACAAGAAATTGTCACAGTAAAAATCGACGCCGATATCACCGAGGTGGTAGTACCGATATATATCACCGCGACAGAAATTGAATCAAGGGAAAAGACTTTTGGGAAAGGGCGTACTGATATCTCCGAAATAGTCAGAACCCTAGCGTTCTACTATCTAAAGTAGAACATGTACACGCATGCAGCAATGGTGCTGCGACGGGTATTCTACTCAACAATGGAAGGGATTGGCATCCTGGATGCTTTCAGCGATAGTAATTTGATATCCCTTCTACTTCTCGAGCCGGAGAAAGGTCGGGGGATGAGGCAGGAGAAACTAATACTTTAGCTATAGTAGTTGAGAGCTTGAATGAAGAGTTTCGGAAACGGGCTGAGAGAGAGATGAAGAGGAGGTAGGAGAGGAGGCGATATGAGCTTGGCTGAGTTTGGATTGTTGCTGAGGAGGTTGCACGTATAGTCAATCATCAGGTATTGTGTCCCTCCTATTCACTATCTCAAGCATAAATGATTTACATTTCATTTCCGGGACATGGGCGATTGGCTTCGTTATACATTGAGCATATCTTGGATCCAACAGGTATATCTAAATGGGAAGATGATTACATAGCTCAACTAGTAGATATATCCAGTCTATGATCTTGTTTGTATGGTTGAGTGTCTCCTGCCATCTAATCCGGGTTGATCAATACACCTGGTTGTCCAACTTCAATGGCCATGCTCATGCCGCTTCCCAGATGCCACAAGACATGACAGTGAAACATCCAAATGCCATAGTTATCAGCTTTGAATCTCAGTATTACATATCCTCTTCGTGGTACAATAAACGTGTCCCTCCTCAATGCTCTGTCTGGATTCAACTCTCCGCCTGGTGGGATGTCATCTTGGAATGGGTTCCAAGATCCAAAACCCCACCCCTCGGAATGAGTTTGGAGGACCCAGGGCGCGTAGCCGTGCATATGGAAGGGATGATCATCGTCATCCAAATTGTTCAGGACTATGTCTACCCATAAGGGGTCAGAGTCTGGAGCATACGGGATGAAAGGGACGAGCTGGTGTGAGTTGTACTCTGATCGTGACAACGAGATTAGCGGTGGTGACTGAGCTTTCCATGTTGTGTGGTTGATGAAGCCATGAGGAATATTAGAGAGACGAGCTAGTTTCATTGTCGTGGTATAGAGTAGTATAGTCTGGTTGGCGATGCGGGGGAGATTTAGGTTGAAGAGAGGTGACAAGTCAAGAAGATCTACGTGTCGATTATCTTGGTGTAATACACTCTTGTTTGAATGACCCTCGAGTTCCAAAGGAAAACTTTGAGTAGGTGATAGCGCAGGATTCGAAAATCGAAAGGCGCTTTGGTCCAGAGAGATAGTCATCTTGCCATCGTTACCAGTAGGCCATTGAATTAGAACATCAATCCGCTGGCCCGGGTAGAGGATTCCGAAGGATGCTGCCATCTCTGGCTGTACTCTCTGTCCACCGTCAATTTCTAGAACAGTCATAGAGGCCCCAGGGATTGAGATTGTTATCCCTGCTAGCATACCAGAGTTGATGAAACGAAGTCGGTATCTTTTGGTAGCATCGAACCTCATCTTCAGCATCATGTCACGGCTGAGTATATCCATACATTCAACAGGTCTTGCAGGAACAGCCTTGGAGCAATTATACGCTCCCACCCCATTGATGAGAATCGAATCGGGTACAGGCTCTATCCCGAACGAGCTGGATCGCATATACCATGCCAGCGCGTCCAGGGACGATCGATGATACCAATCATTGATCATAATGACTCTTTCTTCGTCTACTATCACGTCATATTCCTGCGGGCTGTGGACAATAAACGCTCCATACAGCCCATCCCCTCTTTGAATCTGGCTATGGGAGTGATACCAGAAAGTCCCAGCCTGATTTTCTGAGATCTTAAAATGATACGTCATGTTACCTCCTGGTCGGACGGGATCCTGTGTCATTCCGACAGCGCCATCCATCGCATTGAAGCCGCGCATCTCTAAGCCGTGGAAATGGATCGCGATGCCCTCATCGGTGATCTTGTTGAACAAGTCTAGATGTATCGTATCCCCTGACATTGCCTCGATGGTTGGCCCGATGAAGTTGTCATTTATGAGATAAACTTTCTTTTTGACACCATCCGGGCTTCTTTCCCCTTTGGTCACATTCCACTTGAGTAATATGGTTCTCGGCAGTCTATTTTGGTGATGTGCTGGCTTCAGAGGTGGGAGATCCAGGCTTCCTGCTCGCTCATGTTGACCTCCAGGGATATTCGGAGCCAGTGAAGGACTGAGTGATATATGTATCCAGTTCAGGATCAGGAATATGAACGCAGAGATACTGAAGAGTGTCAGAGCCCGTGACGCCACAGATTCAAAGTAATAACAAGATGCCGAGGAAGAGTTCGTGGTTGTTCCATCATTCTTCTGAGCCCTAGTATGTGGCGATGACGGGTCTATCTCAGTCGGATCGCCGAAGTTTCCGCGCTGACTCCGTCGTCGGATAATATTCTGCTTCACTGGCAGTGTTACCCCGTTGTGGTCGTCATCCGTATCCATTTTGACCGTTGCGCATATGGCCGTGAATGAGGGCTGAGAGTGGTAGATTAGCACTGCCTCCGAAGATCGACTGCCTGCGCCGAAGTTCCATACTCATGCATTGGTCAGGAAGAACATGGAGGCTGGGCCGGACACGGTAGTACCAATGTTATGCGACATATAAGCGAGGAATTTATGTTTCAGGTGGAATTGAAGATGAAGACTTGTCAAAAAAGCAAGTCGTGCCCTGTAGCCGGAGCATTCGGTGTCCACTACCGGCCGATAAATATCCCCTAACCTCCAAGAACCATTGTCGACCCCGCAGTGAAATACGCTGACTGGAGCTTTCAAGAATCTGTAGCCAATCGCCCTTGACCTTCATGCACGTGCATGTGTACGAGCTTCCTAATTTCATCGCCAGCGACCAGGATAATACACTATACTTACTGAGATGGCGCTGTCGATCGCATTCCGCAATGGTTGTCGCAATAATTCCCCTCGTTCACACGGTACGAATATATCCTGAATGGATTCTACAACGCTGAAACGAAATATAACTGGACTCCGCTTGTGTCTTTCCCCGGTGTCGCCATCATGATCACTGCTCTCATTTCAGCGTTAGCTTCGCTGTTCGCGACGACCGTCGAAGCCGGTTCTCTCGCCGATATTGACCATGTCGTGCTCTTTATGCAGGAAAACCGAGCCTTCGATCATTATTTCGGGACGATGAGCGGTGTTCGAGGATTCAAAGATCCCAATGTCAAGGTCTCGGAAGGAAAGCCGGTCTGGTATCAAAACGTCAACTCGACACTCTCTAATCAGACTGATTACTTGCTTCCCTGGTATCTCAATTATCTTGGTGGAAACTGGACGACAGCGACGCAATGCATGGTGGCAGGTGACAATGGATATGCCAGTAACCACAGAGCCTTGAATGGCGATCTGAATAACATGTGGGCTCTGGGTAATACTCCATGGTCGTGGGGTCACTTCAGACGCGACGAGCTACCTGTTCACTTCGCTATTGCCGAGGGATGGACAGTTGGTGACATGTATCAAGAATCGGTGATTGCTTCAACGAATCCGAATCGGGTCAGCTGGATTAGCGGATCGATTAACGTTCCTGGCTCTCCTCAGTCGCCAAACGAGGGTGGTGTGTACTTCGACAATAACGAAACCCCCGGGTGCGAAGGCCCAAACCTCAACTGTTATCCGCTCAAGTGGGAGACTGCGCCAGAATTCTATCAAGCCCAAGGCGTGACATGGCAGGTCTACCAAGATGTTGATAATTTCGACGATAATCCATTGGCCTGGTTTCAACAATTTCAAGTTGCCTCTAATACTAGTGAGCTCGGCTCTCGCGGTATGTCATTTCTCGGCCTCGACAAATTTTACGACGATTGCGCTGCTGGTACACTGCCTCAAGTCTCCTATATCATCGGACCGGCCGAGCTAAGTGAGCACCCACCATTCCAGCCCAGAGATGGTGCTTGGCTCCAGAAACAGATCACCGAAGCTGTGATCAATTCCCCTGCTTATAAGAGCACGGTTTTGATGATCAGCTATGATGGTAAGCTCACATTGAAATGTCTTCTAGCTATGATAACTCATTGTCTGACTGAGATTCAAGAAACTGGAGGATTTGGCGACCATGTAGTCCCGTACCATTCGCCCAAAGGAACACTCGGAGAGTGGTTAGAGGATCCCTACGGCGACTTCGGGGAAGTCTACTCCGGGCCCGGGTTCCGTCTGCCATTCTATATCATCTCGCCCTGGACTCGCGGCGGTAATGTCTTCGTCGAGCATGCCGACCACATCTCTCAGATCAAGTTCGTGGAGCAGTGGCTACTGTCCAAGGGTATCAACGTCACGACGAGTCAAATCCCGAGTTGGAGGCGTGAGCATATGAGTGACCTGGTGAAGGCATTTGATTTCGAGAACCCAGACTACAGCTTGCCTACAATCCCAGAAATTAGCGCTCCCATAACGGACGAAAACGGTAATTATGATGGCTACTCTGTCTGTGAGTCAACATATACAGTTCAAAGACCTCCCGTGCCGTACGGAATCCAGACAGAAGCAAATGCCCTTTTCACAGAACAGGGATTCAAGACTGTCCGTGGTGATCTCACCGAGGGCCGCTATCTCATATTTGAGATGAACGGATATTCTCTTACCTTGATGAACGGAGCTGTGACAGGCACCAGGGCGATATCAAGGCACGACGCACCAAGTCAGAGATGGGTTGCTCACCAAGTCGGCGGTAATCAGTTTACATTTACAAGTGCTGTGAATGAGAGATATCTTGTTGCGAACGGGTCGATCACTTCTTCGGCATCTTCAGCCACAGTGTTCTTGGTCAGTGACTTGGGAAATGGAAGAGGTCATGCTCTATACTCGGACGGAGAGTATTTGTCGCTCGCGTCTAACGGAAAATTGGCGCCCAGGAAGCAAGCTCTGGGCTTTGAGTTGTACAGTGTTACGTATGACAACTAGATCCACATGTAATAGACTCATGAGTCACATCACAAGACTTTGGCCTGAATGAGATGAAAAATATTCAGACATAAAGATGGCAACATGTCCTGTGGTGAATATGAGATTATCACAGATCTATTGAAGCTTAATCGAATTACCTTCTCCTGTCCTAATCCCAACAATGTGCCTCAGCTCGTCACCCACTAAGGACTAATGAATCATTCAAATATAGATAGTCTTAGATCATAGTAGGACCAATTCTCTTCCGGATACTCAACACACCAAATCTTCCAATGACGGTACATACATAACCATAGCTCTGGTATCCAAGAGGTGAGTCACAGGAGACAGAAGGACGAATAAACGTTTTATCGGTTCCCAATTCTGTCCGATACCACTTCTTTGTCCATTTGAGTAGCATTCGTGAGTGGCAATACTCATGAAAAGATTCCTGAAGGAGTGTGTGGGATGAATGGCAGAAGCCCAGATGATTTAAACTCTACATTATGATCAATTATGAAGGGACGGCTCCGTTATGTATAAAAAGGTTCCCCTGAAACTTTTCTCTCGAGTTGATCATCAGTCCCCGTCAATCGGCTTCACGTTGCAAACAACCACCAGAGGCACAGCGTCATCAATCGGTGCGGACTCAGGTTTGATTACTTCGCCAACCTCTGCCATCACCTCCTTTAACTGAAACACAAATTTCACATTCCACCTTCTGCCTCAACAATGCGTTCTGTCGCTGGCACCCTAGTCGCTCTTTTCCTACCGCTGGGCCTCTTGCTTCTTGGCCTTGCCAATGGCGAGCCGATTCCAATCGACGCCCGTCTCACAGCCCGTGAGCAGTCCCTTGCACCAGTCTTACCTCGACACGAGCCGGCCAAGTCGAACCCGCAAAACGCCTGTTGTCTCCCGGGATGTAAATTCTGCGACACTGAAACGGACATTTGCAATTGCAACAACAATTGGTTTGTATGTGTCACCTATCTACCCCACGCTTTCTCGCTATGCTTCGCTTGCCTTGTATTCTCTTCTAGCTTCTCCAGGGGCTCTTGTCTATATATGTATAAAGTAGCCTAGAGATGATTCATGCCTTTATTTGGTGGTTGTGTGAGAGTAGCACTGACAAGATGTAGTACAATGTCTGCTGTGCCACTATCCTCATGCCGGACACCAGCGACAGTTCTGTACTGCAGAACGAGAATGGCGAAAAGATCGAGTTCGTTGATGAGTCGGACAACGTAACTCCTTAAGAAGATATTGTGATTTCCCCACTCGGGAAGATCCAGGATTAGTTCCAGGAACGGATTGGGCCTTTATCAAGAATCTGAGGACACTTAGGGTAGCCTTCATAATGTTTTATTATGCCCCAGGTTTGTAGGAAGAATAGAGGACAGGAAATTTACTCAGCAATATCTGTCCTATTCAGAGTTGAGTGATTGCGTCCTCAAAGTGCTTTTTTGCCTGTGCTTGTATGTCAGTTGCCTAGTCACAAGTGGCTTGTCAATTCCTTGCATCACACTCAAGTATGAGGCTTTCTTTTCGGTGTGAAAACCTCGAACAATCATCTCCTGCGGGATGGTGTGATGCCGTAAGAGTGAGGCCAGCCCTCGCATTATAGACTCATGTATGCTGAGTGGTCGTACGACGATCGGTCAATGATCTCTCCACATCTGCTGATTACCGAGGGTGATGGGTTGCTAGTTTCCCCCCAGGCAACGAATCAAGAAACAACACGACGATGTAAAAATGGGAAAACCAGACCGAAAGAGATTGGAGCGCGCCCTGCATGCATGGCTTTGAGTTCGGAGCTTCAATGACTATTTGCGGGGGGTGGGGGCCATGATGAGTGCATTTTAGATTTCTATAGCCTTATTCGGGGATAAGACAACGGGCGAGCTTCGAAGTTCGGGCTTAAATCTGGAGTCTTTTGTCAGATAGGATCAGGTTGTGATCAGTCATGTGGTGCTGAGAGGGTTAACAGTCTCAGTCAGCTTGAGTCATAAGTATCGGGAGGGAATAAGGGTAAAATAGATTATCATCAACAGCCTCGAATATTTTGCTTTACTATTGGAAAGAATTGACAGAGAGTAACGTACAGGCCAGGCGGAAACGTCTGACTTATAGTTTTTTGCGAAGAGAAGTGGCCATTAAGCATTTATATGCAGGGTTTATATGTGACAGGGGATACCGAAGACAAGGATCGCAGCCCATTTCCGCCTTTTGTGAGAACCGAGCCATGCGCCCGATATTGGTGAAAGAATTACATTTCACCTGATGAGGGGTAGCGTTCGCCTCGTTTTCACACTCGATCAACAGTCTAGCTCTCTTTCAGCTGCGGTATGCCTAACTAGGGATACCAGGCACCAACTTGCACGCGAACCACACGGCCAATAAGATCCCTGCCCGCTAACAAGCAGGGCGAACGGCATGCACATAGTATTCGTCTTTGTTTATCTTTCTATATAAGCCATATCCTCCAACTTTCTGAGAGCGAGATTTCACCATTCTACAACTCGTTGTGACACAGACCGCCCAATGTCGGGCTCACCCAAGGTCTTCGAATCCAGACAACTCTCATCATCCAAAGTCAGCAACGACTGAACGGCGTCACAATGGCTCAAAGGCAACCCAGCAGGACACCAGAGCCAAGGAACGAGGATGATGCAGTGACTCTGAACGAGGAGACCTCGGGCTATACCCCGCTACCCATGATCCGCGACAGGAACACTCTCGGCTGGGAGAACTTGCAAGTGCCCAGATCTTCATGATCATCACATTTGAGGCTAACAAACTTACTTTCAACAGTCGAGTGACCAACAACAAAGTGAACACTGTCTTCGAAGCTTGGGAGATGATTTCCGTGCGTCCCACAACCGAGATGACCAACAAGAAGCTCGTCTGCGGTGTTGAGGTTTCAAAGATGTACAGACAACTCAAAGATGGATACACTGGTGTGCGAGCGGTGCCATCATATACTCAACACGAATTAATGCATATGGTCACTGCCGCTGAGCAGAATTGGGACGATAATCGCCGTTCCTCAATTCTATCCCGGCTGATCCCAGGAAAAAAGAGGGGCTCGTACGCGCAAAATCTTTCGAGGCGCCTATTTGAGCTCCCGGGGCCGCTGCCTGGAAAGCTTGGCGCACTTCTTGACTGCCGCATTGTCGCCACTAACAAAAATCCTTACGTTAAACGAGAGTGGAGTGTGGTGCTTCTCGAACAAATGAACGGTGTCATGACTGAAGAGCAAGTAAGCTCGGCATTTCATGATCGCATTACAACAAAATTTAGCAAGGTCGATGCACACGAAGACCCAATTCAGAAGTGGTTTGTTGTTCTGTGCGGCCAGGAGTCGCGTGTCTGTACCAGCGGCACGGGATTTGCCGCTTTTGATACGGCTTCTAACCCGTGGCTGAGGGTCGACGAGAAGATGATTCGCGATCGCGAGGCTGCTTGTGAGGATGAGGGGTTTGAAACCTAGTGCTTGCCACTATTTACTATGTTCAGCCAATTTATTGCAAAGCTTCGGGAGATTGTCTATTTCATCACTCTCCTTAGTACAATTACGTTTATATAATGATCTCTTCACCATAGCCGGCTATGGAGAGTATGTTTGTTCTCTCTTCTTCCCACGACCTAGCTATCTCTAACGATATGTCCTTCCTTTTCAATGCTGCTGGTTCTTTTGGTTCTGACTCAAGTGTATGGTGGTAATTTCAAAAACCAGTCCGTAATTCTATAGTGGAAACAAATCAAGCACTGTCATTAAATCTCGAAATTCAGACTACTCGAATGGATCCATATTTTGGGCAGATCAACATGTCAAGATGGAAAGAGTGATTTTCCATTCTCTCTAAGCAGTATTGTCACGGTAGTATATCAGAAAAGCGCTACGCCACCCTACGCCACATAATACATAATACAAAGCCAAAAGATCAATTCATGCAAACCCAGCCTAAGCGCTTATATAAAACAACACTTCTATAAATAGTTTTATTTTTCTTTTTTTAATAAAAATTACTTTAATATATACTATAAAGATTAACTATAATAATTTAATTTCTACGTATTACCTTATTTTTATTTCTGCTATTATTTCTGTAATAATTATAAACCCGGTATATATCGATACCAAAATCTCGAATATATTTTAGTTTTTTTTATAATTTTATTACCTTTTATATATATATATTATAAAATCGTTATATGATTGTTTTATTTATATATATTAAAATATTTATTTTTAACAAAAATAGCCTAGATATTTAGCAAAAATTTATTTAAAATTATTAATATTTTAAATAGTTTACAAAATTTAAGCAATATAGTAAATTATACAAAATATAAACTAATATTAATTTTATTATATACTATATATTAAATAATAAATTAATTAAACCTATTTTTAACGGTATAAAAAAATATTTTAAATATAAAAACGTTAAAATATATATTAGAGCAATTTTTATTTAAAATTTTATATTAATAATTATATAAAAACTTTAATTAACGTTTATAAAAACTATTAATTAAAAAATAAAAAACAAATATAATTATAATTTTTAAATTTATTTAATAAAAATAATAATTAATATCGTAAATATCGTTAAAAAAAAGTATATTATATGCTAATACGAAAATATAGTCGATAATTTTATTAAAAAAAATATAGCCCTAAAAGTTTAAAAATTTTTAAATAAACCTACCTTTTTGAAATTAATTTTGCATATTTTCTATAAAATAATTTATCTATCTAATTAAGCTATAATTATTAAAATTATTAATAATTATAATATATACCTTAAAAATATAAAAAAACAACTATTTTTTAAAATAATAATCTAGTATAAATATTAATAAAAGTTCTTTTATATTATTTAAATATATAAAATTGCTACTATTTAAAGAATTTTAGCTATAATATAATTTTTAACTATTTTATAATATAAAATAATTTTTAATTAAATAAAATATAAATTCGAAAATTTTTTTTTAAAAAATACTATATAATTTATAGTTAAAAATTTCGAAAACTATAGCAAAGTTTTTTTAATTATAATATCTATTTATATAAAATACGTAAAAATTAGTTAATTTAGAATATTTATAATTAGCAAATCAGAATAAATCTTTAAAAAAAACGATCTAGCCAAAAAAATAAAAAAAACTTAAATATTAATAAAAGCTAAAACTAAAATTTTTATTTTAATAATATATATATATATATTATAATCGATTTTAATTAATTTAAAACTAAAACGTTTTTAAATAAAGTTTTTAATATATTAATAAAAAAATTAAACTTATTACAAAATTAAACTTTTATTAATAATTATACTATTTTTTATATTATTAATATAAAAAAGGATTTTATTTTTAAAATATTTATTTTTATAAAAGAAAAATAATAATATATAAACTAAAACAATATATTTTTTTATTAATAAATATAAAAAACGTATTATTAAAAATATATTAAATAGTTTAAAAAATAAAAATATTAAAGATTTTTATTTTAATTATATTATTATAATATAGGGTTTTTATATTAATATTATTTTAAAAGCTTATTTTATTATTAGAAATATCTAGTATTATAGAAAAAACTTAACGTTTTAATATAACATTTTTTAAAAAAATACTAAAATATATAAACTAGTTAAAAAATATAATTTTATGTTTTTTTAATATAATATTTTTAACTATTTAATAGTTTTATTATTAATAATTAAAAATATAATTTTAATAATAATAATAAATTTTATAAAAATAATTACGGTAATGATTTTAGAAAAATTAAAAAAAAAAGTAATAATTAATATTAATACTAATTTTATATAAAAAAAATACTATTTAACGATAATATAATTGTTTAAAATATATTAAAATTTATATTATTAAAGTTTCTATATAAAAAATAAAAAAAGTTAAAATTATAAAATTAATTAAAATAAAATATATTATATGTTTAAAAACTTTTAGAAAAAAAGTAATTTTAAAAACTAGGTTTAAAAATTTTTTAAAAAAACCTTTTTAAAAATTTTTATAAAATCTATTTAAATATTTAAAAAAAGATTTAAATAAAAAGTATATATTAATAATAAAAAATAAATATAATAGTATAATTTTCGTATTTTTATTAAAAAATAAAAATAGCAAATAGCTTAATACTATTTTACAAAAATTTAAAAATTAAATTAAATAATAATATAATATTATAATTTATATATTATATAATAATAATAAATTTTTAGTAATATTAATAAAAAAAGATATAAAGACCTAAAATATTTTTAAAATACTAAAAATTAAATTTAAATATTTTCTAGTTAATATAAAAAAGCTAATAAAAAAAAGTAAACGCGTTAAAAAAAAAAATTTAAAAATTGCTTATTATATTTATTTATATAAAGTTTTTTATTATATTTTAAATTAAATTAGTAATATTTATAATTATATTATATAATATTATTTTATTTATAACTAGAAAATATAAAATATTTGCTAAAATTTTCGAAATATAGTTTTAAAACTATCTAAAATAGATTTTTTTAAAATTATCTAAAAAGATTATTAAAAATTTAAAACCGGATTAAAATAATATTTATATTTAAAAATATAAAACTTATCTAATATAAAAAAATTGTCTTATCGTAAAATATAAAAAAAATTACAAAATTAATCTTAAATTATATATTAGCTATTTTGTAAAATTTTATATAATTAATAAAAAAGCAACGAAAATATATAATTCATATAAAATATAAATACTTAAAATAAAAAATATAATTTTTACTAAAAATATAATTTTCGATAAAAATTTTTTTTATAATATATAAAAAAAATATTTACTATTAAAAATAAATATTTATATAATTAATAGATAAAATAAAAAAATCCCGCATTAAACTAATATTTTTAAAAAAAACTATTTATATTTATTATTTACTAAATTGTTGAAAAATTTCTAAAATATTTAACAAAAAGTCGTATATTTACGAATAGTATTTTTAAAAAATTTAACGCCTAAAATATTTTTAAAAAAAACGTTGCTAGCGAAAAATTACATAAATCAGGGATAAATAAAACTACTAAAATAAAAAAAAAGCAACTGAACGCTTAATTTAATAATAGTAATTTAAAATTTATAATATTTTAATAAATATTTAAACTAAAAAATTAACAAATAGGTATTAAAAATAATTAAAAAAAAGCGCCTAGTATTTTCTTAATATAATTAATATAATAATAATATATATTTAAAATATAAATTTAAATATAACGCTATAAACTAATATTAAATAAAATATTGCAAAAACAAATAATTATAAATAGATTTTAAATAAAATTATCGTAAATATAAATTTTCTATTTTTAATAAAATTATCGAAATAAATAATAAAAAAAATATAAAAAAAGGAAAATTGCAAATAATAAATTTTTAAATAATATAGCCGAAATATGCTAAAAAAAATCTAAATATATTAAAAATAAAAAACTTAAATTTAAAAATATAAATACTATATTTATAATATTTAATATTATATTTAATAACGATAAAATTATTAAAATATTATTAAACGATTTTAAACTAGCGATTTTTATAAATATATATTTATTTAATTAATAAAATATAATATATAAAAATCGTAAATTTAAAATATTATATATAATATTTATTATTACGTTTATTAGAAAATTTAGCCAAAAAATCTATAAAAAAAATCTAAAAAACCTATACTTAAAATATAAAATTAATTATTAATATATCTATATAAAAATAAATTTTGCGCCAAAATTAAATTAAAAATTAAATCGTTTATTTTACAAAACGTTATAAAAATTATTTTATATATAAAAATTATAACAAAACTGTTATTGTTAAAATAAATATTTAATTATAAATTTAACGTTAATTTATTTTTAAATTTATATAAATTTAAAATAGTAATAAACAAAAATCTATAGTTAAAAAACTTATTTTAATTAATTTATATTATAATATTTATTAAAAAAAATTTTAAATTTATAATAGTTCTAGCTATATTTTTCAATTTTAAAATATAATAATATAATATATTTATTATATTTTATATATTTTTAAAAAAAGCAAAAACTTTGTAACAGTCGATTTTTTTAAAAATTTTAAATAAATAAAAATAGTAGTATTATTATTAAAAACTTTATATAGTTTAAAAAACTTATTTTTACTATAATATAAAAAATTCTTTAAGTTGCTAAAAAAAATTGGCTTAATATTATTATTTAAAAAGTTTTATTTTTTTTATTTAAAAAATTGCAAAATCTATTTAATATTTTTTATTAATAATTATTTTATTTTTTTTTACTAACGTAATTAAAAAAAAAAGTTATAGCTAGCTAAAAAACTCAATAAATAATATAATATTAACGCGTGCCCACATGGGCGGCAGCCCTACCAAAGGTGGATATAGATTAGATAAGCTGATTAAATTAGATAAAATAGCAGCCGGGGCCTTACACATTTATATAGTAGGTACCTTTATGTATAGGGCCCTGCCCTTACACTCTTTTTTCTACATTATTAATATACTAATATTAGTATATATACCTATACCCTCTAATATTATATATTAAATAGTAGCTAGCGACTATTTCTTTCTTTTTTAAATTATTATCGCCGCATTTACGTATAGACGATTATACCGAACTTATTTTTAAAGTATTTAATTTCGCGGCATACGTTAGATTTTAGATTTCTATAATATTAAAATATTTTTTATAGCGTTTTTATATAAATATTAGATACGATATTCTTTATAATATCTTTATATAAATAAATAGTATTAAATATTTACTTTTATATTTTTAAATAAATTATAAATACTTTAAATTTACTATATATTTCTAATAGTTATATTTAATAATAACCTATTAAAAAACGCAATTACTATAACTTTTAAATCTCAAACTTTAGCTAAATATCAATTAATTTTAGAAATATCGTTTTTTATAGCTTAACTAGATCTAAATTATAAAACTACAAATTTATAACGTCGATATGAAGGTTTTTTTTAACTGTCCTATTTTACGTAAAGTAACAATATTATTTATTTAATTTTTTATTTCCAAAAAACGAAAACCTTGAAGCAACGATTTAAAATAGAAGTAACAACGAGTTTTTTCCTATTTTTCTTTACGCTATTTTCGAAAACGTATTATTTTAATTATAAATAATTATATTAATAATATATAAATATATAACCGCAAAATAAACGCGTTTTTTATATTTACCGTAAGGTATTATCTTAATTATTTATATATTAAATATAATATTTTAACTTTTTTATTACTATATTTTTAACTTTTTTTCGATATAACTATTTTTTATTATATATAAATTTTATTTAAAATTTATCTATATTAGTAAATATAGCTTTGAATAAGGATAATTTTATGATATTTAGCGTCTTTTTTTTTAATAATAGAAAATAAAATAGATTATTTAGTTTTAAATAAAAAACGTTCGGAATTTTGGAAAAAATCTCTTTTAATATTTTAGCTTAAAAATAACTAGTATAATAACTAAATAAAACGCTATTTTATAAATATAATTTAATATATTTAAATAAAACCGGTCTTTTTAATACTTAAACTAGTATTTTTAAAAATAAAAAATATAACTAATTATATATAATAAGCTACGAACTTTTTTAATTTCCTAATAAGCTATATTTTTTAAAAACAATTAAAACCGATTTTACTATAATTAATTATTTCTATAAAATATCTTAATAATAAACAAAAAATATTATATAAATAAACGAAAATTAAATATATATAAATAATAAAGTTTTTAAACAATTAAAAAAAATAAATAAATAAATAGCTTAATTAAAAAAAACTACAAATCGTTTATAAAATTATTATTTAAATCGACGTAAACGAAATAAATATAGTTTTAAACGTTTATAAAAATGTTTTAATATTTATTGTATTAATTTATTATCGAACCGATTTTTAGTAAAACCTAAAAACTTATTTTAAAAACGCCAGAAAAATTATAATTTAAGCTACTACTAAAACATTAAATTTAGCAAAATATCGATATAATAATAAAAAACGTAAGTTTTTCTATTGCCGTTTTTATAATTAAATAACTAAATTTAACCTTTCGACGTTTTATTACTAAATAATTTTTTTACCTAACCGCTGATAAAAATGCTACAAAATTAAATATCTAATTTATATTAATAGTTTTAATAGCTTTAGTAAAATTAAACGTTTAAATAAAACAATAATTAAAGAAAATAATATCAACTAAATATTTTATTAAATTTAGAATAAAAAGTCTAAAATAAGCTAATATTTACAGCTTTTTAAATAAAAAATATTTAATATTAAACTAAACGCTATAAAAATAGCTTACTATAACTATATTATAATCGACGTAATAAATTACGTTAAATTAATTTTATAAATAATATTTTAAATATATATAGTATATATGAAAAATTATATTTTTTTAATAAAAAAGCTTCTTATTATATAAAAAAATCGAGCTATTTTAATAAAACTTATAAAATTAAACGTAACAAAATCGGCACGTTTAATTTAAGCAAAAGAGATTTTTTTAATATTAATTTTATAACTATAAATAATAAAATCGTTTTTATAAATATATATATTTTTATAAAAAAATTAAATTCTTTTCTCAAAAACGAGATTTTAATAAATATAGTTTTATAATAATTAATTACGCTATTTTTAATTTTTCTCGCTAACCTAGCTATATTATAGTAAAATAACGAGCTTATTTTTATATAAAAAAAAATAAATCAAAAATCGATAGTTTTCCAGGACTTTCCGAAACTTTTATAGCAAAATTTTTAATATAAATAAACGAAATAACTAGAAAATATATAAATAAAAAAATTAATCTATATAATATTTATAAAAACGAAATATTTTTTTTAAACTATTTTTAAAAAAAACTTTATTATATATATAAAAAATATATATTTTAATATAACAATAACAATTAGTATAAAATTTTTATAGTAATATAAATTATTATAAATTTATTTATAAAAAAATAATTCCAATTTTTAATAGTAAAACTATATTTACGGAATATATAAATTATATTATAAAAGCTAAACTTTTTTTTTTAGCAAAAACTTAAAATATTTATAAAAATAAAAGCCGAAGCAGTTTTAATTAATTTAAATATTTATATAATAGTAAATATAAAAATCGTAAAAGCCGTAAATATAATAAATAAAATAACAATAAATATAATAAATTATATAACAATAATTCCGATAATAAAAATAAATTCCAAAATAAAATTCTTTTTTTTAAAAAAAAAGCAATAATTAAAAATACAATTAAAACCGACGTAATAAAAAACGGGATAAAAAGAAAAAAAATAGAGTATATTTTATTAATAACGCCGAGTCGGATTTAAATAATAGAAATAATTTATTTTATTAATCTAATTCCGACAATTTGCTATTTTTATTAAACGAAAATAATAATAATATATATATCGTAATCGATATAAATATATTTTATAAAATTTATAACAAAACTTTTAATTTTAAAAACGTTAAAACTAAATATTTAAGCAAATATTTAAATAAACTAATAAAAACTTTTTTTAATAATAATATTAATAATATTTAATATATATATTTATATTATAAAAAAAAGTTTTTAATATATAATAAACTTTTTAATTATTTAGAAAAAGAAATATATATTTAAAAAATAGTATATTTTGCTTTAAAAGATAGTTATATTAAAGAAATAACACTAGCTTCTATCTTTAAATCTATTTGCTATGTTTAAAAAATTATATTTTATAATAATATAAAATATTCCAAAAATCAATATTTTTATTTAAAAATAAATATATAAAAAGGCCTAAATAAATAGTCTATTTTTATTTATTCTAATATTAAATCTAAACGTTGCTTTATTTTTTGCAGTTTTTTAAAAAAAATCTTTTATATTATAAAAAAAGTTATATCTAAAAAATTTATAAATATTTTAAATACTAAAATTAAATATTATCGTAGAATTTGCTTTTTATTCTTTTTAAAAAAATATAATTATAACAAAAATTTAATACTAATAAAAATAAATATATTAGCTTAGGTTTTTAAAAAAAAATATAAGCGCTAATATTTTATTAAAAACAAGCTTTTTTAATAACTATAAAATTATTATTAATTTTTTTAAACATATTTTTAAATTTAGCGTTACCGAAGATTTTTTTATTAATTTCGATATTTAGCTCCGATTTAATTTTTACGTTTAAAAGGTAATTTTATTACAAAATATAATCCTTAAACCTAGCTAAACTTTTAATATTTCTATTAAATATATTTTTTTACTATTAAATAAAGATTTTATATATAAACTTTAAAATAATAAATTAATAATAATTTTGGTTTATTTAAATATTTTTTTAATTATTTTTATAATAAATTTTATATTTAAAATAACTAAAATCTATAAAAATATCTAAATAAATACTATTAATAAACAAAAATATACTAATTTTTTTTGTTTAATTTTTAATAAAATAATTTAAACAATTATTATAACTATAACTATAGCTAGATTTCTTTTTATTACTAAAGGTATAAATTTACTATTAGCCGCAGTATCGGCGCCAATTTTTTATAATATTAATAAAAAATATATTATAACTTTTATTTTATAAAAGATATTTTTTAGCAAAATTATTTCTATATTTCTAATAATAGCCTTAAAAAAATACAAACTATATAATAATTTAATAATAGCTTATTTTAATTTAAATATAAAAACGTTATAAATATTTTTTTATATCTTAACTCTAGCTAATAATATATTTTTATTAACTATTAACGATAATAATATTTTAAAACCTCGTATATCGGAAATTTATTTGATTTTAGGTATTAAAAAACTTAAAGTCGATAAAAAAATCAAAAAACCGGATAGCTAAATTATTTATATAAATTTAACTAATATAAAAAAAGAGATTATAGTTTTATTTAAAAATATCTTTAAAATATAAATAAATTAAAATATAATTTTGATACCTATTAATTAATAAATAAAAATCTTATTTGTAGAAAAATAGTAAAACTATAAATTTAATAACTGTAGCTATTTATTAAATTTAAAAAATAAAACTAAAATTAATAAAATCTTCGATTTTTTCTATAAATAAAATCGTAAAAAATAGGTTATTAAAGCAATATTTTTTATATATTTTTATTTTATTATATAATATATAGTTAAAAATAAACTAAAAATACGTTTTATCGTTAATTTGCAATTATTAAATAAAATTATAATATTAAATAACTATTTTTTGTTATTATAAATTAAAATAATCTAATTTATTAAAAATAAGCTATATTTAATAATAATAAATATAAAAATTTTTTTTACTAATTTAACGTTTACTTTAATTATCGGGACCGTTTTATAATTATAACGTTTAAAAGTTTTAAAAAATTTAAAATTTTTATTATAAATTATAAAAATTTACCTATATATATTTAACGTTATATAGATCGTTTTTCAAAAAACTATAATAATTATTGCTACATTTTTATCGATAATATTATTATTTTTTCTAATAATAAAGAAAACTATAAATAATATTTATAAACGATCTTTTTTTTTTTTCCGAAATAAAAAAATTTCTATTAACTTTTAGAAATTTTTTTTAAATTACTTTTCCGTCGATTTATTTAAATTTTATATAAATACCTTTAGCTTATTTATTACAGAAACTAAACTAAAAGTTTTATAAAAATTAGTATTCTTTAATTAATTAAAAATTCTCGAAATATATTTTAAATTAACAAAATAGCTATAACTAATATTACTATATTATATTAAAATAATCGAGCTTTTTTAAAAACAAAAGACTAAATTTTTAGCAAAAAAATAACTTAAAAATCGTTTCGAAATAAAAAATTTAAGTAAAAAAATAGCTTATATTAAATCTACTTATTTTAATTTTATTAAAAAAGAACTTCAATTTTTCAAAAATTGCCAAAACTTTTTAATTTAGTATACTATATTATTTTACTAGAATTTTAATAAAGATCTTTTTATATAATTAAACGCTTTTTTTAAACGCAAATTTAGTATTATAATATATTATTTTAAAAATAGCTATATTTAAAATCTTAAAACCCTTATTTTTCCTATTTAAATTAAACCTATTATATTTTTAAATTAATATATTTCTAGTTTTAAATTTAAATATAAACTATTAAAAATAAAAATAGCCTATATTATATAAGTTTAGTGCCGTTTTTAAATTATAATTAAATCTATTAAATAAATAGTTATATTTATTAATTATAATATAATTAAAAATATTTTTAATTAAACTAATTTTAATATTATTTCTATAAATTATATAAATAAATATTTAATAAACTTTTCGATTTATTTATTTTAATATAGTTTATAAATCTATTATTTATTTAAAATAAAAAATTTCGTTTTTAACGCTTTAAACTATTTAAAAACAGTATATAATATTATTATAAATAGCAAAATTTAACGTATAAATAAAAAACTTATTTTAAATATTGTATAATATATATTTAAAACTTTTATATATAAAAACTTTTAAATAAACTTTATTAAAAGATATTAAAAAACAAAAAATATAAAAAAATTTAAAATATTATATATAAAAAATTTAGCAAACATGTTAAAAAAATTTTTCGTTCTAAATATTTTTTTATATTTAAAAAAAAACTGCTATATAATATTAACTAATAAAAAAAATATAAACTTTATATATTAAAAAATTTAATCGGTATATTTATAGCAATAATTTATAATAATAAATATTATTTTAAAAAAAATATATATTTTGAAAACTTACCAAATATTTAATAATTTAGAAAATGAAAAAAATCAAGATTTACGTAATTTATTATATAATATATTAGTTAAATCGTAACAATAATAAGCTATTTATCGGCAATTATAAACTAATTAAGTTTTAAAATATTAAATCTATAAAAATAATTGTTTTTAATTTTATAATAAATATATTAAATATAGCTATAAATAAATTAATATAGCAATTTAAAAAATATAACTATTTTAATTTTTTAATAACGGTAATATACGTAATTTTTAAATATATTTTTTTAATATTAAGTAATATTAAATATAAAGCAAAAAATTAAACTTAAATATTTGTTCGATAAATTTTATTTAACAATTAAAATATATTTATAAAAATTATATCTAATTATAATAGTAAATTTATTTTTAGTTTTTAAAACGGACTTTAGAAAAGTTTAAACTATAAATTTTTAATAATAACGGCCTATTATTTATAAAATAATAAACTATTTAAAAATCAAAATCGAATAGTAAAATTAGCAATATACTATTATTATTTTATATATTTAAATAAAAACTAAATAGATATATTATTTATTTTATAGTAAAATTTAAATAGCGCCTATTTTAAAATAATTAATTTTTTACCCTATAAATTACTATTCGGTTTTTAACTATTTAAATTTGCTAATATTTTAATTAATACTAATCTAATAATTAAAAATATTAAATATTTGCAAAAAAGTTTATATAAAAACGCAAAATTTGCAATAAATTTTGCTTCTTTATAAAATAAACTTTATTATAATAAAAAATATACTTTTATAAAATTTAATTTAAAAAATAAAATCTATCTATAACTATATAAAAACTATTATTTTTCTAATAACTTTTTATATAAATTTTTACAATAGAATGTAGAATTTTTCAAAATTATCCGATAAATTAAACGTTTTATTTATAAATTAGAATTACTAAAAAAATAAAACATTTACCTAATTATTTTAATTATATATTTTTTACCGATACTAGATAGCGCTAATTTATTTTATTATATAATTTCGGCTTCTAGTTTTATAAAAAACGATTAATCGAACTTTAAAAAAAAGAGCAAATCGTTCAAAATAAAGCGTATCGTAAAACATCGGCTTGATTACACTTATATTAAATATAAATATTTAATTAAATAAAAATAATATAGATACTAAAATAATTAATAGCGCAATAAATAGTAATTACGAAATATATAAAATATCGTAGAGAAATACTAAAAACGACAAAAAAAAAACCTCCTATTTTTAAATTTTATATTAAAAAAACCTTAAATAAACAAAAATAAATTAATAATACAAACGCATTTAAACGTAGTCGTAGTTATTTTTATAAAATAGATCTAAATTTAGATAAAAACAAAAATATATAAAACGATATATAAAAAAGCTTACAACGTAGCAAATAATATTATAAAAATTAACTTTATCGTTATAATAGTTTATAAAATATAAAATAGATAATATATAAATATTAAAAAAGTTATATTATATATATAGCTTATTAAAAACAACAAGTCTTTTTTTGTATAGCCGGCATTTGACGTACGTCTATATAGGCGGTAGCCCCACTAGGGGTGGATATAGATTAGATAAGCTGATTAGATTAGATAAGATAGCAGCCGGGGCTCCACATATTTATATGGTGGGTGCCTTTACATATAGGGCCTTGCCCTTGCACTCTCTTTTCTATATTATTAATATACTAATATTAACATATACATCTGCACCCCCTGGCACCGTGTACCAAATATTAAATTTTAAAATAATATTAAATAGTTTTTAAATATTAAAATAATATAGAATAAAAAAAACAAAACAGTATCGTTAATATATAACTAATATATTAAAAAAATTGCCAAAAAGTTTAATTTTAATAATAAAAATTAAATTTTTACAATACTATATTTATTAAAAAATCTAAAACGTTTCTAAAATAGTATTAATAAAAGTATTATTAAAATATATTAAAAAAAAATCGAATTAATTTTATATATAATAATTATTTTTTGCCTAAATATAATATTTATTATTAATATTTTATCGCATTTTTTAATAAATTAAATTATTTAATGTTTTTATTATATTAAATATTTAAATATATAATATAAAATTTTAGAGCTAAAAGTTTAAATATTTTTTATTATAAAAAACGTTTTATTTATAGATAATCTTAAAACTTAAAAATTATTTTAAAAATATATTATATAACTATTTAAAAATATAATCGTATAAAAAACTATTTGGCAAAATATTATATTAATATTAACTATTAAAATAAAAACTTTAATATTTTTATATATTAAAAAAAAAACTATAGCTTTAAAATATTTATTTTATAATATTTAATTTAATATTAAAAAAACGCTAAAAATTTATTTAAATAATAAATAAATAATTAAACTAATTATTAATATAAATAAATATATAACTATAAAACTACGTTATATAAATATTTAATAAATATAAATACGTTAAAAATATGCAAAAAAATCTTTTAAAATAAAATATTTATCTATATATTAAATATTTATTAAAAATATAATTTAAACATTTTAAATTATTTTTAAATTTATAAAATTTTAAAAATTAAATTATAAAAAAAAAAAAAAAAAGAAATTATAAATTAAAATTTAAAAACTATAGTATTAATATAAAATATATTATATTTTTAAATTAAAATAACTATTTAAAAATGCAAAAAATAAAATAAAAAAAATAAAAAGCAAAAAAGCCAGGTAAAATTTTTTTTCTTCTTTTTTTTAAGTAGCAGTAACGAAAAAAAGTTATATTTTTATTAGCTAAAATAATATAAAATCTATAGCAAGCTTTTTTCTTTAATATTAAAAGTAATATAAATAGTAATATAAAAATTGCCGATTTTTTAATATATATTTAATTAATTTATTATTAATAAATTACTATATTAAATATATATTATTATATATATTATATTATTAATAATAGAAATATTATAAAAATAGTAAATAAATAAATATATTTAAAAAAGCCTAATTAATTAATTTAATTAGTTTTAATAATTTTTTTAATTTTTAATATTAAAATTTATTTATAAAATATAATAAATATATTTAAAAATATAATGTTAGCAACAATTTTTATTTTTAATAGTTTTAATATAGTTTTTTATGTTAAAATTTTCAAAAATTAAACGTAAATAAATACAATATAACGTATAATAAAAATTATCGATATTAGCAAAATATGTACGATAGTAAAAAATAGCAAAAACGGCCGAAAAAATAATAGTAAAAATAACGATAACGATAGCAAAAATATTACGCTAGCTAATAAATAGAATTAAAGGTAGGACTGGAAATTAAAATAATATATTTTAAAAAACAAAAATCGCGCTTATTTCGAAAATCGGGAAAAAACGTATAAAAATAGCTAATATAGCTAAACTAAAAAAAATAGCCGATATAGCAAAAAGTAAACGTAGAGAAGCGGCAAAAATACGAGCAACGTAAGTAACGACATGGCAAGCCGAAAATTTAAGCATTTCGTCGTTTTTGTCGTTGGAATCGATACTATTATTATATTAAAAAATCGCTACTTAAATAAGCTAAATATTAATTTACAAAATAAATAAGTAAATATAACGTAATATAATAATAATAATATTAATAATAATAATACTACATAAACTATTAGCTAATTTAGTAATAAAACGTAGCTTAAATTAATTTATAAAAAAACGGTAAAAAAAGAGTATTTTTTAATAAAAAAACTATACTAAAAGTTAGCCGTAATTTTATTAATAAAGCATAGTAAAAGTTTTATTTTTAAAAACTTACATAAAAAATATATAGTTGCCGAAAAAAAAAAAAAGCGCGTAATAACAAAATATATAATACTAATTTAATATTTACTAACTACTTAAAGTAAAAGCGCTAAAAAGCAGCTATTTAAAAGCGCTTTTATTTTTCGAAGGCGAAAATATTATAATTTTTTATTTATATATATTTTTATTTATAATAAATACTTTATTTTCGGGAAATATCTAGAAAATATATTACAGTAATATATTAAAAAAGCGCTATATTATTTTATATTATATAATACATAATATAAAACTAAAAAATCAATTTATATAAACCTAGCTTAAGTATTTATATAAAGCAATACTTTTATAGATAGTTTTATTTCTTTTTTTTAATAAAAATTACCTTAATATATACTATAAAGATCAACTATAGTGGTTTAGTTCCTACGTATCACCTCACTTCCACTTCCGCTGTCACCTCCGTGACAAGTATTGTAGCCGATTCACTGACGAGTGCATTCGACTGCTCCTGAAAAGACTACACCGTATCCCAAAGTATCATCAAACTCTTCTCTCCCCATTGAATATACGGTCTTTAATAAAGTGGCATAAGAAGTTTGCTTTCCAGCAAAGAGCCGGTTCTTTTCGACACAGCTATTTCCAATAATATCCAATGCGGCTTGGTTGATTACGGCGGCGAAGATGAGATTACCTCAAAGAGCTAGTTACCAAAGCAGCGAAAAAAGCGGATGCCCCTATTTTTATTCCCTTATTATCACAGGTACCTGCCGTTTGATAAAACTCAGATGGGATGTCTGTAACTTACGCTAATCTAAGTGTTGGAGAATGCAGAAATTGGACGCTCTTTTTCGCTTCGTGCATAGTAATCTCCACAGTCCGTAGTCAAGACATATTGATAGCGACGACCTCATCGCCACGCTTTTGGGAGTCACAATAGGTTTTGTTCATGGGCTGTCTACAGCAATGATCTCATTCTATTCGATGAGTGTGTTGAATAGGATGGTGATATAGGAGTGGATAATGAAGCGTGATGATCCGATAATTTCTTTCGTAGGATGTTACTAATTGTTTGGAATTTATATCTGCCAGGGATAATGTCAAAAGCTATATATCCAAAGCCCTTTGAGTTATTGTAGCCTCCTCGGGGCTCCCCGTCGCCGGAAAGGCAGTCTGCTCACAAGCCTGTCCTGCACGGTGGTTCAATTTTCATCGGGGATGCACACAATCCCAATCTATTAAGTACATGGTTAGTATCTAAAAGGTATGAGCAGCCTGTTTACATATCCTGGAACATATAGTTTCGAGAGGGGGCTTAAGGTGACACAGCACCGTAACAAAGTCGTTTCGATCTAAGATACATCACTCAACACGGTAGCCCTATCATGTGGGAGTCCGAGATGAGCTTTCGGAAGCATTGTCTGTTCCACAAGAACTTCCACGAAATGACTTGAAGTGTATAGATGTATATCATCTCAAAAGTCGCGATTAGCACCGTGCCCTGAATTTTTATTTTAAATTCTTTTCTCAATACGTACACCCCTCTTAGCAGGTCTATCGAGGGAAAAAAGACGGGACATGGGAAATAGCGCGCCTCCAAGACTTACTTCTTTTGGGAGATAATCATATACGGACTTGTGTCTGACTATGTTGTCCTATATATGTGGTTTGAAGGTCTTGTTGATTACGAGTAATTTCTTGCTGCCTTGAAGCAATATTCTGTGCATTAATCACTGGCGAGATCACACCCCTGTAGTGAGTAGATCGTGGGAATATCCCCAAGCCCGGAGTTTGTGAAAGACCCTTCCCACCACTGCTCATTAACTCCGAACAACAGTTTACAGAGCCTTCAAACATAAATCTGGGAGGCAAACAGCGCTTTCATTAGGGAACCTTCGGTACTCAGCATTCACATTCTCATGTTACTACTTGCCGCTGTGCTAGGCGTGTAACTCGTCTCAAACATTCGTACGGCTTATTCCATATATCACCGCCCTAAATGCGACATTATTAGTGATTCCTCACCCCTTGCCCGATTTGTCGCGCGCCGGACCACGCAAGAAAACCCTAATTTGTCCAGACGCCGGTAGCAGAGATGCAAATAATCCCACGTAGGTATTATATCGAGGTTCATGGGCGCCCACGAATAAGACCAGTAGTAGTTCTCGAAGATACTGTGCTTCTATTGAAGCACCCGACTGAATGTGTGTTATTAAATGTTTCACATTCTCCAGAATGGTCACATTCGTTGACTTGGTATTATCTGTGAAGCCAAAATCTCCGCATTTCTCCAATGTTGTCAATCCATTGCTTTCCCCGCTAGCACCTCGGTGTTTAAAAGGAATCAATCCGTAATGGGCGCATCAAATAATTTACCACCAATCAGCCAACCATCTTCTAGCCATAATTTTACCAGGTGAGGAGAACCTTGCTTCCTTCTGCATATAGAAGAATGGCAATCCATTCGCTCGGTTAGCCATATAGACACGTATAAAATAGATCTCGAGATGGAATCAAATTTGCCAGCTTAATAGATCGTCCGGAGTGAAGAATGAGACTCAATACTCAAGTTCAAAATAACCTTGTGCGCCAAAAATGAGGTTTGTATGGGCTGCGGCAATCGTTGTGTATAGCTGGCTAGATCTGGCCAACGCAAAGCGGCTTTGGTCAACAACTCCTGCCACATATGGCTCCAGCAGCGGAGATACTAGCACATACATCTTAAAAACAGGATTTCTTGTTGGAAACGGAAAATTGGGAGGTGAGAAAAGCCTCCAACCTAAACGCTCGTTTGCTGAACTTCGGTTTCAAGCTATACCCTTTGGCACCCCGGGTGCTGAGAAAATCAACTTCAATGTTGATTCATTGTGGTCGGGCGGACCCTTCCAAGTATCTGTAAGTTGTACATTATAGACAAATTGTTCCCTCGCCCTAGCATACTCACAACGGTGCCATGCGCGACAGAACTACACTGGTGGGAACCCGACAGGCCCTGTGTACCAGGCACTGCCAGAAATCCGCTCTTTCATCTTCCAAAATGGCACAGGGAGTATGCTTATCTGCAATAAATATATTGGTAAACAGTTACTGATAAACGTGTAGATGTCACTGCGCTCCTAGGTGGAGAGACCGGGTATGGGTCAAACCGGGTACTAGGAAATGTTACAATCACCATTCCTGGCATCGACTCCTTCACGAACTATACGCGAAGCCTGGATCTAGATACAGCTCTACATTCAACGACCTTCAGTTCCGAGGAGGATCAGTTCAATACAACAATATTCTGCTCCTATCCCGATCAAGTCTGCGTATACAGCATTGAGTCAACCAGCGAGTTGCCTACGATCACTGTCAGCTTCGAGGACTTACTCGATCCGGCAAACTTGAGCTCAGTAGCGTGTTCGGAAGGCTCAGTGAAGATCACCGGATACACCCAGCAAGCCTCACCTCTAGGGATGAAGTTTTATGCTTCTGCTAAGGCGATCGGGGGTTCGACTATCACCTCTTGTCCTAGCACTGGGGGCCTAGCCATCGAGTCTGGGACTGGGCGTAAATCGCAGACGATTGTCATATCTGGCGGTACCGACTACGATCAAGATGCAGGCAACGCGAGAGACGGCTTCAGCTTTCAAGGTAAAGACCCGGTTCCTGTCACGGATGCGCTCATTTCGACGGCCAGCTCGAAAACGTATGAAAATCTACTCCACACACATGTCAACGACTATCAATCGATTTTCGCATCTTTCAAACTAGATCGTAAGCCATTTTTTCTTCTTTTCGTCCTTTCTCCCGATTCTGTTTCATAAGTCCAAAAGGAGACTAAACTGGTGGCCCTCTATAGTCCCTGATGTCAAAAACTCATCCGCACTCGAGACATCTGCCGCAATCGCACGTTATAACTGGACCGATACTTCTGGGGACCCTTTCATTGAATCTCTCCTCTTTGACTACTCGCGATACTTACTGATATCCTCCTCCCGCGACAATTCTTTACCCGCTAACCTACTAGGTCGATGGACCGAGGCACTAGAGTCCCCGTGGAGTGCCGACTATCACTTAGACATCAACCTCCAAATGAACTACTGGGCAGCTGAGCAGACGGGTTTGCAAGCGACTGAGAGTGCACTTTTCAATTACATGGAAGACACATGGGTGCCTCGTGGTATTGAGACGGCACGGCTATTATATAATGGGAGCGGCTGGGTTCTCCACGACGAAGTGAATATCTTTGGACATACAGCAATGAAAGAAGCTGCGCTCTGGGCTGACTGTGAGCTTGAACTGTCTCGATTCATGGGGCTTACTAACACATCTCACTAGACCCCGCTGCAGCAGCATGGATGATGCAGCAAGTCTGGGATCACTTTGACTATACTCAGGACGTGGCCTGGTTGACGAAACAGGGATACCCCTTGATGAAGGGCGTAGCTCAATTTTGGGTTTCTCAGCTACAAGAAGACCTGTTCTTCAACGACGGCACGCTTGTAGTGAACCCTTGCAACAGCCCCGAGATAGGACCTACAACTTTTGGATGCGCGCATTATCAACAACTGCTCCATCAACTATTCAACGCGATTCTGTCCAGTGCATCACTAGTTGGCGAAAAAGATGAGAGCTTTCTTAGTGCTGTATCCTCCAGCCTCAGTCGTCTTGACTCTGGCATTCACTTCACGGACTGGGGCGGAATCAAGGAGTGGAAATTGCCCGACTCGTACGGCTATGACGTCCCTAGCACGCACCGGCATCTTTCTCATCTCGTCGGCTGGTACCCAGGATATAGTATGTCGTCTTATGCGGGAGGTTATACTAACGCCACGATCCAGTCGGCAGTGAAGACAACACTCATATCCCGTGGCCTTGGAAACGGGGCCGATGCGAACGCAGGATGGGAAAAAGTTTGGCGCGGAGCTTGCTGGGCTCGTTTGAATGACTCGGCCATGGCGTATGAGGAGCTTCGCTACGCGATCGATACCAACTTTGCTGGCAATGGACTGAGCATGTACTCTGCTGACGATCCGCCGTTCCAGATTGACGCAAATTTTGGGCTCGCGGGTAACATGCTTAATATGCTAGTCGTGGATATGCCGTTGCCTGCAGGTTTGCCCACAAGCCAGAGTAGGATTGTCGTTCTGGGACCGGCTATCCCATCGTCTTGGGGCGGCGGCAGTATCACTGGATTGAATGTCCGAGGCGGCGTGACTGTTGACTTTGAGTGGAATAGCGATGGCATTGCTACAAGTGCTCGGCCTACATCTTCCGGGAAAGCGGGCAGGAGCATCATTTTTGTTGATGTAACAGGGAAAAGACTTGCCGAGACATGATATACTGGACATATACATACGCGATATCATACACCTCTATATCAAGAACCCAGTTGGTTAATTTGCAACACTTTCACGCGACATCCTCAAGTATAGCAACGGAAGTCGTTCAAATGCCGAGGCAGGGCTGAGGCATTTTCCCATAAAGGCCTCAACTAGAGTCTTTCGAAAATGAAAAGCAAATGATTGGTACGTATACTCATGCTTTCAATCAATCCCTTCACTATCCCCCGCGGACGCAATTTTATGCTCACCCCCAGTCAACCATGACCCAGTGTTTCCAGATCTAGTTCACTCTCCTAACCAATACTCAATGAAATGCTTGTCAATAGCAGGGAGTTCAACGGTTAAAGTTCTAGCCGCATGATCTGTAGCATATCGAGAGTTCTCCGCCCCATTGGACAACCACGTGAAGAAGTCCAGCGTCATCAACGCAGGCAGAGACTCAATATCTTCAGCAGTTGGGTTTCTGATATCTCTAAGTCTGGCAATCCATTCGTGTAGCAGCACTACCTTTGCCCCATTGAGTCGTTCACGTAAGACATCAACCATTTTCTCCCACTTCGCAGGCCGCGGATGTGAAATATTGTAAAACGCCGCTCCACCTTCTCCCACCCTTGGGATAGGCGCCTTAAAGATATCGTACAGCATTCCGGCAGCGACGTCAGAGCGTATCCAATCAACTATCGCAACATTAGTCGGAATGCAGTTGAGTGTCTTTGCAGTTGTGACAACGGCGGAGAGCCACGACTGATCTGAGACCGCAAAGCCCGGCTCCGAGCCCACAAGCTGGCAGATACGGACCACGGAGACTGGGATACCCCACCTCCGGACTGCGACTGCCAGAATGCGCTCGGTCGCTAGCTTAGACTGCGCGTATCCAAAGTCGGCAGCTGCGGACATGTCCTCAACCAAGGCTTCAGGTGCTAGTGACACAGTGGCCAGGTTACCGACTGAAGAAAGCGAGCTGACGAAGAGGATGCGCGAGCACCTCTTGGTCTCTATTGAGAGGCAGATGACCTCTACTATGGCGTGTAGAAAAGGGTGGAAGGATTTGACAGCGAGGCTAAAGTCGAGCTTCTAGGCATTGAATATTATAGCATCAACTTCAGTTAGGAGTTCGTTGTAGTGATTGTCTTCGAGCCCGAGTCGGGGTTTACCGAGCTGGGCAGTATAATACCGGAGCTTGGGTAGGAGTGGGGTGTATAGAACTTCGTCAAGGTTCGTCAGGAATTCCTCATGTCTCTATTTTGCATCTTTCGATCTATTCAGACAATAGATGCAAGATATCGAAGCGTCGGCCAGTAGTTTTGCAGTCAGGTGAAAGCCAAGAAACCCAGTTGATCCTACAATGGCTACAGTTGAGACCTTGCGCTCCCTTTTGTGCAGCGTGTTTGAATCGGCCTCGGTCGGTAGAGTCGCTAGATAGCCAGGCACAACGTCTTCAGCGTTTCCCTGGTCCCGAGCCACCCTGCCTCAGTTCAAAAACTCATATATCACTACTGACAGATCCTTGACAGTTGGGTTTAGGAAAACGGTTCGCGGGGTGATCCACTCGCATGAAGCTGCCGATTGCTCTCGAATAGTGCGCTTCAGATTGGATATTATCATCATTATCTGGATAGAAATCGAGACCGAGTGCATATAAATCCTGATCGCCGTCGACTTGTGTACCTGCCGGGAATACCGTGGCAAAGATCGAGCGTAGAAATTTGCATATCGTCTTTCAACCGGATTTTACTTCCAACTGGAGCTTCGAGAAGTAGTGCCGATTGCGGACGCCCGTTGCCAATCACCAGCGCCCCTTTCACTAATGTCTCACCTTGCATATTCGTTAGAGGGATCGGGTTAAACTTCAGGCTAATACTCAGAGTGATGATATCATCTCTACGTCCATAGTACCTGAGTAAATCAGGCTTCTGCTGATGTCGGAAAAACAGGTCTTTGGTATGGTACTTCCCGCGGCTGTGAGGAAGATTGTGGTAAACTGCTGCCGTTTCCCATGTACTCTCACCAGACAAAAGCACCAGCCCATTTTAGGCACTTTCAAAAGACTTCTCGGATGTGTAATGATCAGGTGTACTTTCAATTGTATCCTTGAACGACGGGATCGCCTCGACATTAAAAGTGTCGTTTCGAGTGTGCATTGGTTCGATCAAATTAGACAGTTCCGAAACAAAGAGCAATCTGGTGCAGCTCGTCTGCCCCATCAACGACATGTTGGTTGTAACTGGGTTTCGGAGAGACAGCAGCAATACCTACCGAGGATTAAGGTCTAATTTTTATGAGGGGGAATCACGATTACCTTGGAGCCGCATTCGACGAGCGCTTGAAACACGATTGGGCCCGGAATAACCGCGATCCCAATGTAAGCGATAGGTTCAAAGTTTTGACCTTTTCCAAAGCGAGCTTCAATACACCAGGCCAGATAACTGACCATTCGAGCTACATCGGCGACAGTGACGTCCTTGAAGCCGTGTTTGACGTCGTCAGCGTTTGGGACGGCGTAGACCCCATTTGGGGAACTTTTAGCAAGGTCATCTAGAACTGCGGGCATGAGCCTTCGGCCATAAGCTGGACTGTGCTGCATTTTTGGTTGAAATTAGTTGATAAACTGCCTGTGATGGCGGAAATTGAAGATGAATCTTGCTCATCTGGCTCAAGTCGGCGAGGAAGAGACGTGGGAGATGATATTCAATTGATTCAAGCAAGGGGCTTTAAGCAAGGGGAAACAAGTCCACGTCGGCTGTGAGACTTATTATCCAGGTCCATTACAGGTCCATTACAGCTAGACATCTTCTCAGCGATCCACCGCGCCAAGAACAACCGGGCCAGTGTATAACACTGCAAGACACTGACCCTATTTTTAGGCTACTCAAACGACAGGGGATCCAATGATCTTGAGATAACTGGAGGCTAAAGTTAAGAGCTCAATGTCAAAGTAGTGTCTTCTGAGTGAGCGACCTATAGGTTTTCCTAGATAATGGCTATCTTGTAAAGTTTTTCTCTCGCCGCACAGTGGGCAAAGGAATCCGTTTGGCGATCTACTCATCTAAACACTATATAATCTCACGAGCTAATGATGCTTGAACCCCTGATTTCACCGAAGTTATAGAAGCTGTTGGGTGTGTTTTCCACGCCTGGAGTACTAAGTATCTAGGCAGTAGAACCCCTAGGAGGAGCGTTTATCTCAACATTCAGCGGCTTCTACCAGGTACCCTTTCTTCATCCAATGCAAATAAGTCATTATCCAAGACATAACTGCAGCTTAGATCAGAAATTACGACACCCCGACCTTCGATTGATTCGCGATTATCCAAGGCTTCTCTTTCGTATGTGTAACTTGACTGGGCCGCACTAGTTGCTGGCCGCTTTGGGCGTCTGTTTGGGTTTCGGGAGCAAAATTCGCATCTTTTCAGAAGGAATATCATATCTGACCGTAGAATGCCATAGTATGTGCAACTGATAATCTTCCACGTCGCATCCCACCCAGCATGCTGATTTTGGAGATGTACAGGCTCAACGGTTTCAAAGATCTTATCCTCTGTTACAACAAGTCGATCATTCTCTTGCGATGACTTAGCTGTTGCAACGAGACTTTGCGTTATTTCATTCCAGGAGAAGGACCTCTGAACATAATTTCGTCTGTTGAAGTCCTTTTGACAGGTTGGCCGCTTGGACACGTCTCTTAGCCAGCCTAGGATATTATTTTTCTCCGCCTCAGAGACCCGGCGGCTATTCGGGTGTTCCCGCAGGTGCTCCATGAATGATGATCTTGTTCCACAAATGAAGGTACTCTCGGGTTTGTTGTATACATTTGTCATTCTCGATTTATCTTTGTTCGGCCGTCGCTTTCGCCAAATGGGAAAAGGATTGACTCTATTATCAAGAGCGGGTATTCATTGTGTAACGATGGCGTCTGTAACACAAGCTACGCTCTTGTGCTCGTTGCGGTGCAAATCTAGGCTGGAGGAGCATATTGACTCGCGGGGTACCTAAGAGTAGCTGCTTACCCCTTTCAAAGAGCATAATGTGGGGTTCTTGACTGTAGGCGTGTCTTGACTGCAGGCGTATCTTGATCGAGGGCGTATTGAGCGGGGCTAACGCTGATCATAACATTCAACTTTCAGCATCGCGGAACAACAATCCTAATGCATGCAACATGCCTCAATTCTTTAACCCCTCGGCGGAGACATGGCTGAATATGCCAGTGCTATCATCGGCCTGGTAGCCTTTGGAGCATCGGTGGGGAATAGCCTCTACGGCCTGATCGACACTCTTAAAGACGCCCCAAACGAACTTCTTGCTCTGTCTGATGAAGTGACTGATTTTCGCTCAATCTTATCGCGACTATGAGAGGCACAGAACTCTGCAGAGTTCGTAAACAATGAATCGCTGAAAGATCTACAAGGGGCCGAGTCCAGAGGACGAAAGATCCTAGAGGACATAGACACGCTGGTACAGCATGTACTCAAGGACAACAATTCCCCTAGTATCGTAACGAAATCGGACAGATTGCGGTGGCTACGATACTCGAGGAAAGCGGTGAAATTGCAAACTGGCCTCCGGGCGCAGAAAGCGACCATTACTAGTTTTTTGGCAACTAGCATCCTGTGCGCATCCTTATCTATTGGACTCAAACTTGATTTTGCTTACCTTCACAACTCAGACTGTCCAGTGCAAGGCAAGGATTCCGTATTCAGCAACTAGAAACTAAGATTGACACTGTCGTCAAGTCGCAAGAGCCCTTGTTGCAAATACACAATATGATCGCGACTCAGAATGCTGTACTAAAGGGCCTTCAAACTACTCAGCAGTCGACAAAGACGGGAAGTTCTGCGTCATTAGTAGAACCTAAGCGCGTTCCGGCCGCTGGAAACCTAGAGCTTCAGCTTTCCAGTAACCGAATAACAACACCATTAGAGTGCTTTGATGATTGCCCATGTGGCTGTCACTTCAAAACTATCATCCGATCCCCAAGGTACTTATCTGCCTGCTTGGGTGACTTTTTCTTTGGCAGCTCGAATCTTCCCTGGGCATTCTCCGGCATGGCACCGTGTACCGACCGGAGCTGTAGGCGGAGCCGGAGAAGCGTTTCCGAAATGAAATATTTTCTGCCGACTTGGATTGGCAATGCGATGGCAGGCCTTAGTATCAGCTTGAATCTCCGTCCAGTGCCAGTTTCTGTCAGTATTCAGGCCCGCCAGATCATCCCATATGACTCTCCCATCCTAGTCTGCACTCAGGAGGGTGATGTAGACGGCGTACGAAAGCTTTTGAAAAGTGGCAAAGCCTCTTTGAACGACGTCGACCCGTATGGCCTGGACCTCTTATATGTGAGTATTTCTGTACCTCGGAATGCGTGTCACGCTTATAGAGTTACTAGTATGCCGTTTACTATGGCTGGCGTGCTTCTGGGAAAGAAGTTGCAACAAAAATGTGTCGGTTTCTTTTGGACATGGGTGCGCATGTCGAATATGAAGACGAAATTGGAAAGTACGAATAATTTAGCGCGGCGTATCAAAAAACTGCTGACCATTGCCCAGTACACCGATGGAAAATATGATTGACGATACCATAGTTTCTGTGGCGGTCAGCTCTCAGACTCCTCGGCCGGTTCTACTTTCAGACTTTTTTGACATCTCTGTTTTGTTTGACGTGCCGGCGATAGATCTCTTCAGCGACCTAGTTGGTGATCGTGGCTTCACTTTGATCCATCAAATACTACTGGGAATTCGCCGAGATGTATCTTTGGAGCAGTACCTGTCCACTTCACCTGCCATAGGCTCCGAAAAGTTCAACATTGACAAGCTGGATTCATGCGGGAGGTCTGCACTAGCATGGGCGGTTGAATATCGGTGGGCAGATGCTACCGAGACGCTTATCAGGTTCGGCGCCGATCCTCGGCAATCAAGAAAGTCGATACACGGGGACATGCCACTCCTTCACCTTGCAATTGCTGGCCCACCATCTGAACAGCCTGATGACGGACTAATACGAGTCGTGAAAACACTACTGCGAGCTGGGGCGGACGTCAATGCATTGGACCATGAAGGGTGGACTGCTTTACATGTCGCGTCGTCTTGGAACAACTACGAAGTCATAAATACCTTGGCAGAACATGGTGGTACCCATTTGGCTTGGGATCTCTTAACAAATGATGGGCAATCAGCATTGGATCTCTCCTTGGGCTGCGGCGATGATGTTATGGTTCTGGATCTCCTGAGGAGCCACACGACACCAACACAAGGCAGAATAATAAATGATGAAACCTCGGAGAGTGATTTAGAAAGCGAGGAGTATGTGGATTGTGTAGATAATTTAACACAATTCCTCCCCTGTATCTAGATCCTCTTAAACAAGAATGCTTAGCCGAAATTTGATGTTGGACTCAAGGCTAATAGACTGAAGCCGCCCCCATTATCATGCCCTGAAATAAATTCTTTAATCGCCAGGACTCCCTGTTCTGAGAGGAGATCGTCCCCTGGAAGCGCCCCTTTGCTAATCGGCCAATTCCTATCCCCATCTAGAACGTACAGATCGCCATGAGACTTGACGAAGCAGACATAGTGAAAGTCTACTTCATCTTCGGGGTTCTCCGGTGCTTCAGTGTCTCCAAGAAGGGCGACAGAGTGGTATTTAGATTCCAATTCGGAGTCATTCTCAAGTATGCCAGCGTACTCGGAGGGTTTCAGTGAGCTACAACTTTCGAGAAGACGAGATATGTGAGAGCCGGGCTCTTCAAAGTGAGATGGCGCCTCAGCACTAGAACCGTTGTCTGAAGGTGCAATGAACGACTTACCTATGTACTCTCTCGCGCGCCCATTGGCCACAGCGTGAAGAATTCCGTACAGACCGCATGCATTGTTGATTGTCTGTTTAAACCATATCACGTTTTGGGGGTTCGAGTCGGGACGTTGCAGATTGTTTTCTTGGGCTAACTTCGATTCGTAATCGGATGAGGTGGGGAAAACGACGATGAATGCAAGAACTGGCCTAGGAATGAGGGAGAGGAGTTCGTCCTCGTCTAAAGACCAGACATCATGGAAGCTCAGGGCGGATGACACGCCAAGGTGGTGAATTAATTTTGTGAATAAATCCGGGTTCGATTCGATGGGGGTGAAATGTTTCTGATAAGTCATGGTGAAGAAGTGTTGAAGAGTATGACATGCCCATCAATGCGAAGTCCACGGGCCCGCCGGGGCATGAGGTTAGGTAGGCAGCACTCGTAATAGGCGATAAGTACCTACCTACCCTGTATGTATCTCTTTGTGCTGGGTGTTGAGCCACTTTGGGGGTGTGGTGTGTCCACATCCTAATTGGTTATACCTAACCTCCAAGGATAAACCCATAATTGTGGCTTGGGCTATCAAGGGTACCCGCTCGGCAAATGAATGCTGCATTAGGAACTGAGTATGTACCTAGCAACCTGACTATACAGGCCATGCGGTTCTTCAAGGCACCACATGCTTAATAGATTGCTATCAACTCCAATATATTTCCTATATTAATACCTTTCTTCGGCCACGGTCGCCCAGAGATTGGGCAGCCAAGCTTCAGCTGCGACACGTGACAAAAGGTGCGCGTGCAGTTCTCGTAATCTCTTTAGTGTCAGCTCGTTCAGCTTTAGCCGACACGGCGTACAGGGTGGTCAGAGTTACAAACTGCACTGCCCAAGTTCAAATCGGCCGATGATGACTCCGAATCGTTTAACAACTTCAAGTGACTCTCGGCCCACTGGTGTTTCTACCCCTTTGTGCGAGGACAGAGATGAGATTCGGGTTCTAACCCTCGAGGCAATTCACGACGACGGCCTTGTCCGCTACCACCTAGAAATTATCTCTTTATTGGATTACGGCGCCGATTACTCTTCTTTTTCTTGCTTCTTTCAGTAGGAAGGCCAAGCCCGAATCCACTCGCCATATACTCGGGTCTTGGATAGAGGCATGCCTCCCCCAAATTGATCACCATTCGCCGAGCTCACATGACAGATGGAAGCGACGGCCACATGCCAGATCGTGTCGCTTTGCTTGGGGTGATTTTGCGGCTCTGTCATATGTGTGGGGAACCGACAACAAGGAATGCAACATAGTCGTGAACGGAACCACCCAGCACGTAACACGGAATCTGGACGAAGCTCTCCGCAGGCTCGCACAAAATGCCGAATTCCGCGGGGAGTATAAGATTTGGATCGATGCCCTATGCATCAATCAGGCAGACGTATTTTGTGTCATGATTGATACAAATTGTGTCGATCTATAGAGGGGGGAACCCACAAAAGATACATATCACCCCCGGAGAGAGACAACCAGATCAAGCGGATTAGGCCGAAGAGAACTGGAGCGAGCCAGCTAGGTGCGCAAAATGAGACAGATCTATAGTAGTGCTTGGACAGTCATCGCGTGGCTGGGTGAGAGTGATGCGGAACGCTGGATCCCCAAAGCTTTCGTCTTCTCGACCATGCTCGCCTCGCTCGAGGATGAGGACAAGGATCTGAGAATGCTCTGTGATCGGAACTCCGGGATCTTTACCGACGCAGGATTCGTTGCGGTACATAATATGATGTGTCATCCGTACTGGTCCCGGCTTTGGATTATCCAGGAAGTTGTTATGGGTGCGTCTTGCACAGTATTGCGTTGTGGTGATCACCACCTGAGCTGGGACACTTTATGCAAGGCAATCGCCGTATTATATCACGGCGACAACTGGAGCCTCACAGGACGACATGCTTCGCAGAGCGTACCGCCGCGGGATAAGTTCTCATAAAACATGGACTACGAAGACTGTGCATTTGGTTCATCTGGATCTGTTTCATCTAAGCCATTATGAAGACAAAGGCGCCCACGGTGAGCGCCTTGGCTTCCGTCATTTGCTAGAACTGGCCATCTCGTCTGACTGCCTTGAGGCGCGCGACAAGATTTTTGCTTTAACTGGGATGATGGAGACAGAGATTGCAAATGACTTTGTCAAGGCTTACAGTCTGGATGTGCCCCATCTGTTCGCGGCAATAACTCACACATTCATCAAACATTACGATAACTTAAAACCCTTACGTCAGGGGAACCCGTGGGGACCGCAACGAGCGCCGACGTGGGCGGCTGACTGGACTTGGCAGGGCCGCTTGCGATGGTCTCGCCCAGAGACTGGCTACACTGGCCCTCTTTGGGATTTCTCAGATCCCAATCCGAGGCCAGAGGAAGTCTACAACGCCCATGGTGGACAAGTAGCTAGCTATTTTCTTCCTGATAGCCTTCTACTGCACTGTCAAGGTTTCATATTCGATGAGGTTACGGGACTGGGTGCTCGAGAGTCTGGCGTATTCGATTGGTTAAAAGAAACCGTAACGCAGTGCTTCTCATGGAAAAGAGCCTACGGCAACGATCGAGAAACCGCGCAAGCACTCTCTCGCCTCTTGCTGGGTGGTAGCGTGGTTGGTCGACAAGAGCAAGCCAAAGGATGCTATGAGGCCATCTTGAGTCTCCCATCAACTTTCGAGGTAGGTCATCCACAGTTCCTAGCCAATAAGTGGAGTTGGCTCGAGCACCGGGGCGGTTATTATTATAAATGGTCAGGGTGGAGGGAGTCACACGATCACTTGATGCTTGGTAAGAGAAGATTGGGTTCCTTTTTCACAAACAGAATCCCCGACGAGGTTGAAGAGTCTGCATACACTGCAGCTTTTGTTGGAGTAGACCGAACTGTCAAAGAACGACGGTTCATGCTGACGAGAAGCGGTCGTTTTGGATGGGCCCCGGACAATGCGAACGACAGTGACGGTGACACAAATCAGGTGAGGATCGGCGACCTGATCGCGATTGTCTATGGATGCAGCACTCCCTTGGCCATCCGTCGAATCGGCGAGCAATTTCGGATACAGCAATTTCAGATACTTGGTGAGGCATACGTGGAAGGAGTGATGAATGGAGAAGCACTGGAATTTCTGAAGCACGGGTCGTGCAAGCAGGAATCCTTTGTATTTTACTAAAAGACAAGTAAAAGTCCTCAGTAGAGTAATTCACAAGATCCTGACAGGTTGGCTGGAGGACCTTGTCGGTTGCAACACCAGTTTTGGTGTAGTATTGGCGTACACGGAGATAAATGTTTCCCAATAATATAAAGCTGAGGCAGGTATGATATCGTCTCTACTTCGATGGAAGAGACGAGTTTAGTGATACCTCTACTATCGAGATTATCCGTATCATTGCTCTGAAGCATGGTACGGACCATCAAAGTGTGTAAAGTGCCTCTGTAATCTGAACCGTCACAACCAGAACTCCTTTTCAAACGGCCCATAGTCATAGGATTTCAACTTCAATTTTCAGCAGCCTCTCGAGGCCGTGGTATGATGCAGCCCAACACTTTTGGCTGTGACGGGCTAGAAATTATAAGGCATCTAATCCTGAAGCCACTGCTGCATGAGAAACGTATTGATATACTTATCACAATCTCAGTATGTTGGTTGTCCAAGCTAAGGCGCGTCGTGCAGATTATCAGGGCTCACAAGCACACTTACTCAGTCCAACAAATATGGCCCGCCTATATTAATCACTACAGGGTCTTAGACTGCATCATATATTTTACCTGAGTACTCCGCATTTGTTCGCCAAGTTGCCCGGTGCAAGACTAGGTCAATCCCTCGTGGCGCTGTGTCCACCTTGCAGGCCCACGTCTTCACCTTTGTCCAAATAGTGACTGGATTGTTCATCTTGTCGACGTATGGGCTAAACCTTGGTGGCTTGGAAGAGGTTGTGATTTACAAACATTTCAGATGAGCATACAAGGGATGAACCACAAGGAGGACCAAGGATCGGCAGAGAAACGAAACCCCGCAAATCCATTTTCCGATACTAGCATCATAGCCTCCGTCGCTGATCTCAGTATTTCTGACGGTACCAATGAGAGTTTTTGAACCCTTATGAATGTGAAAGATGTAGTCAATTAAGCATTTATGTCTAAAGAATATGATCACTAGAGCACCTTCTACGCTGGCGGCCCACTGTAGTTTTTCCGTCCCCAAGCGACATACCACCCTAGAGACACGACCAGGAATCCAACAAAGACAACCGGGGCGTAGTTGACATTTTTGGGGTCTGTAACAGGGACAATGGTGGGAACGGAGAAAAGTGGGATTGCGAGCGCCGTCCAAGCTATGGGGATGTTAGTATTTTGGAGAACTTATCGTCTCGACTGATGAAAAGGGGTAGTGACTAACCGATACAAATACCATTACAGAGCCACCCAAGTTTTCCAAGATGGAACTTAGCAGTTTGGACTGTCCTTCGACCCTCCAGCATGCTCACGGCAATAGGCACAGCATACGACGTAGTCAGCGTGATAACTCCGACTCCGGAGAAGGCATTGAACGCGACGGCAGAAGCAAAGTTGATCAGGCTCAACAGTAACTGCACGACCATGCTGAGAAGCAATGCATTGACGGGAACGTTTAGCTTCGGATTGACAACCTTCCACCACTCAGATCCGGGAATCGCGCCGTCGCGAGAGAAGGCGTAGACGCAGCGTGACGCGGCCGTCGTGCAGCCGATACCGCAGATTAAGCCGAGCACGATCAATGGGATCAACAGGCCGAAGGCACCGCCGGGGCTGCCGACCGCTGATTTGATGATGGCGGGCGTTGGCTGCTGTAGCGTGATGAGGTTTTTGATATCGGGGAGGACGAAGACAAGTGGGACGAGGAAGAGGAGACCGCAGATCGTATTGAGTAGTATTGTCAGAATCATGGCTTTCGGGACTTGTGTTGCGGGTGCTTTTACTTCTTCGCACATTCTACATTCGGGGTTAGTGCTCGCCGTAGGAGGTACCTATAGGTAATTCAAAGCGAGACGCTGGGGGGGCGTTCAGATCTTACGAGATGATCATGCCGGTTGAGGACGTCGCATATGCAGCATGCAGGAGACCCACGAAGAAGGACCAACCGGGTATCCAACCGGAATTTGTCTCGAAGTGTCCAAGTACATATTCTCCTGTGTGACGTCCATGATTGGCGACCACAAGAACGGTGATGAGGATCGCGATGACGCCTGCAAAGGTCCAGAAAATGGCGAACGTCTTTCGCACCAACGGTTAGTGTACGCTGCGCTTAACAAGTTGATGTGTTCGCAAGCAAAAAAGGACAGACATACATCGATGATGGGCAGCCACTTGTTGCAGAAAGCGCAGATCACATTGCAGAGCAGAGTGATAGCCAGAAAGATCAGAAACACTTGATACGGACTTCCAGCAAGCACATCCTTGCCGTCCGCTGTCTGAAAGACATTGACACACGAAACGAGGAACAGCGTAGTACCGAAGTTGACAGAGAGGGTAATGGTAACATTCCCAATAACGAACAACCAACCGCAAACCCAAGCAGCGATCTTCCGATAGCTGTCACCGGCAAGCATCCAAGCCTGGTAGTAGACTCCGCCGGCGGTCGGGTAGACACTGGTGATTTCTCCGAGCGAGGCGGCGACGCAGCTCATAACTAGCGACACCAGGACCCAACCCCAGATGATATCGACCGGACCGCCGCAGATGAGCGGGTAATAGAGGGTGGTAGCGAGGCCGTAGGGGATCGAGGCGAGCACGAAGGACATGAAAGCGACTTGCAGCGTGGAGCGGTTACGGGAGAGCTCGGCTTTGTACCCCATGTTGGCGAGGAGCTCGTCGGCTGAAGCCGTGTCCCGGAGGGTGGGTTCGGCACCTAGCTCGGCGTTCATGTTCACCTTGCGTTCCGACTTTGGAACGGATTCTGGGGTGCTGCTCATTTTGAGCGATGTTAGCAAGATACTCCGGAGATGACGATACAGAGCGATAAAATCTGAAAGATATTATCGGAACTGGGTTTGAAGGCGATTTCGCTTGATCAAGACCTTTATAAGAACTCATGAGAATACTGGTGGTGATAGGTAAGGTTAGCGACGAGCTGGCGGGAGAAGTGAACTTTTAGGAAGGGGATAAGAAATAGGAGATGGCGAGAAAGACAGATATCAAAGTACAATAGACGAGGCAGGTACAATTGAGTTTATTATCATCCCATCCACTGAGCATGCATGCCGTTTCTATCTCAGAACTTTGAGAATACCTTATTCACCTACCTTACTGACACAATGGGAAAGCACCCGGTAACGCAGTTCATCGATTGACCAGGCCATGGTACCCTATCGAGATAAAGCAGGCGCCATGTAAGCACCGCGGCCCGCACAAACAAACAACATAAGAAAAGCCCAAGAAGGGCCGAGCGAAACTTCAATACCGGTCTCCTTTCCTATCAAGCAGTCTTGATCAGTATCGGATGAATTGTGTGACTGTCAAAGATTGTCGGCTACTTTTGCTCTATCGGGTAAAGGCGGCATTTTAATTTCAGCACACCAGCAATACCAGGGTCGCCTAGGCCACTAGAAATGATCCAGAAAAATGCCTAAACTGGACAAGACAGGGGCCATCACTGATCAGTGGTGGGGGTACAAAACAGGAGGAAAGATATTGGACATTTTGGTGAAACAACTAAGGTTACTGAATTGTAGTAACTCTCCTCCGTTTAGCTTGCCGTTGTTCGCTTGTTTGCTTTATCGCTTTTCTGTCCTTGGCTAGCATGCGATATTATCCTCTGATTGACAAACCGCTCAATCATATTCCAATCAATACAAACATGGTCTTGCATACAAAAAAGGTTTCTAGTCATGATCTCGAATTGAGGGATGAACAACCCGAAATTAACAGGGGAGAAACCACACCCTCCGTAGTCATTGTGTGTTTTTATTCATTCTGCCCGTCGAAATTGATTGTGTCTTGGGGAACAACAGACATGCAAGCGCTCGGTGACAAGCATATCATAAGGTGACGGGTTTCCTTACCCGGTAAACTGAGCGGGTGAAGCGCTGCAGCCCACCTCACTCGTCCATACACGGTATGACATTGCGTAACATTCTCACGCGAGGTAGTAATTTGTCGACCGAAGGGTTCTAGAATATCGGAAATGCGGAAACACCCGGCTTCCCGTCGCGGCGTGCCACTGACCATCACCATCCGGTAGTGCTCCAGGTTCTTCGGCCGGGTGATACTCCCCACACTCTATTCATATCATCTGGGCTACTATCTTTCTTAAAAAGAATGATCTCAAATGTTGAGAAATGTCCGCTGTCTATGATACCCCTGATAGCATTTGGTGACACCACCAAATACTAAGGTGGGTAGGAATAGGTCAGGGCCAGGATGACTTGCGTATCTTTCTTCGCCTTATACCTACTACCTTGCTTCCATTATCCGCGCCGGTGGGTTCCCGGAACCTGGTGCAACACCAAACAGGACGTTAGCATCCGCATCAAAGTACAGTGCCACAATGCTGTTTTGGTGTAATAGCCGCACGGGAGACTTTCTATTTCAACAGCCGTACTCTCGGCCGAGCAGGAAACATACCTATATCGCTTCTGGATATTATTTACGAGTCTCACCGTGAGATCAAAAGCTGGTTTGAGAGTATACGGTTGTTGAAATACGGCCTCCGAGTGTACCTTGAGATTCATTCGACACACTCTGCTGTACGTCTCGATCGAGGGAAGAACATGGGGATAAAACATCGACACTGGATTAAATTTACATCAATAAATCGAAGAGACAATAATCCATTGAGTCTTGAACTCTTAGCCAGGTGATTATAGTGTTAACCGGTGTGTCATGATTCTTAGTTGATTTCCAATAGTACTAACGCTTACGGATGTGTAATTGAGCATTCAGGGGTTATTCATGATCGGCTACATGATGAAATCCGCATTGGACTTACATTAAGGTACGCTTGACCTTTCACGTCGTGAGGCTTGAGAAGATAGTATGAACTCCTTGATTCATCTAGCATGGGACAGACCCTCAACAAGAATATGGTGCCGGATAATTGGCATAACTATGTGTTTTGTTATGGATATCACTATTATGGAAGCTAAGGTTACAGGTATTGAAACGACATCGGGTTTCTTGTTGAGTAAGTAAGTATTAGGTCCCTTTGATATTCTCTCAAGCACCGATAATCACATGCTGGATTTCGACGATGTAGAGGTGTACTTGTGATACAATAGTTTGATATCAAGGGCTAGCAAAGGTCATTGTGGCTAGAAATGACCACATTGCCACTGCTCTGTCTTTCATGAGCTAAGTGCTTAGTCATCATTGAATCGCGTCCAAATAGAAGCAAAAGGGAGGATCATGGGCTCCAATTGACGCATTGATTCATTCTAAATAATAAAAGAAACAGTAAGTCAGCATTGAAGAAACACTGGACATTATAGAAATAAATGTCCAAGATGTACTAGAAAAGAAGAATACATTGTGTTGTGAGGAGCATTTCACCCAAGGACCTGGCGGAAGGTAAATCGAGCCACAGGCGCCACAGCCCTGGGAGGCAGTTGTGCCACAAAACTCGCAAAACCCGCGACTCGCGGAGATCACGTGCATTGTCTTCCTGCCCCCTAGGTCTAGCTCCACTGGGACATTTTCATAGTAGGGGACACATCTTCCAATTTGGGGGGGAGAAAGCTGGGGTTCTGGCTTTTTTGATGCCAGATCTTTTGTCTCCATCGCCTTCCATTCTATTTCCTTCACTCTGTCCATAACTCCTTTGGAAAGTTGCGCGACGAGACTTAATCATCCCATCCGAGGGCCTTCGTCGCTCCTCTCTCTCTCTCTCCCCGTTCCTTCTTCACTTTTCTTCCTTTTTTTCCCATTCCTTTCTCCCCCCAACATCATTGCCCATCATGAGCAACTGTAAGCAAGCTATCTCCTCCCAAGTCCCGCGCCATGTTGTGTGCGTGTGTCTGTGATCTTGCGACAACAACAACAACAACGCCGGACACAACCCATTGGCCATCGATGGTTGGGAAACTAATCCGATTCGTATCATGCAGTGCGATTCCTCGACCTCGTCAAGCCCTTCGTGGCTTTCCTGCCCGAAGTCCAGCAGCCTGAGACCAAGGTGCCCTTCAACCAAAAGTTGATGTGGACATCTCTCACCCTGCTCGTCTTCTTGGTCATGAGCCAGATGCCTCTCTACGGTATCGTGTCCTCCGACACCTCCGACCCCCTCTACTGGCTGCGAATGATGATGGCCTCCAACCGCGGAACCCTCATGGAGTTGGGTATCACCCCCATCATCTCCTCGGGCATGGTCTTCCAGCTCCTCGCCGGTACCCACATGATCGACGTCAACCTCGACCTCAAGTCCGATCGCGAACTCTACCAAACCGCCCAGAAGCTCTTCGCCTTCATCCTCTCGGCTGGTACCGCTACTGTCTACGTCTTCACCGGCCTCTACGGTCCTCCCTCTGACCTCGGCGCTGGTATCGTCTTCCTCCTGATCCTGCAGCTTGTCGTTGCCGGCATGATCGTCATTCTGCTCGATGAGCTCCTCCAGAAGGGCTATGGTCTTGGCAGCGGTATCTCTCTGTTCATTGCCACTAACATCTGCGAGTCCATCATGTGGAAGGCTTTCTCGCCCACCTCCATCAACACTGGCCGTGGTCCCGAGTTCGAGGGTGCTGTCATCGCCCTCTTCCACCTGCTCATCACCTGGCCCAACAAGCAGCGTGCTCTCCAGGAGGCTTTCTACAGACAGAACCTCCCCAACATCATGAACCTGCTGGCTACTCTCGCAGTCTTTGCTGCCGTTATATACCGTGCGTGGAGTTATTCTCTTCTTTTTCTACTAGAATTTCAGCTCCAAACATGGTTGTCTGGAGTCTATTCTCGATTCTGGCGCTCTAGAACTATCAAAAAGAAACAATTACTGACTTCTAGCGATTGCAGTGCAAGGCTTCCGCGTTGAAATCCCCGTCAAATCGTCCCGCCAGCGTGGTGCTCGTGGTTCCTACCCCGTCCGCCTCTTCTACACCTCCAACATGCCCATCATGCTGCAGTCCGCTCTCTCGTCCAACATCTTCCTGATCAGCCAGATGCTCTACTCCCGCTTCTCCGACAACCTTCTTGTCCGCATGTTCGGTGTCTGGGATGCTAAGGACGGCTCTGCTCAGCTCTCGGCTGTTTCTGGTCTCGTCTACTACATGTCTCCTCCCCTCAACTTCCGCGATGCTCTCCTCGACCCCATCCACACCGTTGTCTATATTGCCTACATGCTGGGTGCTTGCGCTCTCTTCTCCAAGACCTGGATTGAGGTCTCCGGCTCCAGCCCTCGTGATGTCGCCAAGCAGCTGAAGGACCAGGGTCTTGTCATGGCTGGCCACCGTGACCAAAGCATGTACAAGGAGCTCAAGCGCATCATCCCGACTGCTGCTGCATTCGGCGGTGCATGCATTGGTGCCCTTTCGGTCGCTAGCGACCTCATGGGTGCCCTTGGCTCTGGTACCGGTACCCTTCTTGCTGTCACGTAAGTTTTACTCCTGTCCACCTCTTGCATGAAGGAAACTAATGTTTCAATAGTATCATCTACGGTTACTTCGAAATCGCAGCTAAAGAAGGCGACCTCGCCGGCATGCAGGGCATGATCATGGGCTAATAACCACCCAACCAACCGCCCAGATCGTATATGACTTGTGCAACACCGAAAGTTACACAAGTACGACGAGCAGCGAAGCCACACCAGTGAGCTTCAGTCTGCATGTAATACCAAAAGGGTCAAAAAGTAATGGGGTGTTTCTACGGCATTCTTTGAGGGAGTGTGTGAACTTGGAAAATTGCATCGGCGCCAGTGGTTCATTCCAGTTCCGGAGTTGTCGATCCAAGGGGTAAAATAACAGAAAGCTGATAGCTGGGGTGTATCTAGTCGAGTCTGCCTGCCTCCTCAACGTATGAAAACCACATGTTCCAAAGAAGAGTAGCCGAGTGTATAAACAAAGAGCCACATTAATGTGTACTTTCTTATGGATTGAGATGCCTTTGCTATGCTCTGAACTTGGGGGTAGTGAGGTTGCTTGAGTTGAAGGCAACCAGCGGACTGCACCTGGATCGGCATTTCCAAAGTAATAAAGCCGTTTAGGGCTTCCAATCCGAGCTATGATTAATATTTGCTTGATGATAGTATACGGCAATAGCACCTAGCTCTACTACCTGGTCGTTTTGAAGGTTCTGAAAACGAGTCGACTGATGTATCACAATGGATCGAGAACATTTTGAGAACCTTGCTAGGCCAATTGTAATCTTTTTCTAAATCTTGCGAGATGTATCTTGAAATGACTTCATGGAGTTTAGACAGTGTGACTCACTTCGATTCCCAAGCTGTCCAAAAGTGAGCAGATTAATCATCCACGCGTAAATTGATCATTAATTATGTAGGCATGGGGGCCCTTGCGCGTCTGAAAATCGCGACGCTAGTGTGATGGCAAGGGACCCAGATTCAAGGAATCGAACTTTTTAGCCTCGCGATATCTCACTGTGATCTCTGCCCGTTACTACTCACTCTATCATCTTATGTATGAGTCATGCGTGAAGGTTCTATTGGAAGTACATGTTGCAGTTTATGAGTTAGATATTCCCATGAGTGTAACTAAGGCAGGTAAGTAAACGTTACCTGGCAGATTATCAGGTGGGCATTTATTTTTGCTTCGTTTGTTCTGGGTTCGGTAATTACATGTACCCTGTTATGACTGCGGGTGGATTTCATCAAGGTACAGAGCAACTGACTCGACAGAGTCTTATCTTTCTATACGCGTCACCTTTCTTCGATCTTATATCTTTTTATTTACTTTCACTTTCATTCTTCTCTGGCAGACAAACGCACCAAGAACCAAACAAATACTATCAGACCAAATCTCTATCACTTTCACACTCATACTCACCCAATCATCCCATCTGATCATCAACGCATCCGCCATCATGTCTTCCGCCTTTGTCACCCGTCCGGCTCCGGACTTCACTGCCACCACTGTCTTCCCCGGCGGCGAGTTCAAGGACATCACTCTTTCTGAGTATCGCGGTCAATGGTAAATGCGCACCTACCTGATCCTAGCCTCTCGATCAACGAACCGCTAACATAATCCAGGGTCGTCCTCCTCTTCTACCCCCTCGACTTCACCTTCGTCTGCCCCACCGAGATCATCCAATACAACGAGGCCCTCTCTCGCTTCCGCGCCATCAACACGACCGTCCTCGGCGTCTCGACCGACAGCCACTTCTCCCACCTCGCCTGGACCGAGCGCCCGCGCAAACAAGGCGGGCTAGGCTCAGACCTGCAGCTTCCTCTCGTGTCCGACAAATCCCACAAGATCTCCCGCTCCTACGGCGTTCTCCTCGAGGACGAGGGTGTTGCCTTGCGTGGATTGTTCATCATCGATCCGAAGGGCGTTCTGCGCCAGATCACCGTCAATGATCTACCTGTGGGCCGCGACGTCGAGGAGACGATCAGACTGGTCACGGCTTTCCAGTTCACGGATGAGCATGGCGAGGTCTGTCCTGCAGGGTGGCAGGCTGGTGCCAAGACTATGAAGGCGGATCCGAAGGGCAGCTTGGCGTATTTCGATTCGGTTAATGCGGATGGAGTTAAGATTACTGCTGCTACGAATGAAAATGGGAAGCGCGCGAGGGTTGAGTAAAAGGGTAGATTGTTGCTATTGCTATTGCTATTGCTACTGCGACGACGATGAAGAGTTGAAGAAGGAAGGAAAGAAAGAAAGAAAGGGGATGAGGTTGGATTTTGGAGTTCTCAGGGTCCGAAGAGGCTCTGCTACCGGGAACTCTCAACTAGCCGGCTTCTCCAACTCGGGCCTGTGCGGGGATTGGTCTCTAGGTCGTTCACTCTGTTTTCTTTTTTCTCCTTATGCCCGAAGACATGTCGATAGACGTGAGACGTAGATATTCATCTTCACAGATGACAAAATGCTAATTCATACGGATTACTTTCGCAAAGGAACATTGTGGCCTGTGTTAACTTTAAAACTTACCCATTGATATCAGGTCGAATCCTCAAGAGGCTGTTAGGTAGGTAGTATGACTGCATCCTAATACCGGCATCTCAACATGCATCCTAAGCCTTGCAACCCCCGAATCTACAACTAAGCCAATAAGAATAAGATAAGATAACCATGTTTTTATGAGATGTATCACAAAACACGAATAGGAAATCAAAATTACCTACCTTAGGTAACTCACATCAAATCAACCCTTTCCATCACCTGTTCAAGCCGGAGACAAGTTCAACCGCCTGAAACCTTGACGGGACTGGCTGAGCCCGGTCTGTCCTGTGTGACTGGTGCGCAAGCCACATGTGGCTTACGTAGGACAAGAAAATCAGAATCTGGGGTAGAAAACGTGACTAACATGCCAACTTCACCTCGCACTTACATGTCTTGCACAACATCGATGAATCTGGTGGGGAAAAGGGGAATATATGTTTCAATCAAGATCGTTCAATCTGCGGTCTCTAGGGAGATTTATGCATACCATGGCCGCTTCACGCGCGCCTCACCAACCTCTGGTGACTATCATCGGAACCACAGGGACCGGTAAATCAGATGTACATCGGCCCTTCTCTCTCAAAAGTTCAAAGTTTAATTTTACTCGGAGAAATCAAATCACTGACAAACATCTCACTTAGCTCGCCGTCGACTTGGCTGTTCGATTCAACGGCGAAATCATCAATGCAGATGCCATGCAGATGTACAGGGGTCTGCCAGTAATCACAAATCAGATATCCGTCCAGGAACAGCGGGGAATCCCGCACCACCTCCTCGCACACATCGATCCCCTCGAACCAACCTGGGTCAGCGGCATCTTTGCGCGCGAAGCCCGCCGCTTGATACAGGAGATCCGCAGCAGGGGCAAGCTCCCCATCATCGTCGGCGGCACCATGTACTACGTGCACGCGCTTCTCTTCGAGGGTCATTCCGTATCCTCCGCAGACGCAGTGTCATCTTCTGACCCCGTCTACCGCCCGCAGGAGGAGAGCAGAGCGGCTTTTCCGATACTGGAGCAGAGCGGCGAGGTCATGCATGAGAGGCTGCGCCAGGTCGATCCCGTTATGGCGGCGCGGTGGCATCCGAGCGAAGAGCGCAAGATAAGACGCTCGTTGGAGATCTTTTTGACGACGGGGAGGAAGGCTTCGGATATCTATGCGGAGCAGATGATGCAGCGGACGGATTCGCTATTTCTAGAGGCCCGCGATCCGTGGGAGACGTTGGTTTTCTGGGTTTATTCCGATCGGGAGGTCTTGACGGAGCGGCTTAGCAAACGTGTCGATAAGATGGTTCGCGCGGGTCTTATGGACGAGGTGAGAGAGCTTCATCGACGGAGGTTAGGGTGTCTCGAACGTGGGGAGGTTATTGATCGCACGCGTGGGATATGGCAGTCGATTGGGTACAAACAGATGGAACCCTACCTCAACGGCGAGCTGGAGGGCAAGTCGGACGAAGACCTGGTCAAACTGAGAGATGCCGGCTTGGAAGATATCAATGTCGCGACGAGAAAATACGCAAAGGCGCAGATGCAGTGGATACGCATCAAATCGGCACGCGCGTTCAAAGAGCACGGTGCTATGGACTCACTGTATCTTCTCGACAGCACCGACGCCGAGGCTTTCAGTGAGCATGTTCTCGACGAAGCGGCTGGAATATGCGAAAGTTTTCTCGCGGGCGACGAGGATAGAGTTAAGGCGAACGAGGTTTCGGAGACGGCTAGGGAATTGCTGGGCGCGTTTGAGAGCGAGAGTCGGTCCGAGAAGGAGGTCTTTCGGATTAGAGAGTGTGAGGTTTGTGCCGTTAAGATCTATACGGAGAAGGACTGGGCGAAACATCTTCAGGGGAGGAATCATCGACGCGTTGTGAAGAAGAAAACAAGGGTTGCGCTTGTGCCTGTTGAGGTTGAGGCTGATGCTGAGGAGGAGGGCGAGGCAAGGGTCCGAGACAATGGGGAAGAAGATGTGAACCTAGTTGCAGAGAACCAGGGGAAAGACGGGGTCTTGGCCGGGAGCGTGGCCGCAGTCGAGAGATCAGTTGAGGGAGCTCCTTGAGCGGTACCATTATTTCACAGATCATCTGAGCCTTTTGTTGGAGCCCGAGCCTGTCCTAGAAGGAGGCGTAAAAATATGACGCAGACCGAGGCTCATCCAGTATGTTTGTTTGACGACCAGCAGCAACAACCCACCTTTCCCTTGTACTTCACGTCATGACAAGCTGTTCCACCACCGCTGCCAAGCGAACAAAGAAAGCACCGAGCTACAGAGCAAGCAAGTTTCACGAGTTCACCGTGGTGTACGAGCTGAGGGTGTTGGTTTTATGAGGGGTTTGGGTGTCTGAGGAATGTACTTTTACGACACCGACCGCGCCGTCTGTGTGTGTACTCAGAAGCGTTTGGGAGCTTATCGTGAATGAGTCACCAACAATGCTAGAAATGAGAACGCTGCAAACAGACTTGACGGCACGGACAGCAGCGGATGGCAGAGTGATTCAGGGCGACCTCTCGACAAAAAGGAACGGCTTACTACGCTTGGCGCATCCCTAGATTTCGTCGGATGATCAACAAGTCCATGCGAGTCATCCTACAAGGGTAAACGTGCTACCAGCAGGAACTCGATAGATCCACTTCGACCTTTCAAGCTTTCTTTGTTGATGGGGTAGTGTTGGCATGTTGGGGAGTATCACCTGTCTCCTAAGGTGTGGGGAGCGCATTTCTTTGGTGTCCCAGGTATAGGCGCTGCCGTCTGAGGGGATCCCATCAATCTATTACTCTTCGGATGTGCAAGGCCCCAAGCTCGGCAGTGGAATGTGACGATTGCGGCCAGGTAACGGCCTTAGACAAAGGTATACTCGCACGCCGTTGGGGGGCTACCTCACAGAGAAGAGAACCCCGATCAGGATCATCGACCACGTGCACGTTGGGGTGGGAAACAGCATAGAGATAGAAGATAGGGGTATTACCGACAAATAATGCGGCAGTCCTTTCCGTCGCTCGAATGGCTTACTTGCGATTTTCGAGGTTTCAGCCGTCTTGTCTTCATGTGCTCCCCATTGTGTGAGAAGTTCCCTTTCCTCACTGGATCTTCTTCCCTAAAGACCATTGCAGTTACGGGCTTGCCGTGTTAGGGGCTGTGCTGAGGCCTGTAGGTGAGCAAGAAGGATAGGGCCAGAATCAGTCCTTGATTCATAACTTATAGAAACTTTAATCCACGTGATCTTGTACGATTGAGTTAAATTTAGATATAGGTGGGTCTGCTACTGTGGTCCATATCCTGGTTCCGTGCTGGTATGTCAGGCTCCGGCGCACTGTGACAGGCCAGATTTGTGAAGGCCCCCACGATCTCGTACATGTGTGACCACATCTCTTGGATACCCAATCTAATTTCTGGAGCTGGCATAGCAGAGCTACATCGAACTGTGCAGGTCCACCTCCCTTTGTGCTACCCCGCTCATTCTTCGATGCCTGTCAGGCCCAAAACTTAAGATCTCAGTGGCCAAGAGCTAGAGTATTCCATCTGCTGGAGCTCTTCCCGATCCAATACCCAAATGTATCCATCATTGGATCATTGAGCCGTACCCAGAATATCCTCTGGTGCACCTATGCGCTATTCTTACCATCTATTTATAGAGAAACTTGACGAATCGGAATCTTGACCGAGGTTCACCGATCTGATGTTCAGGTATTGCCACGACTATCTAGGGGGAATTCTGGGATCCGAGATATCTGTTAGTAGGACAAACACTTCAGCCATAAGGATCCATCTTCTGATGTTCTGTGTTCATTCGGAATATTCAAAATCCGGCGACGGTAAGTCTGAGACGAACTTACAGCGCATCCCCCTTTGGCGCTGTACTACACATTCCACTGACTCTCTAAATCACAGTTTCAACGAAAAGATATGTATTGATACGCCCTACGGCTTGCATACCATGCCGAACTCAAATTCCATCGAGTTCTCCTATTTGCGTAGCAACACCCCCAAGCTTGAATACGATATCATCATTATGTTTGCTGTTGTGGCATCCTTTGTTGACGTATGTGTCGGCTCCACTACAGTACCACAGCAAGCAAAGCTCGAGGTCACTACCTGTTTGCCGATCTGCTGGGGTTCCAATCTGTTCTGTTTACGTTATCAGAACAGCCGCATACTCCCGAGTTCCGCACCTCGTGTCCATTTTCCATTACTATACTGACATCCAGAATAATCAATCAACTCCATCCATCACGGGGTCGGATGAGCTTGAGACTATCATGTTCACTAGACAGTTTGCTCGCCACATTCCATCGGACCGCAAGGGTAGTGGACGACTTATCCTACGAAGACCAATGCGAGCACTTTACAAGTTATACAATCAAACGGAGAGACAAAGGAGACGCCGCCAAATGACATGACATATCCGTTCTAGTGACATGTTATGTCATAACTGGACACTGGTTTGGCTTCCAGTGCTGTACTTCTTAGTTTTGCACCCGGCACCTTGTTATCATGTGCCCATATTCTTGTTTGTCCTCTATACATCCGATATGTCAAGAACTCATTCCTAAAGTCCCTCTCTCTGCCCCACCTTCTGATGACTGACATATGTATATAAACTTCCATCTCGACGCTCATTCACTGTTACCCAGTCTTCTTTGTGTCTACAACGTTTATAGACCCTTTACATCAAAACCTCTTTCTAGCTGGAATCTCCAATGGTTCTTTGAAACAGTGTGAACAATATTTACAAGAAACACGGCGATCCTTTATGCTACCCCTCTGCGACGACGACATCCAGACAGTCCACGAAAGATATAGTAACTCCGCTTGGAGCCCCTATCTGCTTTGCCTTTCCTTCTACGTAAGGATCGCTCGCTCTGAAGTATACGTCCATCTAACAATACAGAACGATGTCGAGCCGGATTCAATCCAAAATCGACAAAGTAAACTTGGAGATCGAAAAAGCGACCCAGCAGATCGAATCAGAGAGACAGGAGGCTGCGACCTGGGGGTGGCGAGTTATTGAAGCTGAGGATAAAAGAAGTCGAGGTACGCTTGGGAACGATAGTAGAGATATACTGCGTTGCTGAAGTTGACAACGTTGATCCTACAGAGAGGTACGAAAAGATTGTGTCTGCCGCCAACAAGAGAAAAGACGACTGGCAAAAATATCATGAAGGAATGTTAGCTCAGAGAGCTAAACTAATCCAAAAACTTGACGGTAATAGAGGCGGGGTAGCCAGAAGCCAAGACCACGCATCTACTTCTACCCAGTATTCGGATCATACAACAGTCGATCCTTACAGTACAGCTAGTGCTAGCTATCCCGCCAGTCTAAGCTATACCGCCGGTCCAAGCTCCTCGGTCGGTCCTAGCACCTCAGCCACTGTTAGCGACACGACCAGTACTAGCAGCTACCCAGCATGGATGGGTTCCACGTGTGATGACTAAGATGACGCACGTCTTGATGCTCAAGCGATTCGAGCTTATGAAACGTTTCGAAAGGACTTCGGAGACTCTGGTGGCATACTTGAATATTTTGAAAACATTGACACTATTGCTGATGAGCTTAGAATTCGTCGCCCAACTAGGGAGGAATACACTCAGGCTGAGGTCCGTCAGATAGAAAGGTGGGCTGCTGCCAGCGGCAATTCGTTCGCTGCCAGTCAACTTGAAACTTACAGCGATCCTACCAAGGGCAACTATTTGAGGGGCAGGTGATTGGAACATCGAGCAGTTCATTTTCATTCTTTGAGACTTCTGTTATTCAGCTGCTTTGATTTCTTTGCTGGTTTGGATTCTCGGAAATAAGTCGCGATGAATAGCTCTGATGAGCGCTTTGGATCAGATAATCATGATGTCGAATTGAATGAACCAATCAGGCTGTTCGCGGCTGAGCGATTATCTCGATACTGGCATTGCACCAGTCATTTACTTTGAAATCGACCAAATTTTTGATGTATTAGTATGGTGACTCTAGTTTCAGACTCCCACAGAGAGCGAAAGATGAGTGGAACAAAGAAAAAATAGTACGACAAAATCGATGCTACCAACATGTCGTCTTGTGATACTACGATTTATTCAAGCATAGTAATTTGGACTTCTCTGTGGGTATCACACCATTTCTTTGTCATGTGCTGCTCGTTTTCGTATCCCATAAGCCTCCAGAACTCGAATATATATTCTCGCACCTTTCCCTTAATAGTTTACCTACCACGAACCTCCCACATCAACACAAAACTCCCATCCTTATGTTCAACCTCGGTCTTCAGAAGTATTGCTAGCCTCTAACAGTCACTAAGACATACACCAGGTAGTCAAAACTTCCAGAAAGGCTTTTTGCGTCGCTTTACATCTTTATGGCAACATACCCAATCACAATAAACATACCTAAACCAATCATACTCTCGCAGAGAAGTCAATAGCTCTGTGAATAGTGCCGACAATGTCGCTCATGGTTAAATATGTTAAGTCTGATGAAGAGATCGAACATTACTGAGAATGGAATGAAGTCGAAGTCAGGTATTTTGATAGGCGGAAGAAAGAAGCAGAATGGAGGGGTAATCAAAGATGTGCCAGTGAGTTTCGTATCTACCATGTTTGGTAACGTTTTCAAAGATGTTCACAACTAAGAGTACGTCTTTAACAGCATACTTCTGAACCCAAGAAATGGAACACCGGAAACAACTCATATCAACGATTCGCGAGCAGGAGGAGAAAAATCAACTGAAATTCGATGGGCTTGCTAGCGAAAAAGCAGACAGGGTCGATGCAGAACAGTGTGAGATAAGTTGCGAGAAAGTTTCTCCAACCTACGAGGCAGCCGAAGCTGTGCAAAAACTGAAAGACGAGGTAGCAAAAATGGATCGCTTGATGAGGCATTGGCATAATGTATGGGCAGTTGCCGAGGAGGGCAGTGAGGCAGAAGGTAAGTTAAAGATCTCAACATGGATCAATGGTGGTTTATATAGCTAATGTCAGACTACCTGAAGGCGAAGCGTGCGAGCTTTGTATTCAGTACTATAACAATTACGAGACAAAATCTGCAAATTTATTTACAGCACAAGCGGAACTAGAACGAACTCTCTTTGGAAGGCCACCGCACGCACGGAGCAATGCTAATCATCTGCAAACGCTCGATGTTGAAAAGATAGGTACACAAAGTTAGGATATAAAAAACACTCGAGACTATAAGTTTTAGGGACTAATTGCGTGTTTCCTCCTTATTCTATATACTACGGTATCATTCAATTTTCCTAACTAGACAGATATGTTGAAAATACGTCAGTATTCAAGGCTCATGTGCCGCCGTTGGTAGACAGACCACCGGTTTATTAGTCTAAATTACCTATATGACGTCCCCAAGTGTTGCGTCAGCCTATTAGTGCTACTCTTTTATTAATTTCAACTGAATCCCCGTGCCCACAACTATCTTTATATATAACCAGCTGACTAAAGTTTATTTCCCCGTCGTAGGCCTCCTTCTGATCATGATCTGTCAGGGTGGTGTTTTTACCCTGCTAAATCTACATTCTCATTCTTCTCATATTCTTCTCATAACACACAAAAGTTTCGAGGGACAAAGCCTCATTACATTGAAAGAAGTAACTGCTGCACTATAATATGCCCAGTCTTTGGTTATATACTCAACAGATGACCTTACTATTATCCCACTGAAGATACGACTAGAAACCACCTTTAGCTTTGGGAAATAAAAGCTATCCAGAGCGTTTTACAGAGTGTCCGAATGATCCGAGCGCCTCGCTAGCATCCCAACTAAAGATTCAAATACATACTAACTGCTTGTGATTGTTCGTAATCGCAGCAATAGAAACTACACAAACACATCCTGAATCAATTCCTATCGTCGATACTTACTACCTTTTCAAAATCAGAACTCTTGTATCATTAACACCGGCACACAAAGACTCTTGCAATATCCTCGAAAGCATCAACTTTCATACCTTCCTGCACTTCTCATCGCTTCATCAGCATTCGGGTCACGCTAAACGAAACCGAAAACCCGTACCGAAGCCAAGCGGAGTAGCTGATGACATAACAGATATTTCTGAATTTGGAAAATTCACTTACAAATCATCCTATGCTTATAACACCGGGAGCTGAGATACTCGGAATTCCAACGGTTCGGACATCGGCTACTCAACAAGTCTGAAAGTGCGCATAACACACCAAGCGCAAGGGTCTTGTAATGAAATAAGACTGCGTCACGCCAATGCAAACCTCATGTAGAGAAAGAGAGTTGCATGAAAGACAACAGAATGGATCGCTCTCTACGAACAAGTAACGGCTATTGATGATGGAGTCAACTACGGAAGAACGACCGCTGGCCAGAGAAACTGAGGGCCGAGAACTCGAATCGTGGTCAGCTTACCGGGTAGCCTGCCACCCCCTAAATTGAGTAGGCTCCTCTAGTACCATGGCTAGCGGTCTAGACCCACTAACGCCAGCCCCAAACCACCATAGGCTTGGCTCGCTACGCGATAGTACTCTCAGTGCATCCTGCAGGCTTTTCAAGCTCATTTCCCCTCCACGGTTCAGATTTGGCACTTTCGTCAAAATTTCTCTTCTCGCTTTTCTCAGAATACAGCTACTGCATATCAGCAATCGGCTTTTCGCGTCTCATGATGATAGAAAGTGCCCCGGAGAGTGCCGGCGATGGAGCTCTCGATGGTTTCAGCACTCGCGCATTCTCCAGGAACTCATCAAGCGTGAGTCAATCAGAAGGCACTGGCGCTGAGACACCACGCCCTACGACAATATTGTCATTTGGCTTCGGCAATGGATCGCAAAACGCATTTGGATGCACGAGGGGAATCAAATTTCGGAATAACAAGGGCATAGAGGACAGGCTTGCTACCTTAGAATAGTCAATGGCGCGTTAAATAGCCACTTCACACCGGAGAATCAATCATCTACGTGACAAGATTACCCTTTTGGGAGGACTCAAGTCCTCTCAAGCGGTGGAACATCACCTCAGTTCTCCGATTCCCGACCGAGGTTAATCTCCCACAACTACCAATTGCAATCCTTGGATCTCATGTTTAATCGCGTGCGGAAAACAAATTGGTTCCATAATTTGGGAGCTCGCGACACCGAGCAACCTTTTTGGAAATCCATGAAACAAAATGTGGCGAGGATCTTTCTTGGGTAGATGAAGATAATATATCACAACATCAATTGGTTGGAAGACGCTCGCCTCCCAACAACGCCCATAACTGTCGTGAATATGGCTCAGTCGCCTGTCGCTACGGTCGGCTGGAGCGCTTTCAGAACATGCGCCCACGTCCTTCGAACTGCAACCCAGTCAATAACGACCTGGGTTCGTCCGAGAATTTCAGCCAAAGTCGGTAGACTTGGTTTGATCCAACCCGAGACATATGGTATGTGTCATTCCCTCCAATCTTTTTACTCGTTCGACTCTGTATATAGTGTGTTGTGGCTAACGCACCCCTAGTAAGTACAAACAAATGTAGCCGGGTTTTTAGACCAGTTTTGCACGCCATTGGTAGTGAATGCATGTGACTGACCCAGAATAGTCTTTTCCAGCTATAGATGATCTAAATATCACATGGTCAGATTCCGGGACATCACGAGAATCGCACAATACATCGTTGTATTGTTTAAGCAAGTATAACTCACTCGCCCGTCTACTTCTTCCTGAGTTCTCCCCAGAACTTCGCACTGCCTCGAGAGTCCCCGTTGTGGTAACGCACCCCAGACGGCGTGACATCAACGTTAAATCTCACCTTTGGAATGGCGAACATAACCTGATGTTCCATATCGACACTGATGACACGAACGACGACGAGCCATATCCGGATCATTGCAAGAGATGGAAGTTGCCACCTTTTTTGCTTTTTGAAGAAGAGATTGTCGCGATCCATCAAATGATTAACGAAAGAGCTTTAGTGACTGTATGGGAGGGTGAGCCCGTCAAATTCTCCGATTTCCCTGAGTACATTGAAAAGCATGAACTCCTGGACCCTGATGAACCCTACACTCAGGAGTGTATACGGCAACTCAAAGACCTTAGGGATAAATCAGCGCATCCACTTGCCTGTATGGGTGTATCTGGGTACGAGAAAACACGCCGCCCGATGTCATAGTCAGTTAGAAGACATCAAATCACAACTGGGGGAATGAAACATAGTATGAAGAGCCGGACTTTGGGAGGTCAATTAAGTATAATGATTGAATTAACGTAGCTGGTATGATGACTTGTACATTAGGGGCGTGCAAAGGTTTTGTGTCGTAGAGTTTCCTGAGAAGCCCGAAGCCTGCAATTGCATTAGGTAGTTCCGACACCATTAGTCAGCTACCATGCAGGCAGCACTAATCCACTGCACACCGCCCAAACTTGTGAATTATGGGCCATAAAGTCTGCGTTCAATGCCCCAGATAGGATGAGCAATCCACTAATCCCAGAAAAATTGGAGATAATATGCATTCGGAAGAGTCCAAAAACAGAGACAACCTTAGTACTAGGAACGACATCAGGATCAATACAGACCATATCTCTGCAACTTGAAATCCACTGGGCAACTCCAGATCAAACATCTTCTTTTTTTCTGACCCCTTCGAAGATCATATTAATACTTGCTTACCATCGAGAGTGCCATTGAGGGGTCACAGGCCGGCGCAGTGCGCAGCCGAAAGGTGAGGTTCCCGATAGCTGAAAACGGCTCAGTGGCTGGCAGAATATGACAAATTGAAGTCCCAACCTATCGCTTGAAAACATGAGAGAAGCTTTGTAACCTCAGTGAATTGATTTATAATCAGATTTAGTTTTCAAGCATCCTCTGAAAAAGATCTGGTATGACCTCATTGCGGCCGCTATACGAGGTGCCTGAATTTGTCTACACAGCACACTAACCCGCTCTCTAACCAATTATTGTGTTATACCTATTAAGGTATACTGTATTGGGACTACATGGCGCTGTGACCTAACCTGAATGGGTGATATTGTGCGGGTGAAAACTGGGCGATTGCAACATTTGTAACTAGAGTGACAACAACCCCTCTTCCTTCATTCTCGTAGGGCTGTCAGCAGCATCCTAGCCACTCGGGTCAAGAAACCGAGACCGGCAAGCCAGGGGCTTAGACAAAGAGAGCACTACTTTGTTCCAGACCGCTTTTTCAGTCCTATCTACGTATAGATACATTTCCGGAATAATGGGAAGAGCTATATTGAGATCACTCACGGGAAATATTTAGAAACCCAGATGTCCACAATCGAGTATTAGTCTCAATTATCCCATTTCACTACTGTCACATAGCTATAAATTGAAACCACTGAGCATTATGGATACAAAAGATTTCAGTGAAATTGAAAACTGGGGGCTAGTCAGTGACTCGCTGTGGGTCTGGTCAAGCATAATATTTCGTCGATGCATGCACCTATGTGTTTTACTTCGAGCTAGATCCTACGTACCAGGTCGATGTTACTGGAACACCCCAGTTCGAAGGACTTTACAAGTCACTGGCCAGCACAGAGTGGTTAGGGCCCTTGGCCACCCAAGCATATAAATTCCTTTTCTTTTCAAAACTTTATTCAACTATAAATGATCAATTATGCTCTTCCCCATTCCACTTTCTTCATCAACACGTAGCGGCAAACTACGACATGTCTTCCTCCACTACTGCTATACCAAGCACTAACGGCACAAATGGCATCTCTGCCAAGCCGGTGAAGACTCGTGAGGTTCACAACCATCATGCGGATTCCACGATATGGAACGACTTCAAATTTCGACCTGGAGACATCATTATCGCAACGTGGGCGAAATCAGGCACTACTGTACGTACCAATACAATGAAGATATCAAATCTTTCTAAGACCAAAAGTTGGATGACCTTGCCACTTGACATATCACTGAATAAGTTGTTATAGTGGATGCAACAAATCGTATCGCAGCTCGTATTCAAAGGTGATGCGGAAGTGAGACCTAATATCCTATCGCCTTGGGTAGATGCGCGCTTCCAGAAGCGCGAGGAGCTATACGATTTCCTTGAATCACAGAACCATCGTCGCTTCATGAAGACACATCTCCCTATCAATGCTCTGCCTTGGAAGTCGGAGGCTAAATACATCTTTGTCGCGCGTGATGGGCGCGATATGATATGGAGTCTGCATCACCATATGTTCAACGCAACACCCGCATTCTTCGACATCGTCAATAATACACCGGGGAGAGTTGGACCCGAATGCAGAAGGCCGTCATCGAACCCTCGTGACATTTTCCTCGATATGGTAGATAACGACGTGAAAGCAGAGCTGGTATGGCCTCTTTGGAGCCATATCGGAGGCTACTGGGCAGCACGGCACCAGCCGAACCTCCTCCTGGTCCATTTCGCCGATTTGAAGGCTGACTTGGATGGTGAGATGCGCCGGATAGCCAAATTCTTGGATATTCCCGAGATGCCGGCTGAGAATTGGAAAGCTGCTGTTGAGCACTGCACTTTCGATTGGATGAAAGAGCATGCGTCGAACTTTGCACCGCCGATGGCGGCAATAACGTGGGAAGGTGGCGCAAAACACTTCAGTCAGTATACTCTCAACTTTCTTACTTCGTGCGACTCTCATTAAACTGCACTTACCACTAACTTACACTCTACTCGTTCAGTCAATAAAGGAACAAATGGGCGTTGGAAGGATGTCCTGTCCGAGGAAGATAACAAGCGATATGCGGAGAAGGTAAAGTCGGAGCTCGGAGAAGAATGCGCACGATGGCTTGAGCATGGTGGTCATGTCAATTAATGACGGTGGTTTTGGATGATCGCATCGCCTCTAGTAACTTGGGTCAAAATAGCTGAGGCGTTGTTGGTACTTGAAAATGAGCCATAGCAACCAATTCTGCACATGATTTTTAATTCTTACACGGCTGCTCAAATAAAATTTCGCCGAGTTCGAGTCTGTCCGAAGGCGTCCGGTAGACAATGTACCCTTGATCATTGTGCATGCGAAAACATCGAGCTTACCCGAAATCTCCGTACCTAAAGTGAGATTACACATTAACGTCAATTCTTTCAAAGGGGACTCCGAGATTTCGGTAACACATTTTCTGATCTACTACTGGGAAGGTGGCACCGGACGCTCTAAGAATACTTGAAAACTAATATTGGCTCCCCTTGGCAGCCTACGCAGTGCGCCTTGGTGAGTCAGGCTCTATAGCTCTGAGACTATTGGTCTAAAGCCTCCCTTTCCTAATTGGCCAGCTCTTGTACTACTACTCATGCGACAGAAACCGTGAAGGAAAATTCAATTATACGGCTCGAGGCGAAGCAGAAGACGAATTGGGTTAGGTTCGACAACGAGAAGGGGCGGTTGTGGCAGCCAAGGATGTACGGCGGTGAATGGTGTCCTGTTGGCCTTACGAACACAATGCGATCACGTGCGGGCCCAAGCGAATGATGTTGAGATTGGGGTCCTTTCCGAATGGATGCCATGTCTGGCTTCCACGATTGAGATATGATATCATCAGAATGGGTGTGCTTGACCGATGGCCGTACTGATGTCAGTCTGCTGTTTCGACTTGATACCGCCTGTCTTCGTGTAGGACTCTCAAAGTGAGCATGTAGGTCAAACTTGTTCTTCTGCGGTTCCATCTGTGTATATTGACGGAAGCTACTTCCTGGCGAGTCGCTGAGTGAAGATCCAGGAAAGGGGAATAAGATAAAGAGTTTCTATGGTGATTGAGGAAAGAGAAAGATTGGGGTCAGAGAGCCACGGCCAACCACGGTAGATCCAATTCTGCGAGTAAATGCTGGATCCGGCTGGCATCGCGTGTGACTTCTCCCATGTGGTCTCTAGAACAAGAAATCTAGCAGGAATGACCCTGCCCTTTTCGCAAGGAGAAGGGCCATCTCTTCAGTCTCAGTCTCCTCTCGCACGGACTCTTCACTCAAAGCCTTAACCGATATGAGGAATTCTTTCACTTGCTTATGGTGCTTACGGCCATAGCGCTTTATCTGATCGCTGATGTCCTTGTCCATGGCGACATCGCATCCTCCCCTCAGAAGTTCTTGTCGCAGTGACACCAACTTCGGTTCCCACTCTGCCCTGAAAGTTTTGAAGTCCTGTGCAGGGTTGGAGGAGATGAGCTTTGACATGATCCCATCGTCTAGTGGGCGTAGTCTGTCGATTTGAAGATTTAAGCAGCGTAGCGCTAGCTGTCGGTGCAGGCCGAATACTTCTTGTTTGAGATCGGCTGACTGTCGAATACTATCTTCAAGATAGTTTGAATCTGGGTTGAAAAGCTTGGTGAGGCGACCAAAGCCACGCTTTACCGGACCCATCGTGATCGAGGCAGGTTTGAGAGTTCCTCTGATCTCAAACGACCCAGGGCTCCTAGGTGTGGCTGATGTGGATAGTTTGAAGAGTGTCAAAATGGAAGATTCTTGGAATTATTTTTAACGCAAATCGGGAGTGTCAGAGAAGTATAAATAATATGGTTGGGAACAAGCCTTCTTAAGACGCATTTGGCCTGTTATGTTGGTAGTCATGCTACACAGTACAGTGGATATGCCGCGTGTTGTTGGCACCTCGGACAGTGGCGAATGAGGGGCTATCATGGCCACTGGTCTTTGTTCGAACGTTGAAATGTTTTTGGTAGAATGTCTGTTTCTTTATCACCAACAATTGCCGAGCACGTTACTAGGTCCAGCAGTTTCCCCTGATCCTGAACACTCGGTCGTAGGAAGTTAATACTGTCGGGTTTTGGCAAAGGTGTAGTTGAGCCAGAAGCTCGGAGAATTTGACAAAGTTGTTTTGGGGGGGGGGGGGGGGGGGGGGGGTAAATTATTAAGTGGAAAAGACGCAAAAAACCCTTTATCTGGAAATTAAAACGGTCGCACGGCTGTGCTTGTTTGTTAACCCTAAAATTAATAAGTATA